>JAJHUT010000018.1:0-232597 GCA_020916435.1 Oxytropis ochrocephala
GATATAACATAAATCGTACTTTGCAAGCCCTGTATTAGACTTTCATAGAACTAACGAGTAAAAGTTTTGCCCATACTTTTTACAGCTTTGCTAATTGCGAGCTGCGTTCAATCGTTATCGTTGATAGAGGGTGAGCATCTTATTTGTAGAACAGCTTAAAATCAAGCTTATGCAGAAAATTCAGTTTTTTTGTTTGGCCAATGGAAAAATCAGTTTTATTTTTTTCTTCTTTGCAGTATGATTGGATCAGATGAGTCGTCTACCAACTATCTGGTAAAATTCCAGATGGCCTTGACCTTCCCTAGTGATGTTGCTGACGAGAAACTTGCAGAATGGACCCACAAAGTAACTGGAAATCTGTTACTACATTATAGGAATTTATTCAGATATGCACATATTGATTTGTTTATGTAGATTGTTTGAGCTAATATTGATTTCTTAGTTAAGAATATAAATGTCTTTATGAAACAAATCAACATTTTTTCTCTTCTATATTTCTCTTAACTTTCACTTGTTTCCAACAATGCTCCAAATCTATTGTGTTCCTCACATTCTTCTCCACTTCTTTACTCTCTCTTACCTATTTCTCTATTCACTATTCAATATTCAATTCATTCGATATTCAATATTCAATACTAATATAAGAAATAAATGGATTAGAAAAATGTCATTTTTAGTCATTCTACAAGCTAAAATTTAGATAATAAAACCCTATATTTTTTTCGAGAAATGAAAAATATCTCAACCACAAAAAAATATAATCGCCTATTATATATCTTCAGGAAGGGAGAAGTGCAGCATACAAAGCAGAAGTTGGAGTGCGTGGCCTCTCCATTTCTTGATGTAAATTAGTAAATCGATAAAATTGATAGAAACTGTGCACCAATAAACTCTCAATTTTGGAGAAATGAAGAGTTTGCCACAACACAACAGTGAGACTGAGAACAAAAAAAAAGTGATCATGTGGCTGTTGATGTTCCCTCTCTCTGGGGTGCTCTGTTGGATTCAGGCCATATCAGCAAAACCATCCATAGCCACATAGAAGGTTGGTTACTTACAATTATCATTATCATTTATCAAAGTTGATATTTAATTTTTGTCAAAAAAGTTGATATTTAATTGCAAAAAATAGCAACTAGTATTACTAGTATTTCTCTTCTCTTACGCCATGCTTATTGCTGCTCTTCTCACATGACCCCATTTTATTGAAGAATTCCACTTTTGTCCCTACTACTCCCATTACAGAGCCTCGCCGCGCATCCCAACGTTCTCATCGTTTACTTTGCTTCTCTTCTCGCTCACGCTCAGGTATCTTTCTCTCTCGCGCCCTTTTTTACCGTTTCATACACGTTTCAATGCGTTTTGCTTGAAATTTAATCTCCTTCAAATTTCTTAGGATCCGATTACGATTACTTTTACGCCAATCTAATAGCGACGACGGTTCTCTGAAGAACTGTTCGTTTCCGTTTATGTATGAATGCGACAGTTAAGGACGCTACACTACTGATATTGATTTGTTTTTATTTTTATTTTATGGAAACGCAGTAGAATCGTCATTTCATTTTCCTTCGCTTTTTGCCAAATATTTACGAGCATTTAATTTTTTCTTTTTCAAATCAACCTGTTTTCTTTTCTTTTTAGCTTGTTATTTTATTCAATTAATTAATTAATTAATAGGATTAAATAAATCAAATCTTGTAGTTATCATTGAGATTAGATGATTTTGGTTTGTTCCGTGAGGTTTGAGCGTATTCTTTGTTGTTTACGTAACATTCCCCATTGTTACTGTTCTGTGTTGAGAAATTTTTATGTGATATTTTTAGGATTATAAATGTTTTGGAACTTTACATATTTAGTTAAAATTACTTACTAGCAAACTTTTCTGCTTATAGAACCATTCTTTCTTGTACAAGAAGACAATATATGAGCGTTCAATTTTGCTTTTACACAGTAATACTGGTTTAGTAAGAACCATATTTAGTTTTTGTCAGTCACACTTTTTTTTTGGCTTTTCTTTTATGTCACTACAGATATGGATACTTCCTCTGGTCAACAAGGTCTTTACCCATTGCACCGTTGTAAAACTCTTCACCTGGTTTGTGGCAACTTTATTCTTGAAGCAGATATTTATTTATTTTCCCCTGCCTGTGAATGGACATCCCCTGGTTTGGTGTTGACTGAAAGTGAAATCAAATGATGAAATTTTAACCAAAACTGTGATGTTCAAGAACAATATCAGGAAGTGCATAACATTTGTTCAAGACCGAATTCCGTTAACTTTATAGTGTAAGGGGAGATGGAATAAGTATAGGGGTTTGTAGCTAGTTTATTGGAGTATGTTATATTTTGATTCTTGAGAAGATCATTTGCTTAATTTCATCATTATTAAGGTCTTATGACTCTTATCCAATCTTGTATACAGGTTAGACATGCCCAAGGGTTTCACAATGTAGAAGGAGAGAAGAACCATGAAGCCTACTTATCTTATGATCTTTTTGATGCAAGCCTGACCCCTCTCGGCTGGAAACAGGTAATTGCCCGGTCAAAGTAGGTGCTGCTTTATGTGGAATCTTGAGTTTTTATGTGAACAGGAAAAATGTTTCATACAGATTGGTATCAGTGTTATGCTGTAGTATCTCGCATTTTGTTTCTCATTGGAGAGATTTGTCTTCGTGGTCATCTCATTCTAGTATAGTTCTTATTCCTCCAGGTTAATTTTTGTATTTTAAACATCACAGTGGAATATTTGTGGCTCCTAATGACAGGTTGATAATCTGAGAGAGCATGTTAGCATGAAAGCGGTCTCTCCAAAAGAATCGAGCTAGTTATTGTTTCCCGTTGTTAAGGTATAACTTGATTGTAATTTGGAATTATCCTAAGATTGCCACTACTCACTAGTCTCATTTTGTCAATATTTGTTACTTCTGTTACTGTTTTCTATTGACATTGTTTCTGGCCAAGATCTTGAAGATTTATTTAAATATACTGGATAGGTTGATCATAGGTTAAGGTGTATGAAGAGCACTTAACTTTCGAATGATCATAGGCAAAACAACAGATATTGCCCGTATTGGATTAGTGAAACTACGCCAATTTCAACCCGATACATATATTACATAGTTTATGATTCGTCTTGAAAAAATACTAACTGTCAAATATTCAGAGAGAGAATTCCACGTTACTTTTTGAATTATATATTGTATCTTCTTGTTTATTAAATTCATGTATACTTTTGTTATATGTCTAACATCAATTTTTCTAATGTGATTCAATTATTTTCCCCATTAAAAATGTTTGGGTTATTTTTCCTATGCTTCTTAAGAAATGGTTCCCAGTTTCTTTTTAAATTTAGAAAAAGCAAGAAAGATGGAATATTACATTTATGAACATGTCATTCGTATATTTAATATATTGTGTTATTCATAATAAGTATTGATCTTGATTTTAAGTTTGTCCTTTTAGTATACAACAAAGATTATTTACACGTAGTTTTGTGGGGTTACACTGATATTTGACAGAATAAACATTGTGTATTGATATTGCCAATTATTTCATTGCAGGACCATGCAGACAGCAGTTGGATCCTTTGGTGGTGAAGCATACACTGATGGGCTTGATGCCCTTCCGCTGATGAATGACAGTGCGGGGAATGGCCATCATGCAGTTTCAGTCTGAATTGCCCACCATTTGTAGCAGTAGAGCTTTGCGAGAGCATTTGGTATGCAGCGCTGGTGAATATTGTATCACTTTGGAGTTTAGGCGATTAAAACAATCAATTACACCAATATTCCTTTGCTTTCTTACACGCCCATAATTTCTATTTCTGATTTGGTTTTCTCCCATTTAAAGGCTTCTGATTTGGAGTTTACCTTTGAACAATGGGTGCAATTACTCTCAAAATTTCTATGGCCTATGAACTTGTAGCTAATTACTAGATGATTAGTTAAAAAAATGAAAAAAAAAAAAGAAAGATTGACAGTAAAGTACCTTTTACCTCCTCTCTTGCTGTTTTTAATTTCATTTGGCTTTCAATTTAAGTTTTTTTGTTTTTGGGTAATTCCAGGGGTGCATCCTTGTGATAAGAGAAGAAGCATCACTGAGTACGAAATATGTTTCCAGCAATTGATTTTTAGCTGGTAAGTGTATTATGATTAGCTCATAAAGTGAACTAGCAGCCACTGCGATTAAGTTTGTTCTGATGCATTTTGTAGTTAAGATATGGTTTATATTTGGTTAGATAAGATTCATGCTTGGTATGAATTATGTTTAGATAAGTGATGAAGACATTTTGTGGAAACCTGACATTAGAGAAGAATGAAGACGTTGCTGCCAGGGGACTGAAATTTTTGGAATGGTGAGTATTATTAAATTATTTATGTTTCATGTCAGTGAGTACGCATATTTAACAAGAAACTTATTGAAAAAAAGTAGGGAGAGCCATAGAGGCTTGAGCATACTGAATTAAGAGGTTCTCACTATTTTTCGTAAAGCATGTTTTGAAAATTAGTATGCAAATGATATCTCTGGTGGAGGATATGGTTATAAAGCCTATAACAGAAACATAATATTTTCTTTTCATATTTCCTTATTGGTCTAGGTTGTGGACACGTAAAGAAAAGGAGATCGCCGTTGTTTCTCACAGTGGTTTTCTATTTCATACTCTAAGTGCTTTTGGTAATGATTGTCATCCAACTGTGAAGAGTGAAATATGCACTCAGTAAGTATTCATCTGGAAGTAATATCTTATATTTTTATGAATACCACATTCCCATATTGGGATATATGGCACAAATAATTGCCGAGGTGCTTGTTGTTTTAAAAAAAAAAATTAAACTTGCTGATGAAAACAGAAGGACAACTTGGAATCCTTAATTTTGAAGTGCTTGTTCATAAGCACTTATACGCTAGCGATTATTCAATAAGCAGTTATTGTGGTTGACAACTACTTTGGAGGAGCTTCACTTATGGATATATATCATGGTCTATTTTTATAACCACTTTCAAACACTTGTGCAAGTGCTTAAGTCATAAGCTAAGTCCAAAAGAACTTTTACATTGTCATTCAATGACAAGTTACACTAACTATAATAGAATAGAAACTTCACTTCATTGTGTATTAGACTTTCATAGAACTAACGAGTAAAATTTTGCCCATACTTTTTTACAGCTTTGCTAATTGCGAGCTGCGTTCAATGGTTATCGTTGATAGAGGGTGAGCATCTTCTTATTTGCAGAACAACTTAAAATCAAGCTTGTGCAGTAAATTCAGTGTTTTTGTTTGGTCAATGGAAAATTCAGTTTTATTTTTCCATCTTTGCAGTATGATTGGATCAGATGAGTCGTGTACCAACTATCCTGGCAAAATTCCAGATGGCCTTGACCTTCCTAGTGATGTTGCTGACGAGAAACTTGCAGGGAATGGACCCACAAAGTAACTGGAAATCTGTTACATTATAGGAATTTATTCGGTTATCAAGAACGATAACAATTACTCCAAAGTAACAATTACTTTAATTAGTAAAATAAATGATCTCAATTACTAAGTAAGTCAACCATTGAAATATATTGTTTTACATTTTTAAAGTGAAAATTCTACTACTATAAAGTCAAATCCTTTTGGGGGAGAAGATTGATTATTTTTATTTGTAAGTTTTTCGATGATCATATTATTTTTATGATAGTGATTTCTTTTCTTACTTTTTTGGGTTTTTTTTTGGCTTAAATTTATCTTTTGTTCTAAAAAATGTTTTTTGAATTACTTTCTCTTAACCTTATTTTAGTGTTAATCTCAATATTTAATAAAGTATCTTTTTAGTTTCTTATTTTTGAGGACTAAAATCAGTATTGTTACCAAAAATAAGAAAGACTTCAAACAGTAACTGTAAAACGACAAAATATTAGAGACCAACTCCGAAGACATTTTTAGAGACTAAACGATTTGAGATCCTCTCCTCCTAGATGACACCGCTTATTATTTCATCGTTGTATCTATATCTTTACTAATAACATTTGAGAATGAATCTGAACTGATGTTTTCCAACGTGTTATTCTCATAATGATTTCATATTAATTACAATAGTAGGTGTACCATAATTTTGTACTACTATATGTATACTACATATTGTAACCTATACTTGATTTCTCATATTCCACTGGAGTAATATCCTATCCTACTATGCATTGATAAATGTGAAAAGAATGCATTAATATCAGGAAAATCAGAATGAACATTATTTAGCAAGTAAATATGAAAATAAATTAAAGGCTTGTGATTGCACTGGAGTAATATTATCCTTATGCCATTTTAAAAAATTTGAATTCAAATTATTTCCCAACCTTTCAAAATATATATATAAGCAGACAATTTTTGGTTAACAATCATGACTTATCATTTGACCTATTTTTATTCTAGACTCATTTTTCAAAATGTTCACAATTGCACAAATGATGGATGATTTCTTATTCATGCATAGAAACATATAACTTTGGCGGATGTATCATTAATCAATTATCTGAATTATTTGTTTAATTTTTAGTAGGTCTACTATTTTGTTATTGTTGGCCGAATCAATGGGATTATTAGGAATCACTGTGGTACAAATCTTGCAAGCTATCTGAATCTATATGACGATTCCAGTGATTTTTCGTGTGCTAAATGCAAACATGACAACAAAACTTCATGTCATGGTATTCAACTTACATTCATTTTAATTCGATATTATAAATTTGTCTTATTGACAACTAATATACCATTGTTCACTTTTTTAGATATCGTCTTCAAGTGAATGTCTACCATACAAGTTCTTCTACATTTGTTCTAATAGACTCAATGGCATAATACATTTTCTAAACAATACATTGTTACAATTTTTTGATTATGTGAATTGTTTTCTATCCACACACAATTGGATTATATATGTTATCGTGAGCATTTCTCATGCACACAATTAAACAATAAAGAGGAGGCATGTAAAAGAAGGTGGGGTTTAATTTTGATTTGACATTCTGTCCTCTGAGCGATTTGGAAAACTAAGACCGGAGTGGCTTTCTCAAATAGGGTTTTGACCTCTCTGAGACTTTTATGGTAAAATTTTAGTCGAAATGGTTTTGGCTAAGTCAAGTTAGTGCATGTTCTATAGGTGATGTGTGAAGCCTTTGGAATACATTTCCAGGGTTTAGGAGTAATATGTTTTGTGGCTCTACTGGTTTTCTTAGGTGCAGATTGTATGTCTGTCTTTTACTCGTGGAATTGATTTCTAGCAAAGAGCGTAAAAAATTATTGGCGAGATCCCTCGAGACATTTTTTTCTCCATATCTGCCGTTGTACAATTCAGAGTATAAATAGTTATCAAACTAAGCACGCGGTATGTAAATTATGAGAAAATGGACATTCCTATTACAAAGCCCTCAACCCTTGAGGACAAATAATACAAAAGCAACTAACACAGACAGTAGAAGGATGAGACCAGCAGCTAAAACATTCATGTGACCTGGACTCGCAGATTTATTACTGGAACTATCCTCTCCGCCATTAAGTTTTCTCTTGTCCTCCATGAGGTGAATTTCTGAATAAGGCACGGCCAAATCCCAGAAAGCTTTTGTTTTGAAAGATATGACTTCTTTTTCTGGCTCCAAAATTGTAGAGACATCAGTTGGAGCATTCACGGATAACAACTCCATACAGTGATCTTTTAAAACCTGTGAGCGAATTACAAGTATTTGACCTTACAACCAAAAAGACATGCAAACAAAATGTACAGAGAGAAACCAAACCTCAACGGTCTCAGAAGGCTGCAAGTAATCACACACATACGTCCCTGATAACCATGGTGCAAAAACTCTTCTAGGAAAAGGAAGATTACATTCTTTTCTGTCAAAAGGAATTATTATATATTGAATCAAATATTCCAAACCGGAGCCAAAATAACAAAACATATCCATATTCATTTATAAATTGAGTTGATGGTGGCATAGCTCACATCTCTGTTTTAGATAAATTACATGCAGCGTGTGAGCTCTCTAGAATGTCAGTTTCAGACACACACAAAAACTATAGAGTTGCTTATCATAGCTCTAGAATGTCAGTATCAAACACGCACAGCACACACCAACTATAGAGCTGCTTATCGCTTCTAGATGTTTATGTGTGGCAAAGCTCTAGAATCTCAGGTTTAGATAAATCATAAATCACACGCACAGTGACATAGGACATGCTGAGAGAGAGAGAGATCAGACCATGTATTGTAGATATTTTAAACTAGCAATCAAATCAATTAAACCTCGTCACCAGCTCACAAAGTGAACAAAAAACTGGGAAAACATTATGAAGCTAATTAGTCTCCATGTAAGATGCAATGAAGGTGCTAGATTGTCTAGCCTACGAAAATGTGTTTTCGGGGTTCATGTGTTAAACAAATACGGGATCCGTTTCAAATTAATAGTCTTTTTAAGGTTGTTTTGTACAAACCAAGAAATAGCTTTGATTTCAAAGTAAATTTCAAATATACCCTTATCTCTTATAGGTCCACTTACATATTTACACTCTCTCTTCATTAATGTAAGTGTAAAATAATTAATAGAGTAAGGGGAATAATTGATAAAAAAAGTAATTAATGTTATATTGAAAATAGAAAACGACAAATAATTTGGAACAAATTTTGCCCAAAAAAGTAACAATTAAAATGAAACAGAGGGAGTATAGTCGTAACAAAATAAATCTCTGAACCACCCTACGAGAATGTGTTTTGGGGTATCAGCATGGGAACAAGGTGCTAAGAATAAAATGTCATAAGTGATCATGTTAAGCAAGTACATCAAGATTTTCTACTATATGTGTAGTTTTAGAAACAACTCAGTGATTGATGATAGATCCCACTGTCACATGGCACCAGCAAACAGATAATTCAAGTGAACAAGAATTTAGGTCATCAACTGCAATTATCTTTAAAAAAATACACAATGATGAAACATCTTAGACCTAGTCGTCACCAAACAACCATGTAGCAGCTGATGATAAAAACATAGAAGGCAACAAAGCATCAAATGGCATTACATCAGGAACAAGTATACTCAAGGTACTGTTTCCTCAGAAAGCAAAATTGATTCATTGAAGCATATCAATATAGTGATACATTGATGTTGGAAGTTACTAACCTCGATAAATGCAGCACAAGTTGGGAAACAGGCTTTTCAACTGATATATTATCACTTTCTTGCCTGTCAGCATCATGATTGTTACCTGAATCACCATCTGCCTCATCACAGATTATATCCAATCTACTTTGGAGACTTGTAGAGATATCTCCTATGCACAGAATTGTGATCCAGGACAATATCAGAAAAATCAGGGACGAGGATGGAAGTCAGTGAAGTTATCACTTCATTCTATAAACACATTACACATGAGAAGCGCTGTGTACCATCAACTAACCAAATTTTAGGAAGATATTTGAAACAATGTCAAACTTAAGACAGTCCTTGAATAAAAGAAGAAAAATTTCACCACAAAATAATGAATAGATTAAAGTAGGGTGGTTATTTACTCACCTTTATATCACTGACAGCCTGTGAAATTGGCTCTTTTGAATTCAGATATGCAAAAAGAACATATTGTGCCACTAAAGGAAAGAATACCACAAACATCTCTTTGGCTGCATACTTTATAAATTATTCACCATTAATGTTAGAAAAGGAAGTTTTAAACCAACTGGAAAGTTATACAGCTACTGTAACAATAATATTTATATGAAATAAGGTTTTAGGAAAATATACCTTCAAAGAGCTATCATTCAAAAATGGTATAAGCAATTCAACTTCATGCACACCATCTGAAGAGCAAGGCTCATTATCAAGAACCTAAATTATAGAGAAGAGTTCTGTAATAAGAGTTCTTGAGGAAGAGCTGTACCACTTCCACTTGGTAGAAGACAAAGCATACAAATGTGCCAGAAGAAAAAGATAAATCATGGGAAGGAAAACAAAAGTTAGAGAGGGGGCGGGGGAAGAAAAGGAAAAAAGGAAAATTGAAACTAAATTTTTTTGTGTAAAAGTTACGGAAAAGATTGAGTACTTTTAGTATTAAGCGCCTTTGGTACATTTAGGCTATTTTGGAGGAAAAAGATAGAGAGAAAATATTTAAGGAGAGAGATAGACACAAAAGGCTATAGGTATGGGTGCTTTTTCACGCCCTAAAGGCACCCAATCCCTCCCCAAAAGTTATGATGTGCACTAAATATATTTTATATAATTAGCCTTTGCATAGATAATGGCTTGTGTTTAGGGTTGTCAGAGTCGAAGAAATGAGTTTGAATCAAACATTTTACAGACTACACCAATGCAGTGATTGCTAATGAACATGTTAACTCTGCTAGTTAGACTCTTAACAAATACATTTGCCATCTGCTAACATCAATTTTTATATACATTGGTGTAGATACTAAACAAATCGAAGATTAAATACATTTTCCTCCTACTAACATCATTTTTCTAGATACCACAGCTTTAGTAACATACCGTTAAAAAATGAATCAAAGATTAAATACATGACAAAAAATAATGAAGAAGCCTAGGTGTACTTTTCTGCACTTTGATAGTTACAGTGCAGCTTCTATCCAACATCAATATCCACAAATTTGCAGAAATTAGTTCCCATTTTCATCCAGGAAAATAGAAGGGATCAGTGTCAAAATGCTAGAAGACTGAATGTTCAATCTAAACCTGATTACAAATTGCAAAACCAACTAGGGACACGCAGTATTCAGAGTAGACTGCCAGTGTATCATTAAGAGCACACATTCTTGAAGTAAACACAATAAAACCCAGGAATCGACAACTTTTCTATTCATAACAACTAAACATTTTTAAAATTGATGAATCTAATTACTTTTGACTAAACATAAAGCAATAACTAGAAATTATAAGTAAAAAGATGAAAAGAAAAACGAGGAGTAGAATAGTTTACCAGATTACCATCAATCAGGGCCTTTGCATCTGAAAGCTCTTTAGCATGAATAGATATTGCATGATGAAGAACATCACTCAATGTCTGGAATTTGGATGCGCTGTCACGCAATATTGGTAACCTTGCAAAACATAAAACCATATACGAAAACATAAATTAGCAACATGTTTATCTATAGTCATTCAAATCAAGAATGTGACAAACTTTTGAGGATGTTACCTAAGGTTAAAGTTGTGCATACACCTAAAAGTTTGAAAAGAACTCAAGACCTTCCCCATTTTAAAATCACAAGGCCGAAGACTACTAGATGTAATATTTGAAGATAATGAGCAGTTTCGACAATTCCACCTACACCAATAGTAACAAAACAATAGCACGAACATATTATCATATACATATATCAGAAACAAAATAGATCATCTAAATTAACCCTTTAAAAAGTATAACAAAATAGAAGAATTAGGTTTACCTCTTTGGACCATAACAAATGTGAAGAAGCAATCTTTCACTCCAATCAACATCAAAATTGGTGCTGCTTCAGCAACTCCTTCACAGTCTGACAAAGCATTATAGTTGAATTCTTGAAAGCGCTTTCACTAACCCAAACATAAACGCCAACGACCTTAATACCACCGACTAACATTCTAGAAACCTTTAAGAAGAAAACAAATTGCAACATTCGAGAACAGTAAATCGATTGTTATCAATGAATGAACAAACCAATAACAGAGCGAAGAGAAAGGAACCTGGCGAGCGTGTTCGGCTACCCAATCTTTATCGATGAACAACGAAGAAGAATCGGCGGCGTTAGATTTGGATTTTGCGGCGGTTTTCTTGTCCGGCTGGGTGACAGAGGAAGCGGGTTCACCGGAATCATTTTGAGGAGTTGGAATTAAATCAAAGATGAATACACGGTCTAAAGCGGAACTGAATTTTCCGATGAGTAGACCAACCTGCAGTGAAGTTAGTTAGTTAGTTGGGAAATGAGAGAGATGAAGGAAGCGATGAGTGGTGGTGAGTGAGTGCCTCGGCTGGAGGTGGAGATTTGGTGAGACGATTCTCGATGGATTCGAATCGCGTTTCTTCTCCGACTGCGCCTTTCACCATTGCTCACACAATCCGCTTAATTCACTATTTGCCACCTTCGCTCATACATCCACCATATCGCTGCTAACGCCTGACGCCTTTGAAACTTAACGGGGTCACCAGAATCGCTCGCTGTCTGCACCCATCTTTTTCTTTCCCTTAATTACAGTTTTGGTCACTATTTTTCTGCATTCGCGTTTTGATCTTTCAATATTTTTTTCACGAATTTAGTCTCCAAAATTTTTCTCATGAATTTAGCGCTCTATTTTACCGATTTGTAAAATCAAAGTCTCTCTACAAATAATCATTGAGGAATTAAAATCGTGAGTTTGTGAAAATAAATAAACTAAAATCGTGAGTTGATAAAAATAGAAATTTAAAATCGTAAATTAGTGAAAATAAGAAACTAAATTCGTGAGAAAATTTATCCACCTAAGTCAATACAACTTACAAGTAATCAACTTATCGGTTATTTTTAGGAAATAGATTGTATAAGCTTTTAGAGGCTTTTTCATGAGAAAAAAAAAAAGAGAATGAATTGATGAAAAGAGATAGACACAAAGTTCAAGTACGTTTCTCCCATTAAAGTTCAACAATCCTTTCTCATATATTTGATGAGTGGTGTTCGGGTTGTAGCATTATTTGATTTTAATGTCTTTACATTTATTTGAATGCTTGTAATAAAATATTTTAAGGCTTTTTTATTGGAAGAAATGATTTAAGGTTGAGTGCAGCCTTTGATACATTTGGATGATTTTTTTTTTTTTTATTGAAACGTTATTATTGAGAAGAGGTACTACTATCTGATGAAAAAAGCGTCTTAAAGTACTCAGTATTTCATCTTTCAAAATTCAAGTCCGACCACACTCAGTTGTGGAAAGTGTAAACATGCGCGTAACAGAAAAAAATCCAGGAAATCAATAAAAAGAATGAATAAAAATAAAGTCTATTTGTTTTGTCCATTTTAAAAAGTAAAACATACGCTTATTTTAAAAAAGTAAAAATAAGCATATGTTTTGTTTTTATAGCTTTTAAGTAAAAAGTAAAAACACAATTTTTTATAGCTTTTATGTTTTGTTTCGAATTAGTGGAACTAAATTAGGACACAACATCCTAGAATTTTGAATTGTCTCATCCAAATAGGGTGCGTTAGGATTAAAGATTGAGAAGTGCTAACAATACTTTGTTTGAATAATAAATATGAAGATTTTCAAAATGAAGAGATTATGGGTCAATTGTTATTGAATAAGAAAAAAGTGATTTTGATGTTAAATAAAATAATTATTTTTTTTGAACGAGTTAATAAAATAATTATTAATTTTTTCAAAATAAGCTGTAACAAACAGACTCTATAGATGGTATTTTACTAAAACTCTGTTTGGCGTGTCTCATCTGTTATCGGATATTGGTTGAGATTAGCGTATTTGGTAGCTTGGATAGCGAGTATGAGTGTTTGACAAACATTAGCGTTTAGCGGCACCGAGTAGCGTTTAGCATTTTTGAAGCAGCTACGCCCAAGTAGTGTTTTTGAAGCGATGGCGGATGGCGTATAAGCGTTTCACTTTGACATTTTACCTTATTATTTTTCTTAATTACTTCTCTTTCCTCATTAAATATTTTATTATCCTTAAATAATTTAATCATTAATTAAATACCTTTTAATGTCATTTTACATTGACCAATTATTTTAAACGCTAGTTTTACCTTACATATAATTTCTTTATATCAATTTAAACTTATCCATTATCATTAGCTCATAGATATCAGATTATCTGTTAGTGTATTTTTATCTGTGACTTTTTACCAAAGCAGTCTTGGATAAAATTTGAGATTTTAAAATACCACAAAAAGTAATAAATTTAAAATCATTCCTAACTTCTCTATAAAATCGTTACTCAAAATATATTAATTTTAATTTTTTTCATATTTTTGAGAAAATACTTATTTTTGTTTTGAAAAAAGTCACCAAAGCAATTTTAGAAATTATTTTTCCTACAAAAATGTAATTTTTACATACTTTTTTAAGAGTTAAATATGTTTTTAGTATCTATAAAATTTTACAATTTTGTTTTTCGTTTCCATAATTTTTCATGGACTTTTAGTCTCTACAATATTTCACGTCGTGATTTTAGTTCCTATAAAATGTTAACTCAAGTATATTTTAAAATTTTTGAATTAAATTCTGAACATATACCTTATGTGTTACAATAGAAGTCTATAGAAAAAATAAACTTAAAATTCAATTTCTAAGTTAGTATTTCCTTTATTTTGTTTCTTAACATCATTAAAAATTAGAAAGGGTATATATCGTTTACATTTCATAGGGTCTAAAACCAGCGATAAATGTTGTAAAAATAAAACTGCGCGAAAAATATTGTGGAAACATAAAGTCGATGAAAAACTTAATAAGAACTAAAAAAATGTGAAATTTTATAGGATTAAAGACATATTTAACCCTTTTATTAATTTTTATATTCAAATAAAAAAAATTAAGAAGGAAGAAGTTTAATTAATTTATTCAAACAGGAAATTATATTATATAAATTGAAGAAATTAAATTTACTAAAATTGTTAATTCCATTGACCTTTGAATTTTGTTGAAAACTCGTCCAAGTACACTCTTAATAACATTCACATTGTAAATTTTGAAAAAATCAAAACCATAGTTAAACAAGTAAAAAACAATTCAGTGCATACTTAAAATAAGGATTTATAGAATCTTTAAAGAAAGAAAATATTAATATCAATTAATGTTGACTCAGTTGGTTCATTCCACTGTAACGATGTGTGTACAATTTTCGTTGTTGGCGTGATGACGTCTTTGGTAGGTGATCGGTGAAAGTATCTTTATAAAGCGGCTCGAATATGCTGTCACGACCGTAGTAAGCCGCGAAGTCAACTCACATAAGCGTTTTCATTAAAAAAATAAAAAGAAAGCAAATATCAAATGAATTATTTATGGCTAAGTATCTCTAAGCAATCAAATGTTTGTCCTAACCTTACACTACAAGAAAATCGTTAATTTGCATTAAATTGCAAAACAGAGGAAGTGATGCCTCTGGTATAGTGTTGACCAAAAAACTAGTCCATCCTTAGTAAGCTTGTCTCCTAAATGATGGAGACCTCAATCGGAGAAGCTAAAATGCCGTCGAGAACCATGGCTTTTGCGATCATAGCAGAACCTCCTTATTCCCTGAATTTGTGTAAATCAAGACAAAAACACCAATCAAGATGTGATTATATGAAAATCATACATAAGGCTTAAAATGTGAATCTGAATCTTGATTCCCTCTTTCTATGCATAAAATATGGCCTGAAACTTTTCACATGATGAGAAAATAGTATATGGAGTTTTTAAGCTTAAAATGTGACATAGAAAGCTTGCCATCAGAATCTTGACTCACTTTACATGCATAAATATCGGCTCATATTTGTATAAGCCAATAGTGAATTTGAATTTCTCAACCTTATGGTCTTCGTTATATAGTGTAATCGGTTAGAATCATGCCTTAAATATAGTGAAGATACAACAAGAACTTCAAAAGAGCATTCATAGTTATGCTTAAAAACCAAAACAAAATCTTAAAAACTTGCACGAGAAAGCGACAACTAGTCCACTGGAGTTCTTGGCTCCAATCAAAACCACGGATCGCCTCATGCACTCCGGCATAGTTTCGCATCCAAAGGCTGGCGACCAATTTTCCACCTGCTGCGGTAACCCGGGCTCTTTCTTTGATTGAGGAAGGTATTGATTTCCAAAGAAAGCGATCCTTTATTCTTTTGCAA
Organism: Oxytropis ochrocephala; assembly: GCA_020916435.1. Taxonomy (NCBI): domain Eukaryota; kingdom Viridiplantae; phylum Streptophyta; class Magnoliopsida; order Fabales; family Fabaceae; genus Oxytropis; species Oxytropis ochrocephala. The sequence continues at coordinate 15,833 of JAJHUT010000018.1, forward strand.
TATCACAATAGCAAACATAAAAAACCTAAAATTGAACAAATTGCAAGAAACAACCAACCCTGACCCTTCCAAATTTACTATATCAAAAAAATAGTGATTATTTGGTGCCAATATGCGGTCAAACATTAAACCACGACAAACCAAGCTGAACATCCTTTTGCTCCTTCAATTTCTCTCCTCTAATCCAACATTAAACACAAATAAAGGAAATACAATAATAATAATAATAATAATACGAGGATTTATTCTTGTAAACATAGCATCCTCCATTGAAACCACTAAAAGATGAAGAAGCGATTAGGAAATTGATAATGCGATGGCGTGAAAAAGCGATGAAGAAGCGATGAGCAAATATGAACTATGATTTAACCCTAAATGCATTTGCGGACTCACAAATCGATGACCAATTGAAAAAGCGAAGAAGAAATTGAAGAAAGGTGAAATAGAAGAAGAAATTGCGAGAACCAAATAATCTTACCGGGATAGGCGCTTGGAATCGTTATTTGAGGAGAGGATTTGCATTCTAGGGCTTGGAAACTTAGCGATAGAGAAGGTAGATGAGAGGTTTGAGAGAAAGAGATAGTTGAGAATTAGGCGTTCGAGAGAGTAAGAGAGTTGAGGGGCGCGAGCACGGCGGTGGGGAGTGTGGGTGGAGGTGAGGTGGTGGTGATTGAGAGTGAGGAGGCGGGTTGTAGGTGAGGCGAGAGGGTGAGGAGAAGAAGAGAGCGAGAGGGTGAGGAGAAGAAGCGAGGCAGATTACGAAGGGATTTAGGGATCCAGTGGGTGTTTTATTTTTATCATTGGGTTTGCGGACTTGCCACGGAATCTCTCGTGGCAAATATCTAATCCTTCAGCGTGTCAAATTGGCAAGCCGTGGCAAACACATTGAAATTTCGCGCTCTCACTTTTTACACATTAAAGTCGCAAATCAGTAGCAAATTCTTGCGGAATAAGCTCAAAGTGGCAATTGTTGGTGCATTAAATCGAAGCTTTTCTTGTAGTGTTAATGAATCCAGAGAGTCAACTCACACGACCTTTTTATTAAAAAATGAAAATATAAAATGAATTCTTTATTGCTATGTAATACTCCTATAAAAGAAAAGAATATTATTAATTATTAATTAGCTAAAAGACAAGCTAAAACATAAATAGCTCATTGGCTGTTCCTGGGCTATTAACCAAAATTAATTCATTTTGTCAAAAGAAGAAATCTTAAATGAATACATATTATATAAAACAAAAACTAAAATGAATATATAGGCAATTAAGGTCTGAATTCATTTTGTCAAAAGGTCTAAATTCACACTCTTTTATCTCATACCATATAATGAGATTTAATACTAGTAGTAGTAGTCATTTAATGCAAATTAATTAGTGCAATATTAATTGCAAATCTGAAGAGGCAGATTAAAAAGCCAAACGTATGAAGGTGACAATAGAAGTGTGACAGAAAAATTAATCTTTCAAATTTCAATTTCAATTTCAATATTTGCTTCTTGTGCGATATCAGGTACGTAGCGTTAGCCAAGCATGGCTTACTTGGATGTCGTCGACGACAACGATGATGACGTGTCACCGATCGAAGAGGTTCGGGCGGTGGTATCAAACGAAGATGATCCAAACCTACCGGTATGGACATTCCGTATGTGGACGTTGGGAATAATATCAGTGGTGTTACTTTCATTTTTGAACACTTTCTTCGGCTATAGGGGCGAACCACTTGTGGTGACGATGATTTCAGTTCAGGTTGCAACACTTCCTATTGGTCGGTTTATGGCGAAAGTTCTTCCGACAAACAAGTTTCGGATCCCCGGGTTTGGAACGAGAGAATTCTCGTTAAACCCAGGTCCGTTTAACGTTAAAGAGCACGTGCTTATTTCAATATTTGCAAATGCTGGTGCTGCTTTTGGAAGTGGTTCTGCTTATGCTCTTAGTATTGTTGATATAATTAGAGCGTTTTATCATAGAAAAATTACTTTTCTAACCAGTTGGATCCTCGTCATGACAACCCAGGTACGTTACGTTACGTTACGTAGTCATGAATATCTTTATTATTATGATTTTTGTTTTAATTTGAGTATATGATATGATTTGCGTTATAATTAATGCATTTATTATGGGGTGGTAGGTTTTGGGTTATGGATGGGCGGGGATAATGAGGAGTTACGATGGTGGAGCCGGCGGAGATGTGGTGGCCAGCCACTCTGATGCAAGTTTCTCTGTTCAGGTACTACTCTGATGCTAATACTCGTCGTTACCATAACACTATATATGATGTTTTTATTTACTTTTCCCAAATTACCCTTCGAATATGTGTTAAATTTTAGCCTGGGAACTTTTGTTAACTGAAATCACAATCATAAGTTATTTTATTCCTATACTAATATAGTGAGATATGAATGAATGAAGTGAACAACCGTGTAAATTTTTTTTAGATAAGCCGTGTAAAGTTATCTTACCTTCAGTGTTAGCTATTAAATTATTAGTTTTTATATTAAAAAACTATTAAATTATCGGTTTTAAGATGAAGTGTTGAATAGGTGTTGAAAATTAGAGGTGTTAAATACTGCCGTTTTGGGGTCAAGATGAAGTATGAAGCACTACAATTTTCAACAGCTATTCAACAACTAACTTCTCAGTTTCTCTCTCATGGTGTTGGAGAGATTGATAGGTGTCCACTCATCTTTTTTCTTAAATTACTCAACCATTATTTTTAGACACCTCAAAATTTAAAGCACTCATCTCTCTCTCTCTCTCAACAGAGAGATTTAATTACCTCATTACCTCTTTGTATTACTTTTACACTTTTTAAGGTAGTAAAATAAAAGTATAAATTGATGAGTTTTGTTAGGTATGATATGCTATATTACTCGATGACATATCATTTTTATATTTAATATTTTAAAATAAATTTAAATATTAGTGAACACTCAATACTATTGAATTTTGTTGGATAAGATACTTAACATCTACTCACTCAATAACACCTATTTTTATATATTTAAATATTTTAAAATAAAGAAATAGTACAATTGAAAAATATGGGTACCAGTACAGTTGTCTTTTAAATTAGTTGTAAATGAGTTCTATTTTAGTAAAGAAATTGTAATATTGTTTTGAAAATGGAAGTGACTTAATATATTAAAATATATAATGGATATAGTATTTATTAAAAAATTGGCTATTATTTGTAATTCATTTTTGACAAAAATATAAAGAATTTATAACATTTCAAAAATATTATAATAATATAAAGAAAAAAAAACTAAAAGTTGAAAGTTTATACTCTTCAATCTATACAAAAAATTTACTCTAACACCTTTTAAAGTCGTTTTAATTTTTTATTACAAAGTAATAGAAAATTATATATTTTTAAAATATGTAATAAATAAGAGAATTTCTCGTTGATAGAAAATAATATTTTTAATGAAATTATACTTCTTAAAAGATAAGAGTTTAATTGCTTCAAAAAAAGGATAAGAGTTTAATATTTTAAAGAATTTAAAAAATATAAAATAATTGTTTTTCTTCAACTGCACCATAAAAGCCTCCTTAAAATAAAATAAAATTTACTAATTTTTCCTATAGGTATCTTACCCGACAAAATTCAATGGGTATGGTAGAATTCTCTTTAAATATTATACTAATTTTGTCTACATGTATCATACCCAACAAAACTCAATAAATATTATAGAAATTTCCATAAAAACTATATATATTAACTCCATAATATACATTTTAACTCACTCCTTTCGTTTCTTAAACATAATAAATATATCGTTTTTATATAAAATATTAACATTAACATTGATATCATATTATTCGTTGTTCAAATCAATCAACAATTCTAGAGTAAAATGAATTCCAAATAAGTGCCAAAAAATCAATTCCAAATAATTTTTCCTAGCTATTACATACGTTAAATTTTCTCGAAAAAAACTTTAATTATATCAAGTTTTTTCTAGATTTTAAATATCTCATCAATGTCATCACCTAAGTGTAAAAAAAAAGCTAATCACCTAAGTTATATAGCAGGCATGACTAAAGACACTTGATAACTATATGACTAGATATCAATAAATTAATTCAAAATTATATTATAAGAGAATTCTAATATTAAAATCTAAAATACACAAATTTAAAAAGTTAAACTGATAAGGTTTGAAAACAACGATCATTTACATATAGTTTGTTCCTCCATTCTTATTCAAAATGTGAACAATGTTTATTTTGCAGGGCTTTGCATGAAAAGGATTCAAAACGCATGTCAAGAGGAAAATTCTTTTAATTGCACTTATATGCAGTTTCTCATGGTACGTAGTACCAGGTTACCTTTCGCCACAATATCAATTATCTCATGGGTATGTTGGATATTTCCCAATTCAGTAACAGCTCATCAATTAGGTTCTGGAAAAAGTGGTCTTGGCTTAGGTTCCTTCTCTCTTGACTGGTCAACTATTGCTTCATTCATTGGAAATCCACTTGTTACTCCTTTCTTTGCAACAGCTAATATAATTGTTGGCTACATTTTATTAATCTATGTCCTCATTCCTACAGCATATTGGGGTTTTAATCTCTATAATGCAAAGAATTTCCCTATTTACTCTTCAAAATTATTCAGAGCTAATGGTGAAGTTTACAATGTAACTGCAATTGTGAATGAGAGATTTGAAATTGATATGAATGCGTACGAGGAACAAGGTCGTGTGAATATAAGTGTTTTTTTGCTGTTAGTTATGGTATTGGTTTTGCTTCTATTATTGCTACACTTACTCATGTTGCTGTGTTTAATGGGAAAGAGATATATCAACAATTGAGATCTTCAAGATCTGGTAAAGAAGATATTCATACAAGAATGATGAAGAAATATGACAAGATACCTAGTTGGTGGTTTCATGTTACACTTTTGGTTTCATTTTACTTGCACTTGTGATGTGTCTTTTAATGAAAGATGAGATTCAAATGCCTTGGTGGGCTCTTATTTTTGCTTCTGGGCTTGCACTCACTTTTACTCTACCAATCAGTATCATAACAGCAACAACTAATCAGGTACGTACGTATCTAGGAAGAAACAAACAACTATATTCCATTCCATTATAACATCATTTTGGTTGTTATTTATTATTATCCATTTTTTGATTTTCAGAGTCCAGGTTTGAATGTGATTACAGAGTACATAATGGGTGTGATTTTACCTGGGAGACCAATAGCCAACGTTTGCTTCAAGACCTATGGGTACATGAGTATGTCTCAGGCTGTTTCCTTTTATCTGATTTCAAGCTAGGACATTACATGAAGATCCGCCACGCTCAATGTTCTTAGTTCAGGTACTCATCTGCAATTTAATTACCCATCTATATTTAACCCAAAGGGTACCCGTTAAGCTACCCACCTCGTGCTCATCGCGAGATAGTGCTCGGAGATAAGCTGCGCCCAGCGCGTCTTTGCATAAATGTGAACCGTTCGATCTAGAGAGAAGTATTCTCTCTAAATTGGATTGTGTCTGTCAGCACAGCACAGCACCTGCTGCGCGCAATATAGGATGATTTATTGGATACACAAATGCAATGAAGTGTAATCAAAAGTAAATCCTGCATACAACAAGTGCATGTATTAAATTTCATATATTATTTGCATGATGCAGATTATAGGAACTGTGATAGCAGGAACGGTGGATGTTGGAGTAGCCTGGTGGTTACTTGGTTCAATAAAGAACATATGCCACGAAGAACTACTTCCCCGGACAGTCGTGGGCGTGTCAGGGAGACAACGTGTTCTTGACGCATCTGTAATATGGGGTTTAGTTGGGCCAAGAAGAATTTTCGGCCCACTCGGAAACTACTCAAAACTGAATTGGTTCTTCCTTATAGGAGCATTAGGACCAATAATTGTATGGCTATCACAAAAAGCCTTTCCTAATCAAAGATGGATATCACTGATTCACATTCCAGTACTTTTTGGAGCAACAGGAAACATGCCACCAGCTAGTACAGTGAACTTCAATTCATGGATTATTGTTGCTGTTATATTTAACTATTTTGTGTTTAAACATCATAAGAAGTGGTGGGAGCGTTACAATTATGTTCTTGCTGCTGCTTTAGATGCTGGATTGGCTTTCATGACTGTTGTTCTTTACTTCTCATTTGGTTTGGAGGAAGTTAGTTTGGATTGGTGGGGACAAGAAGAGCATTGTCCTCTTGCTAGATGTCCAACTGCCAAAGGTGTAATTGTTCCTGGTTGTCCTGTATTTTGATATATCTATTCATAGTTGTTTGCATAAATATATTTGGATTGGATTAAAGTGTCTTGTAATTTCGACCTTTTATAATGTTATTCTATATGGTTTGCGACTTTCATGCTATTTCTTTTCATCATCTATGGAATACAGTTTACACTTGATAGGATTTTTAATGTTAGGATTTTTGGGATTTTTAATTAACCGAAATTGGTTTCAAACACTACCAGTATGTTTGGTATATATGCATGAAACAGGGGAGGGAGAAATTATTGAGAAACAAGTTGGAGAGCAATACCAACTTTCTCTACAAACCATGCCTAACATTTTTAAAGTACATCAGACTCAGAACTTACAAAAATCAATTTGACCCAACCTATTACCATTCACTCCTATATGTATACAAAATGATGTTATATATCATAAATATACATCATAAATCTATGTAGACATGGTGGCACCTTAAGCACTTTTAGCTTATTATGATATCATTGCTTGAGGTTTTAGCAGAAGGTGCTGCATATCTAGCAGAGAAGCCATGGCTTATAGATTCTTCATCGTCCTCCACGCAATTACCCTCGTCGAAGTTTTGAGCATAGCTTAAAGGGTCATACTTAAAACCACCAACAGGGCCATAACTGCTTCTTCGCCTCTTCCATGGAAACTTCACTTTGAGACACCCCCAGCATGAAAGTAACCTTCCCTCTCTTTTGCTTTTAGTAGATGAACTTTTTTCCATTACTTTGAGATAGCTTTATGGAACGATTGAAAAAACTTCCGTGTGAGTTTAATTTTGTGGTTCTTCTTTATTCATTGATTTCATTTTGCTGAGGATTTTGAGTGTGTGGTAGAGAATATATAACTTCAGAAAAAATAAACCCTTTTGGGACCGGGTTTGAAAGATATATTATCAGAATCAAAGAATATGTATTTGTGCTCTTATATTGATTGTTTGGGTATGAAAAGAATCTCTAGTTAGCAAAATTGAGAGTGTGCATGTGCATGGAGGACCATTTGCTCTTTTTTTTTTTTGAAAAGTCAAAATGAATATATATTTTGAGTTTTTCAAAATCAATAGGATAGTGAGTAGTAATTTTTGGAGAGTACTCAAAATTTAGAACTGCTTCCTAAATATTATTGTCCATTAGGGGATAATAAAGGTTATGGATGTATACTGAACTAGTTTTGAGTACCCGTACAACTATTGGGAGAAATTCGTTGAAAGAATTCATGTTAGTTATAATTTACATTTTGTTGTATTTAGTTATTGAGCATAACCACGTTTGAGAGTAAATCATAGTTTCGTTTACACGTACATCAATATTTTGTATCAACTGTTACAGTGTTATGTACTTGTGTTTTGTAAAAAGTATGATAGAGGCTAGCTCAACATTTGTAGGCTTAAAACAAAATTTAAAGTGGGGCATTTTAAAACTAATAATAAAAATTTATTTAGTCTTAACTCCAAATTAGGGACACATACTTGGCAATAGCCACTGTATTCAGGAATCTCAACTTTAGTGTCTGTTTTCACTTATGGGGCTTGAATATTGGTTAAAACTCAACTAAGAGCTACCACAGTCCTCTCAGCTCTGGCAACATTTCGAATTTTGCAAGAACCAGTTTACAATTTGTCTGAGCTTATTTAAGTGATAACTCAATCAAAAGTCTATTGATTGAATCAAGAATTCATCAAGGAAGAATATCAAAACCAATTCATGAAGCCAGGAGAGTATGCATGGTAATGAACTAATGATATTTGGTCCTAGTCATATACTCATGGGTTGATAATATTATTCAAATAAGCAAAAGAATATATGACAAGAGAAAAACATGGTATTTATATAGAAACAAAAACATATGGTATTATCACCAAAAAAACAGTATAAATATAAAATAGAATTATAATTTATGTAGGTTGGTTATAATAGAATAGTGACTTTCTAACAAAAATGACATGCACTTTCCTCTTCTCAAAATAACAATACAACATACAGGGTAAGAAGTCACTGATATAAGAGGTCTAACAAAATCTAAGCACAAACATATTAGTCAGACATGTATGAGTACAAGGTAAAACATATGCACTTTATCCTACATATTGACTGATACCTTTTTCGGTCGAACTTTTCTTCACAAATCCTCTGGAGGACAACTCATTCAGCAAGACCAGAGCCTCCTCAGCGAATCCTTCATAAGCAATTCCTTCTATAAGAATAGTATAAGTAGCCCGGTAGGTTTGCATTCTTTTTCTATCATATGAGCCAAAAGATCAATAGCACGACTAGTTTGTTGAGCCTTACATAGTCCCAACATGATGGAATTGTAAGTGAAAGCAGTGGCCTTAATACCTAATCTTTCCAAGTCATGGAAAATTTTGATAGCCCCATCAACCTTTCCCTCACGAATAAATCCCCAATCAATGAAAGTAGGTAATTATGTCCGGTTTAAGGCGTTTCCGGCACATCTCGCCTAAGAGTTCCATAGCACGCTCTGTTTTCCGACTTTTGAAAGCCCATCGATAACTGTATTATAAGTAATTGCAACTGGAGAGCACCCTTTGCTACTCAATTGATTTAGTAGCTCAACAGCAACCTCCACCTTCCCATCTTTGCATAATGCAGTAAGCAAAGTATTATAAGTCACTATATCCGGGTAACAACCCCTAGACACCATAATCTCCAAATACTCAATTGCTCTATCCATCTTCTTTTCTTGACAAAACCCATGAAGCAATGGATTGTAACTCAAGGAATTAGGAGTACAACCATGCTCCGGCATCTTCTCAATATACCGATAGCCCTACCGAGCAAACCTTTTCTACACAAGAAATTAATCAAGATATTGAAAGTAACAACACTAGGAGAACAACCCTTACAGACATGTCAGCCAATAAACTTTCAGCATCCCTCCATCTTCCAGTACCACACAAGCCGCAAAATAATATTATGTGTAATCACATTCGGTTCGCAACCAAAGGACGACGACATATCATTCAAGAACTTAATAGCTTCATCTAATCTACCTTCCTTACAAATACCATTAATAAGAACATTGAAAGTAACCACATCAGGTTTACATCCTTTAATACTCATCTCATCTAACAATTTCATTGCCTCATTAACTCCATTCTCTTTACAAGTAGCTTCAATTAATATAGTATATGTAATTACATCAGGATAACATTCCCTTTGTAACTGCCTATCAAGAACTTCCATAGCTTCTTTCAATTTACCACTATCACATAAGCTACGCAAAATTGTATTATAAGTAACAACATCCGGTGAAACACTCATACGTTCTAATACCTGAAGAGCTTTAGAAATCTCACCTGATTTGCAGTAACCACTGATCAATACATTGTAGGTTATGATACCGGGGACGGCACCAGAATCTTCTAGAATTTGCATCACTCTTGTTGCCTTTTTAGTCCTTCCCGTTTTGCAAAACTGACGAATGAGATTTGTACATGCAATTACATCTGGAATGTCTCCTTTGCAACTCATGTGTTCTAGAAACCTAAACCCTTCGACCAATTCTCCATTTCTAATCAACTTACGGAGATGGTGATTGTTCTCTAATTCTTCCAAATTTCGTGAACTATTCACTCCGTTTGACGAAGATTCTGTGAAATTTGAAGTTTCTGAGAAACTGTGTGATTTGCCATTCAAACCAGAGGTTTCTGAAACAGCAGAGACGGCCAAATGTTTTCTACATTTCAGTTTTCTAAATTGACGGAGAGTATAGGAAGGTAGAGTGAAAGGGAGGGCTCTGAAGGCACGAGGTTTGGGAGGATATTTGTGAGAGTGGTGAAATGAAGAAAACTGTTCATGTGCCGCTAAATCCATAGATTGAAACATTGTTGCAACACCTGCTAGTAACTTACTGCTAAGACTTATCACAGCGATAAAATTGAAATAAGTAAAGAAGAATTGGTTTTACTTACAAGATTGAGAGGTTCCGAGAAGAAGGTAAGAAGGCGCAGTATTGCAGGGATGAGAGAGAGAGAGAGGAGGAGAGTTTAGGTTAGGTTTTGAAGGATAATATGGAATGGAAATGGAGGTTCAGGTGCTTATCCGATAAACGGTTGTTTTTCGTTTGTGCACAGAGACAGAAAGAGGCGTTTTTTTGGACGAATGAAAGAGGGGTTTGTGTGGGCGTTTGCTTTTCCCACCCCCTCCTACTCTTTCACACATGCTCAAATATTAAAAATACTGGCCCAAGTGGAGTGCGTGTTTTCACTTATTCGGGGATGGTCGGCCAGAATCTGTTCGGTTGAAGTCAGCCGACAAGTAAAAAAGGTAAATGTGGTGTGAGAGTCCATTTTTGTAATAAAATAGGGGTGTTGAACACACGCCATGCGAAACTATTCGCGTGGCGCCGTTCGAAGCAGGTGAAATTACGCGAGAGGGTGTGAAGTCAAGATTTAACACACACGAATGATGTCATTCGAACTGTTCGAAGGCGTGTTGAGCAATTGAAGTTTCGTGAAAAAAAAGAGGTTTTGGTGGCCTTTTAGTCTTTTCACTTTGCTTATGGGGTGTGTTTTGAGTAGGAGGTGGTGTGGGAAAGCAATAGCCGTTTGTGTGTACTTTTTTCCGTAAAAAAAAGTGTGTGGATTGGGCTTGTTATTAATAGAGGCCCATCGCCCGTGCAATCCGCCTACTCACTAAACACCACTTTTTGGTGTGAATAGACCAAAAACCCTTACTGAAATTTGATTTTTAATTTTTTTTAAAGATTATGCGGTTCGGCCTTACGATTGATCGAATCAGCGCGCCGAACAGCTAATTTCTTTGAGACACCCCAAATTGGTCAAATTAATAGGTTCGACCAAGTGAAGTCGAAACGATCTTGATGTCGGTTTTTTTAAAAGCGGTTAACCAAAACTACCTTGAGCGATGAAATAACTCATTTGAGCGATAAAATAACTAACTATTAACAAAGCGATTGCGGTGGGGCGGATCTGTCCTCCTCGGATTTGCGTCTCTCCACGTTCGTCCCCGTCCTCGTTTGCTCCGATCAGCGATGCCACCTCCTCTTGTGTTAGCCATCTTGTAAAAAATCGGTAAAAATCGGTCAAAACACTGCTCCAATTCGGATACATTAGCAATTGAATTGTATAAAAGCGATAAAAATTAGTCAACTTGACATCAATGACAATCGGAGGTGTTCGGTAGTGCGAGTTTCGACCACAAGCGGTATGCGCTTGATCGAACACCCCGAAAGAGGTTCGATGCGCGCTCGTCGAACAACAACTAAACAGTTGCATCACTAACTTTTAAATTAGGGGTATTTTTGAAATATTAAGTGGTTTGGGGGTTCTGATGAGTAGCTAGGGGGTTGTACGAAGCATGAGCCTTAATAGATTCTTAGATGGCCCTTAATACTTTTGTTAAAAGTTAGTTTTGGACGAGAACGAAGCATGGGCCTTAATTTATTTTTGTCAGGTAAATCAGTTTTGGATAAAATAACTAACTTTTAACAAAACAGTTGTAGTGGGACGGATCCTGTCCTCCTCGGACTGCGTCTCTCCACCTCAATTTTATAAAATAACTAACTTTTAATAAAATTGAGGGATAAAATAACTAACTCAATATTTTTTTTTCAATTTTACCCCTCAATTTATCCAAAACTGATTTACCTGACAAAAATAAATTTTTTATCTAAAATTAACACAATAAATTTATCTATTTAGTAGGTAAATCCGTTTTAGATAAAAAAATTAAAAACAAAATTACATATATAAATCCGCTATTTTATGAGTAAATCCGCAGGCTATATATACTTTAGTTTCTTTGGCTTATATATGCATTTTGTTTTCATTGTAAATCTGTTGTCAGTGAGGTAATTCTGTTCTAAATTCTTTTTGGAACAAACAAATTTACCTACCAAATAGATAAATTTGTTGTGTTAATTTTAGCCAACAAATTTATCTATTTGTTAGGTAAATCTATTTTCGATATTTCATTACAATTTATCTAACAAATAGATAAATCTGTTGTCTAGTTTTTTCACATGGATCTATCTATTTGACAAATAAATCCGTTTGGATATTTTGAGGGTGAAATTGGGGGGAGAGTTGAGTGGGGTATAACCGGTGATTGTGAGGGTCTAAAAAAAACCGTTATTTTTTATACTCCACTCCTATATCATATACTCCCACTTTTTTTGTGTCATTTCAATTTTACCTTTATTAAATAACAGTTTTAATTTTATTTTATGGACATATCATTTAAACTTAATTTCGGAATGTTTTTTTTCAAAAGAGTGTCAAATTTATGTATTAATGTATAAATCTAGAATGAAAAACTACCTTACGATTTATGTATAAATACATAAATCCAGAATGAAAAAGTACATAATGGATTTATGTATTAATACATAGATCCAGAATGAAATAATACATTACCGCGTTATGTATTAATACATAAGTTTGGAAAAAAAAGTGAATATAGTATGAAATATTTGTTAAAGGGTAAAATGAGAAGTTTGAGTTTATGTGGAGATATCGAGTCCAACTGTCGGGGTGTAAAAAATAGCACCCTTATGAGATGGATGTCAAACTTCAAACCCTCATTTAGACACGATATGGATATGAATCATTACCAGCGCGCACAATGGTGCAACACAACATAGGATCTGCGCTCAACCTGATACTCTCTTCAATTTTCACCCTCAAGCAGGGTAAACTTGTTTTACCGAATTTCTAGAAATTTTCAAAAAATGAAGTTTTCGAAATTTAAACTAAATTTTCGGAAATATTGAGAGTAGCAAATCTCATTTCAATGATCAAGTAAACATTACGAGGTCAACTCCACTAACAGAAACTAGTTAGATAACTGATTCTAAATAATCAATCTGCTCATCAATGATTTACTTTTCCATTGATTTGATTGGAGTTGAATGAATTTAAGATATTTTTAATTTTATTGAAATTTTCGTCAGAAGAATCAATAGTTTTGATGTTTATAATATATGTGAGGGGGGTCCTTCTAGACGAATATAATCATACAAAACTCCTTGAAAGGGACTTCTGTTGCCTGCTTGCGTTAGAAAGATGACATTCTTCCCGGACATTAGAAGACTTCCTTGTACATCAATGTTGTATAACCAATAGAGCCCATGAATTCCATGCCTTGCTATAGTATTGTCCTTTCCAAGATTAACCCCACTTGTAAATAAAGCTGGATTTTCTTCTAAATTTATCGAACCTATCCCCAAAATTAAAACAAACAAAAAAAAAAAAAGCGAGTTAGAAACATAAATATTTATGTACTCCCTCCGGTCTTTTTACAAAGCAGAGGTTTAACTTGATGTATTAGGTCCAAATTTGGACCAAAATCATTAAACCTGATGAATGACTAGCTCTAAAGAGACTCGAGTAGTAGAGACTAATATGATTTCATATATCAAAATTGGATGAAGAATGCAAACTTTGATACCTGTAGCTCGGCAAAATGTGCAGATGCAAGAGCCAGTCGCAATTTGTAGGTTCCTTTGGTATTCACATAATCCAGATTGAAATGTATTTGCCACGTGGTTCCTTCATAAGTGATGTTGTCTTTCTTCCTACATAACGACATCAAAGGAAACTAATATTTGAGACAGATTTTTCTAATGATATAACACATTTGCAGTGATTACTAACATTAAATATGGGAAAGAAGAGACATCGGGTGACAGTGGCAAAAGAAAAGAAAAGAAAAGGCAAAAACAAACCTAGTAACTTGAGCAAAAAACCAATCTTTTTTGTAGTCACTAGCGCCAACATTGTAAATTAAGTCTTTATTTGGATACAAATCAGCATATCTCTCCCACAACCCATATTGCCTAAACCTGACAGTTATATATAATATAGTCATATAAAAATTGTGCTATTTTATAACTATATAGATAGCATGGAGAGCAAATTAAAAAGGAAACAAACCTATCAGTATGGTTGAGATAGAGTTTGTTGATATATATAGGATTCGGATCAGGAATATAGAACTCAGCAGCTGAGCGATCAGGAATACCTATTTCCCACAATGTTGGACCATCTCTTGGTGGTTCATATACAACCTCACCCACATTAATTTCAAAACCTGTGTGTCGATTTGTGTTACATATAGTCAAAATCATCACTTTTTTTGATGAATCAAAAAGTTGTTAGTTCTTATATATGAGTCGAGAGGAGTATAATACTATAATATTTGGAGTTTAAAAAGTTAATAAATTAAGACCTGAGGTTACGTTAATGACACGATCATATTGATAATCACCAATATATCCAGTGACCCATGAATAGAGATTATAGTTCCCAGGACGTATGTTAATAATTGAGAAATAGCCTTTTTCATCTGTAGTCGTCCAAAATTGATAACCCTGTTAAAAGAAATAAAGAATGTATTTTAGTACTTAACTAACGCAAATTAATTGTACCTTAATTTATATGAAATAAGCTAAAAGTACGAAAGATTAAAGATCAAAGTTGCTAAACAAAAAGGTTACTACCTTGCATTCTCTTTGCCAAGATCCAGCATCTCCTGGGAATGCTAATCCCACATAAGCACCACTAACTGGGATTAATGCATTACTAACGTACCTATATATACAGGTTTAATTAAATTAAACCAATTAGCTACTATACGAGAATATTACTTTCTCAACAATAAATTATGTTAGCTAGTGATACCTACCTGTCTCGGACAAGCAATCTACCTTCAACTTTACCTCGTTGGTTAGATGAGAGAAAATCTTCAGAAGCTGGAAATGTATAGGGCCAGCTTTCAACTTCATTCACCATCTGCAATATTTTTTTTAAAAATAATAAAATTAAAGACAATACTCTTTATTGACATCATACTTAGGTGGATTATGATTTGCAGAGAACAAAATAATAGTGAAGATCGATGACAAAATATATTAAAGTGAGTTTGCAAGTGACGAATCACACAGATCGGCAAAATTGTGTACTCGTGGTCAGTCAGATTTCCTGGCGTAAAGGCGGTGGATAGTGTGCAACAATGATAGGATAACTCAAAAAAATAATGTGCGTATATTTTACCTGCTTTTTGGCGTCTTCCCAGAGGTTGTTCGGGCTAAGCCCATTAGAGAGGGAATTAAGGTATATGAATATGGGTCCAAAGACTTTCTTCCAAGGCTCATTTGGTCCAAATTTCATTATCAGATCTGCCCCTGAATAATGTGTGCTATGAAATACCTGATTTTAACACCAACAAAAATAATTTATGTAATTATTTGAACAAAAATAAGGTGGCATGTAACAAGGTACTTTTAAAATGAGGTTCAAAGGTGTATCAAAGTATTTTGACATACTACATCAAGTAGTTAGTGAAAAAGTTAAATTATTTGCCTTTTGAGATGTTTTTATAATTTGGTAGAAACTTCTTTAGTAGGTTGAAATGTTTAGTCCACTTTTGGACCTCATTTTAAAAGGACAATATTAGGGACACCCAACAACACTAGCAATAAAAAATGAACTACTCACCGAGAGGGAGGAGGGGCCCACGTGAGAATTGAGGTATTGTTTGAGGGGACCAGCAGATCTGAACTCATTGCTGGGCGTAATTAGCCAGAATCAGGTGGGTCGATGAGTTGATAAATCCAACCATGTATACGCGATTCTTGACTCTCAACGCGAGTATTGATACTTGTCATCTACCGCTTTCAATTTTGCGGTCACAATCTATTCACATTTTCCAAAAATATAAAATGAAAGCAGGTAAAATATAATCCAAAGCAGTTGTACCCAAAAATATTTAAAGTAATTATTACTTTTTTACTAAAATATTAATTGAAAATTATCACGTTAAACAAATTGTAAATTCTTAAAAAAAAAGTAATATATTCAAATATTGATTTTCAATTGAATTTTTTTTTTAACATCAACTCGAGTTTTCAATGAAGAATTATTTGTTAGTTATGTTTTACATTAAGCCTTAGAAAGAGAGCTAGAAATTGTATTTTTAAAAACATATTTAATTATTATTGCGGATACTATACATACCTCTCCTTTGAACTCGGCTCCACAGGATTTACAAAGTGACGACCTCTGGGTATGCTAGAGCTTGGCCCCTTCAGAATGTAGATCATCGAGGCGAGGGCATAAATCTTTTCTATCGTCTGCTATAACCATGTAATGGGCCTTGCAATTAACACACGATAAATATCGGAAGAAAAAAGCGATTGAACACTCACGATGCCTAGAGTTTTATTCTGTATAGTACCCAACATCTAATTACTTAATAATAAATAAATTTAAATGTATTTAAATATTTTGAATAAATTTTGCCCGTAAGTATCTGGCTACCCAACAAAATTCAAGGTTATTAATTCTAAAAAAATACATAAGTAAATGTGTACTTATGCTTTCTAATTATTTTTGATCTCTGAGGGGAAAATTAAAATAAAATAAGTAGTGGAAAGTCACTTACTTGTCTTTCCTAAGTTTGAATGCTACCCTAGTATTGTCAAGATCGAAAGCAGGCCATTCCTTCAAATGTTCGTAAATTGCGTAGGTGTAGAACCCAGAGGAACCACGAAGCATTACAAACCTACACATGTCATCATCATCTTCATCATCATTTGCTTAAGTTTTCTATTGCTACCAAAACAGAGACATAGAGACGGAGCAAATAATAATAATAATAATAATAATAATAATAGTATTTCCTCCGTCTCATTTTAAATATCATTTTCGCAATATTCAAACCTTTTATCAATATTGAGTGGTGCAAGCTTTCCTTCAAAAGAGAAATTCCACAATCTCGTGAACGATACCTCTACTTGTTCTTCACTTTCCTTTATCACCGTAAAATTTGTAGCTTCAAAGCTTTCAAAATCATTGGTTTCAATTAGTCAAAGTTCTTACACAAGAATAACAAGGTGCGTGAATACTCTCTCTAATCGCATATATAAGAATATAATAAAGTTTTAGGATCATTAAATAATTAATGTATCTAATATTAACTAGATACATTAGTTATTTGATGAGCACAAAAGCTGCATTTTCCTCAAAGATAATACTTATATACCTGTCAAATTTACCCTTTCCCTTTTTTCCTTTTTTTTTGGTTTTATTCCCACCCTGGTCCCATACAATATCCCAGTACCTACATAAATTGATAATAATAGAATAAGAATAACAAAAAGGGAGTTAGTTAATCACATTTTTTTTTGCATGTCGAGTGTTTGTAAATTTTCCTACAAGAGAGCTATTTGAATTGGTGTTAGTTACCCTCTGTTGGATTCGTCGTTAAGAATTTCAAGCAAATTATCAATGCCATTATATTGAATTCCAGTGACCATTCCTTCTGGGTTTGATATTGTGACTTGAACTATGCCATTATCCATAACCACCTGAAAATACAGATAATAATAATAATAATAATAATAATAATAATAATAATAATAATAATAATAATAATAATAATAATAATAATAATAGAATTTGAGCTAAGCAATGTTGTAAATTTTGCAGAAGCTATTGCAGAAGTAGTTTGGATTACATTACATGTTTTTCTTGCATAACCAATCGCACCCCTGTCCCTGAGGATTACATACTATAAATTAGTTCCTTTAAATATTCCTAATAATGCAGCTTCAGCAGTATTTTTTTTTTAATGTTGGACAGTAAAAATCTCAGAACAGAGTAAAATAAGAACAATTGGGTAAGATGAAGTTAAGAAACCTGGATTAGTACTGCAACGAAGAAAGAAGGTGAATTGAAGCATGAAGAAAATGAAGTAATTAAGGAATTCCATTTTCCCCTGCTTTCAACTTTGCTTTACAAGAGTTTGAGATTCTTTATAAAAGTAATTAATTCAACCAGCCAACATTTTTCTACTTTAGAAGAATCAAATTAAAAATTTAATTTGGTCAAAAAAAATTATTACATAAGTAATTAATTCAAATCTGTTGATTGCGCATTTAACTAAATTTATAGAAATCCCATATATGGAAAAAATATATTATATGGTGCATTTTAATTGATATTAAAATTGAATCTTCATAGTTTTTTTCCATAGATGATTATTATCTCCTTCATGCATTTGGTCACATTCTATCATCATGTTCATTTTTCACAGAATATGGTATAATATTAATAATAGTTTATATTTTTTGACATATAAATGTTTGGTCATCAAATTATTTTTATGTCTTACTTTAAAACGAAAATATTTCCAGATTTATGTATTAATACATAAATCTAGATTAAAAAATACATTACGAATTTATGTATAAATATATAAATCCGGAATGAAAAAGTACATTATGGATTTATGTATTAATTCATAGATCCAGAATGAAAAAAAAATACATTACGGTTTAATACATAAATCTGGAAAAAATTTAAAAATTGAATACAGTATGAAATATTTGTTAAAGTTAAAGGGTAAAATGGAAAGTTTGAATTTATGTGAGGATATGGAGTCCAATTGTGGGATATAAAAAATAGCACCCTTTTGAGATGGATGTCAAACTTTATACCCTCGTTTAGACTTGATATGGATGCGAATCCGTTACTAGCGCACACAATGGTGCTACACACGAGACGATCTACACTCAACTGATACCCTTCAATTTTCACCCTCAAGCATATTAAACTTGTTTTACCAAATTTCTAGAAATTTTCAAAAAATGAAGTTTTGAAATTTATACTAAATTTTCGGCAATATTGAGAGTAGCAAATCTCATTTCCATGATCAAGTAAATATTACGAGAGAGTCGGCTCCACTATGAAATTAGTTGGATATCGATTCTAAATAATCAATCTTACGATCAATAATTTACTTTTCCATTGATTTGATTGGAGTAGAATGAATTTATGATATTTTTAATTATATTCAAATATTCCTCGGAAGAATCACTAGTTTTGATGTTTATAATATATGTGAGGGGTCATACAGGCGAATATAATCATACAAAACTCCTTGAAAGGGACTTGTGTTGCTGCTTGAGTTAGAAAGATGATATTCTTCCCAGACACCAAAAGATTGCCTTGTACATCAATGTTGTATAACCGAGTAGAGCAGTGAATTCCATGCCTTGCAATAGTATTGTCCTTTCCAAGATTAATCCCACTTGTAAATAAAGGCTGATTTTCTTCTAAATTTATCGAACCTATCCTCAAAATTAAAAGAAAGAAAATGGAAAACACAAAGAGAGAGACAAAAAAGTTGCAGATTAGAAACATAAATATATTTATGTACTCTCTTTGGTCTCTTTGGTAAGTAAAGTTGAACTTGATGTATTAGGTCTAAATTTCTAACCAAATACATTAAACACATTGACGGAAGTTGCTTAAAATTGAAGGAAGAATGCAAACATTGATACTGTAGCTCGGCAAAATGTGCGGATGCAAGTGCGATCGCAATTTGTAGGTTCCGCCGGTATTAACATTTTCAAGATTGAAATGAATTTGCCACGTGGTTCCTTCATATGTAGTGTTGTCTTTCTTCCTCTGAGAACAACATCAAAGGAAACTAATATTTGAGACTATAATCAAAAGCGTGTAAAACTCTAAAACATTGCTTTCAATACAAATTTTTGAGACAAATTTTTCTAATGTTATAACACATTTGCAGTGATTACTAACATTAAATATGGGAAAGAAGAGACATTGGGTGACAGTGGCAAAAGAAAAGAAAAGGCAAAAACAAACCTAGTAACTTGGGCAAAAAACCAATCTTTTTGTAGTCACTAGCATGCATGTGAGTGTAAATTAAGTCTTCATTTGGATACAAATCAGCATATCTCTCCCACAACCCATATTGCCTAAACCTGCTAGTTATATATAATATAGTCATATAAAAATTGTTCTATTTTATAACTATATAGATAGCATGGAGAGCAAATTAAAAAGGAAACAAACCTATCAGTATGGTTGAGATAGAGTTTGTTGATATATATAGGATTTGGATCAGGAATATAGAACTCAGCAGCTGAGCGATCAGGAATACCTATTTCCCACAATGTTGGACCATCTCTTGGTGGTTCATATACAAGCTCACCCACATTAATTTCACAACCTGTGTGTCAGTGTGTTACACATTATTTGCCTCATGAATGAGTTTAAAACAGCAGTAGTACTACCATATAATATTTGGAGTTTAAAAAAGTTAATAAATTAAGACCTGAGGTTACGTTAATGACGCGATCATATTGATAATCACCAATGTATCCGGTGACCCATGAATCTGATTATAGTTTCGGGGCGTATGTTAATAATTGAGAAATAGCCTTTATCATCGGTAGTCGTCCAAAATTGATAACCCTGTTAAATGAAATAAAGAGAGTATTTTAGTACTTAACTGACAAAAATTAATTGTATCTTAATTTATGTGTAACAAGCTAAAAGTACCAAAGATTAAAGATCAAAGTTGCTAAACAAAAGGTTGCTACCTTGCATTCTCTTTGCCAAGATCCAACGTCTCCAGGGGATGCTAATCCCACATAAGCACTGCTGACTGGGATTAATGCATTATTAACGTACCTATATATACAGGTTTAATTAAATTAAACTAATTAACTACTAGTAATTGTATATGAGAATATTTCTCAACAATAAGTTAATTATGGTAGCTAGTGATACCTACCTGTCACGGACAAGCAATCTACCTTCAACTTTACCTCGTTGGTTGGATGACAGAAAATCTTCAGAAGCTGGAAATGTATAGGGCCAGCTTTCAACTTCATTCACCATCTGCGATATTTTTTAAAAATAATAAAATTAAAAGACAATATTCTTTATTGACACAATACTTAGGTGGAATATGATTTGCTGAGAACAAAATAATGGCGAAGATCGATGACAAAATATTTTAAAGCGAGTTTGGGAGGGCGAATCGCGTGGGCCAGAGTAAAGTCGTGTATCTTCATGGTTAGTTAGCTAGAAATTTCTGGCGTAGATTAGTCGTTGTGTGGCCAGATAGATAATGTGTATCAATGATAGATAGGGTAACCAAAAAAAAATAATGTGCGTATATATTTACACTTGTTTTTGGCGTCTTAGGAGGTTGTTCGGGTTAAGCCCATTAGAGAGAGAATTAAGGTATATGAATATGGGTCCATAGACTTTCTCCCATGGCTCATTTGGTCCAAATTTCATTATCAGATCTGCCCCTGAATAATGGGTGCTATGAAATACCTAATTTTAACACCAACAAAAATGATTTATGTAATTATTGGAACAGAAAAAAGGTGGCCTGTAACATGAATTTTAAAATGAGGTTCAAAAGTGTATCAAAGTATTTTGACATGCTACACCAAGTAGTTAGTGAAAAACTTAAATTATTTGTCTTTTGAGATGTTTTAATAATTTGGTAGAAACTTATGTAGTAGGTCGAGATGTTCGGTCCACTTTTAGACCTCATTTTAAAAGGACCATTAAGGATACCCAAAAACACTAGTAATAAAAAATGAACTACTCACAGAGAGGGATGTGGGGCCCACGTGAGAATTGAGGTATTGCTTGAGGGGGCCAGCTGATTTGAACTCATTGTTGGGCGTAATTAGCCAGAATCAGGTGGGTACGATGAGTTGATGGAAATCCAACCATGGACACGATTACTTCGGCTCTCACATGAGTATTGATACTTGTCATCTACCTGCTTTCAATATTGGGGTTACAATCTATTCGCATTTTCCAAAACTATAAAATAAAAACAGGTAAAATATAATCCAAAATAGTTGTACCAAAAAAAATTCAAGTAGTTATTACTTTTTTACTAAAATATTAATTGAAAATTATCACGTTAAACAAATTGTAC
This sequence comes from Oxytropis ochrocephala, assembly GCA_020916435.1. Taxonomy (NCBI): domain Eukaryota; kingdom Viridiplantae; phylum Streptophyta; class Magnoliopsida; order Fabales; family Fabaceae; genus Oxytropis; species Oxytropis ochrocephala. The sequence goes on from JAJHUT010000018.1 coordinate 37,844, forward strand.
ATTCTTAAAAAGTCATATATTCAAATATTGTTTTTCAATTGAAAGAATTTTTAATATCAACATGCTCTCGAGTTTTCAATGTAGCATTATTTGTTGAATTACGTTTACATTAAGCCTTAGAAATAGAGCTAGAAATTGTATTTTTAAAAACATATTTAATCTATTCCATTACAGGAGAGACTATTACATACCTCTCCTTTGAACTCGGCTCCACAGGATTTACAAAGCGACGACTTAGGGTATGCTAGAACTTGGCCCCTTCGGGTGGCGATCATCGAGCGGGGCATAAATCTTTTCTATCGTCTGCTTTATAATAGTGTAATGGGAACCTTGCAATTAACACACCACAAATATCGGAAGAAAAAAATAGTGAGCGCTTTGATGCCTAGAGTTTTATTCTGTATATTACCCAACATCCAATTACTTAATAATATATTAAAAAAATTCTATTTAAATATTTTAAAATAAATTTAATTTTTTTAATTAATTTTGCCCCACAAGTATCTCGCTACCCAACAAAATTCAAAGTTATTATAGAATTCTTAAAAAAAAAGATGTGTACTTATGTTTTCTAATTATTTTCCAATCTCTGAGGGGAAAATTAAAATAAAATAAAAGTAGAGGAAAGTCACTTACTTGTCTTTCCTAAGTTTGAATGCTACCCTAGTATTGTCAAGATCGAAAGCAGGCCATTCCTTCAGATGCTCATAAATTGCGTAGGTGTAGAACCCAGAGGAACCACGAAGCATTACAAACCTACATAGTGCACACAATATCGTTGTCATCATCATTATTTGCTAAAATTTTCTATTGCTACCAAAACAGAGACATAGAGACGGAGCAAGTAATAATAATAGTATTTCCTCCGTCTCATTTTAAATATCATTTTTGCAATATTCAAACCTTTTATCAATATTGAGTGGTGCAAGCTTTCCTTCAAAAGATAAATTCCACAATCTCGTGAATGATAGCTCTACTTGTTCTTCACTTTCCTTTATCACCGTAAAATTTGTAGCTTCAATCCTTTCAACATCATTGATTTCAATTAGTCAAAGTCTACAAAACACCAACACAAATACTCCTTCATACCACACAAACACGTAGATACCGATAATAATTTAGGAAAATAAAAATGTTGGTGTCAATGCTAGTGTTACAGAGGTGAAAGTTGTTATATAGGAATGACAAGGTCCGTGAATCATAGATACCTGTCAAATTTACCCTTTCCCTTTTTTCCTTTTATTGTTGTTTTATTCCCACCCTGGTCCCATACAATATCCCAGTACCTAGAATAAGAATAACAAAAGGGGAGTTAGTTAACAATCACATTATTTTATGCATGTTGAGTGTTTGTAAATTTTCCTACAAGAGAAGAAAGCTATCTGTAGTAGTTATTATTAACTTATAATTACACATTCTAAGTAACATTTGAAATTGAATTGGTGTTAGTTACCCTCTGTTGGATTCGTCGTTAAGAATTTCGAGCAAATTATCAATCCCATTATATTGAATTCCAGTGATCATTCCTTCTGGGTTTGATATTGTGACTTGAACTATGCCATTATCCATTACCACCTGAAAAAACAGATAATAATAATAATAATAACAGAATTTGAGCTAAGCAATGTTGTAAATTTTGCAGAAGCTATTGCAGAAGTAGTTTGGATTACATTACATGTTTTTCTTGCATAACCAATCGCACCCCTGTCCCTGAGGATTACATACTATAAATTAGTTCCTTTAAATATTCCTAATAATGCAGCTTCAGCAGTATTTTTTTTTAATGTTGGACAGTAAAAATCTCAGAACAGAGTAAAATAAGAACAATTGGGTAAGATGAAGTTAAGAAACCTGGATTAGTACTGCAACGAAGAAAGAAGGTGAATTGAAGCATGAAGAAAATGAAGTAATTAAGGAATTCCATTTTCCCCTGCTTTCAACTTTGCTTTACAAGAGTTTGAGATTCCTTTGGTAGTAAGAGACGATTTATCTATCTGCATATATTATATAACTCCACAACCAGCCAACATTTTTCTACTTTAGAAGAATCAAATTAAAAATTTAATTTCGAGATCAGGTTTTCATTATTACACAATTAATTTTTGGTCAAAAAAATATTATTACATAAGTAATTAATTCAAATCTTTTGATTGCGCATTTAACTAAATTTATAGAAATCCCATATATGAAAAAAATATTATATGGTGCATTTTAATTGATATTAAAATTGAATCTTCCTAGTTTTTTTTTCAATAGATGATTATTTATGCACTTGGTCACATTCTATCATCCTGTTCATTTGTTTGACATAGATGAATATTTGGTCATCAAATCATTTTTATGTCTTTACTTTAAAAGGAAAATTTAAGAAAATGCATAACTTATGTGCCAATGACCAGAAATCCTAACAACTATTGGGTTGACTTCGTCGCTACTCAACAAGGGCGGTGGCGTTTAGGTGGTTTGTTTTTTGACAAGAGAAGAAGCATGTTGGAAGTTGAAAGAAGGAAAAACAAGCAATGTCTTAATCTTAATAGAAAATGATTAATTGGATGAATATGGAGAGAATCGTTTTAAGAATATTGAGTTGAAACTAATCTAGTAGGGAATGGAGGCTAGAGTCATGTGAAAGAAAGCTTGGAAGAATCTTGTTGGACTTCAACGACAGACAAACAAACCCTTTCTTTCGTTTTTCTTTAACAATACTTTTTTTTTCCATGAATGAATGGTATTTCAATCCTCGTTGCACTTTTATTTGTTTGTCGCTACAACTGTAACTACCTGCCACAGTTGCTCACGGGTCGCTATTTCAATTGGTAGTTAAGCCATTGCAACTATGGCATAAGGCTTATAAAATTATAATTACTTTTTTTTTATTACTTAGACAGTTAGACCAAGTGGGAGTGATAAATGCCACCTAAAACTCACACACAATTGCGAGATTCTGAGTTGAGCCCGAGTGATGATATCTAGTCTAACAATTTCAGTATTTGTCTATTAAGTTGGGTAAGAAACGGCCCAAAAAAAAAACAAAACTAACAAAAAATACAACGGAGAATGGAGATTCCCAAACTATCGACTGAACAAAAAAAGTCTCACTGAAGACAGAAACAGCTCAAACAAAATCAAAGACTCGTGAAGAGTACAATCCAGTGAAGCAAACTCGCCAGCGCAACTACTTGTCTCACGGTAGATAGACACAAACTTCAGTTTCCCACTCCAAATTTATGATTTTTCGAATCTCTCTAACAAGGCTCCACCCCAAACACGTCCCACCTAACCACCTTGAATGATAGAACATGCAGCAGCAGAATCCAACTGATTTACAAGCCTTAGCCCAACACAGCCTCGACCCTTCTAAAATACCCCAAAGCTCAGCCTCCAAAGCATAACATAAGCCAAGGAATTTAGCAAAGCCACGAATCTACTCCCCCAGATTGTTCCGAATAATTCCCCCACAATCCGCAACTCGAGTTTCATGTTTAGCGGCACCATCATTATTGAACACCACCAACCAATAGGAGGTGTTCCCAAAAAGCCTCAATCCATCTTTTGTCATGAACCAGATCTATACAAGATGAAAAAACAACAGAGTAGTACTCTCGAACCAACCTAAAACATTTCTTTGTTAATGCATACATTTTTCTCATTAACTTTTATGTTCCATTTAAATGATTTTTCATGAAGGTAAGTTGAGGATGCAATTTTTTTAACTACTTAGTAGTAGTGACTATAATGAGACTTTCAAGTTATGACTCAATTACTTTAACAACCCACTTGAACTACAAGAATCAGGATTAGACCACCAACCAAATAACGAACTGTGGACAAAGGCAATTCAATGTTTAGTCAGTTTAATTGTCCTGTTCATTTCTGTTTTGAAAACACTAGTGAAAAAAGGTAGTGCACATTTGAATTCTCTAGTGTATAGCATTAGTACTAGGCTAGCAAGTAACAACCACAATGTTGGTAAACTAATCATATTAAGTCTATGTGACATCTAATGACAGGTGATTCTCAACTAGCAACCTCAAGTTTACAATTTTTTTAGTCAAATGTTAGTGGTTAATTAGTTAAGAAAAGAGAGAAATGTTAGTTTTCAAATTTTGAATTCTGGATCTCATATTTATACTCTTACGATATTTTTAGTTCATGCATTAAAGTATCCGGTTCTTGGACCAAAATTATACCTTCTAGTACAGACTCCAAACCCCTTATTGGCTTATTTACATAGTCATATTGTGGACGTCATTGCTTTGGTGCAGAAAACATTATATATGTATTCTATCTTATAAGTTATAACACTAACAGAATAACTAAACGAGCTTATATGGCTAAGGCATACATTTTTTTCTTCATCTGTACGTGTTCTTATTTCTTAAATTAAAGTATAAGATAATTATCATGATTTCTAACAAATGATATAAATATATATATATATGAGATAACAAATAATTAAAATATAGTTGTTTATAGAACAAAAATAGAATGTATAAAATCTCTTATAAATATGTCATTTAATTTATATTATTATCATACTTTATTTGAAAAAATACTTTAAAAGGAGAATAAAGTTAAAAAATAATTTTCTAATAAAAATAAACAAAAAAATATTAAAAGTGATATTTCCTGTAAGATAAGTAAAATAAATAATAATAAAATTTATGTAAAAACTATAATCATCATATAAATTTATGTAATAATAATAAAATTTATGTAAAAAATATTAATTTATACTTATCAATTAGTTTAATCAATAATCATACCAAATACTTTAAATTTGAACAGCTAGCTTAATATCCAAATCAGCCTAGGCAAGTGCATACTTTTTTTAGATAGATAAGACTTAGTTTTCTTAAAAACCTATTTAGCTAAAAAGGTTAGACAACACGTATTTGAAAAAACTTTCTAGATATACTAGGCCGACCTACTTAAGTAGATATGTTAATATTTTTTATTTTTATTATTACTATTATTGTATTAAATTTTGTACTTTATGTTAAATCATAAATTTCTTTACATTTTTTGTTAATTTAAGCATGTTGACCTACATCAATTTCTAATATTTTTAAAAATATTATTATAAAATAGAATTATAACATGATGTCATATAAAGATAATTCAAAGCCCAACTCAGCACATCCTATAGGTGCGCCTGCCCTTAGCTCTAACTCTCTAAGTCTATGTTGCCTTTGAGCGCAAGTCACCAGTTCTGTTGGCATGTTTTGTTGCTTAGCATCTTTATTCTTTGTAGTGTATTAGCACTCACCGCCAAATACTCAAATGTACGTATTATGATACCCGTGTTGTATTGTAGCCATCACAATTCTATCTCTGCGAATCGCGATCTTTTGCAATCTGGCGATTTTATTAAGTGTTGCATTGCAGCATTGTGATTTGCAGATATTCCATGTCAAATGCGGTTGATAAGTCTTAATCACAAATACATAATAAACTCTAATGTCATGACCCAAATTAAAACTGCAGTACATTTCTCTTCTGAAACTTTATAACCTTCAGGCTTCAGGTAGAAGTGAAGAAATCTTACAATCAAAATAAATTAAAAATAAACTGAACTTAAATCAATATTTAAGTAAAATAGAACGCCCTCAAATTTTCATATTGAAACTAGACTAGACTCTGCAAGAGGACCTTCGAAACGAATATAATCATACATAATTCCCTGAAATGGACTATTTCCTCTTGCTTGTGTCAAAAAGATGATATTATAATCTCCTTCAACAAGTAAATTACCAGAAATGCCCACACTATAAACCCAATAAAGTCCATGAATTCCATGCCTAGCAATTGAGTTATCCTTTCCTATCAATCCACTTGAAAATACAGGACTATTTGCCTTTGCATCATTAACTCGTACCTAAAATATTTTAAAACAGTATATTAGTATTATTATTAATCTTACCATTAATCCAATTAGACAAAAATAATTAAGAATGTGTGTGTACCTGAAGTTCTGAATAAGTAGCTGATGCTAAAGCCACTCGAAGTTTATAGCTACTGTTTTTATTCACATTATCAAGCTTAAACTTGATTTGCCATGTAGTTCCCTGATATGTATTATCACTTTTCTTCCTGAAATTAAGGAGGAAATTAAATTAGACATTAATTACTTTGATTTGTTTCAGTAACAAGTCGTAACGCAAAATACCAGATATGAAATTAGTTCCTCCATTACAGAATATATCTGTACCTGGTAACTTGAGCAAAGAACCAATCCTTAGTGTAATCACTAACACCAACGGTGTAGATTAAATCTTTATCAGGGTATAGTTCTGCATATCTCTCCCATAACCCATATTGCCTAAATCTGCAAATTACAATTATAAAATTTCAGAAGAGTCTTAGATTGAAAGTTTAAGTCGAAATGTCAAAAAGAGGAAAAAGGTGAATAACTTGTCAGGATGATTAAGATAGAGTTTGTTGATATATTTTGGATTTGGATCAGGAACATAGAACTCGGCGGCGGAGCGATCAGGGATGCCTATTTCCCATAATGTTGAACCATCTCTTGGTGGTTCATATACAAGATCACCAATGTCTATATCACAGCCTAAAAACACATACATTTAACCAAATACAAAATAATTATCACAAAAACTGCCTTGCTCGAGAGATTAGCGCTGCGATTCTTGTGCAGAGAGGATCCTGGTTTATACAAAAAAAATTAAGAAAATTGGTTGATGAATAATTGAATACCTTCTGTTATGCTGATAATTACATCATATTTATAGTCACCAATAAAACCAGGAACCCATGCATAAACATTATAGTCCCCAGAATGTATGTTACTGATGGAGAAATAGCCATCTTCGTCTGCTTCAGTCCAAAACTGATAATTCTGATAACAATTAAATATGTAACAAAAATGAGCATATACTAAAATTACTCTAATTAACATGAACGTGTACACTTTAAGATTAGAACATAATTTTCAGTTTTTGGAGTCACCTTGCATTCTCTTTGCCAAGATCCCACATCTCCTGGTGGAGCCAAACCAACATAAGCACCTTTTGCTGATATATAGTCATCATCTATGTACCTATATATATGTTTTATATATACCAAAATATATAGAATTAATTATAAACAGAAATCAACATAAAACTATAACAATAGAAGAAAATCTTATAACATTCAACTAAGATAAGAACATACTTATCTCTAACCAATAGCCTGCCACTAACACAACCACGTTCGTCCCATTTTGGGAAATCATCTGATTCAGGAAAACTGTACGGCCAGCTTTGAACTTCCATTAACATCTGTAAGTTTGATTAGAAAATCTAGCTAAATAAACATTTTTTAGGTTCATATGTATCGGGTTTTTATATTATAGATCAGATCATCAATTTATTGATGTAAGTAGATAGTTAAAGTAATATTGAGCTAGACCTGCAGTTTAGCATCATCCCATAGCTTAATGGGGTCACTAGCTCCATCATACGAATAATTCAAATATATGTAAACTGGACCAAACACTTTTTTCCATGCCTCACCAGCTTTGAACTTGGGAACTAGATCCTCACCACTATAATGAGCACTTAGAAACACCTGATTTGTTAATGAATTTGAATCAGAGGATTAAAAAATTAGACCAAAAATCATAACACTCTTATATACACTTCACATGTTCGTAGGTAAAGGTAGATTTGACATTTAACTACGGTCACTCCTTTCGTACATCATGCATGGAGTATAATAACACAATTTGTCTGTGGTAAATTACTTACAGCAAGCGTGGTAGGTCCGACGTGTGAAGTTAAGTTTTGTTTGACGGGTCCACCAGATCGAAACTCATTGCTAGGTGTGATCAGCCAGAAACCGACGGCCGGATCCATGGAAATCCATCCATGAACTTGACTATCTTTGTTGTCACATGAATATTGGTACTTGTCATCCACCTACAACACATCATGTAGACCGTAAAAATCCGTAAATACGCAGTCTTGATTATTCCGTAAAAATCCGTAAACTTACCTCTCCTTTGAGTTCTGGTTCAATAGGATTGAGAAGTAGAACAGCCTCTGGGTAAGCAAGTGGTTGGCCTCTAGGTGGTGCTCTATCATCTGGAAGAGGCATATTTCTCTGTCTATTATCTGCCATTGCCATATAATGGAACCTGCACACAATTAGTTCCATTAATTAATCACTTTGATTAATTAACAATGACTAGCTAGAACTTAGAAGAAGCATGAAATTAAAGTAGATAACATAAAATTTAATGTCAACTGTTCTGCCTACTTACTTGTCTTTTCTAAGCTTGAAAGCAATTCTTGTTTCATCAAGATTGAAAGCAGGCCAATCCGCCAAGTGCTCATAAATTGCATAAGAGTAGAAGCCTGAATAACCACGAAGCATTATGAACCTACACTCACACATCAAATACACAATTAATTTTTATTAATTCAAGTAACATAATTTATATTGTTATATATGGACAATATGGTATATATATATATATATATAATATATGTATCATGTCACATACCTTTTATCAATGTTTAGAGGAACCAACTTGCCCTCTAGGGAGGCATCCCATGTCCTAGAGAAGGATAACTCAACTTGGTCCTCATTTTCCACAATAACCTTCAAAGTGGTGCCTTTTATACTGCTCTCATGAATCACAATTCAAAAATGAGATATTTTTATTATATAAAAAAAAAGTGAAAATAAAAGAAAGAGGAGGAAGAGAGAGGGACATACACATCAAATATGCCAGTGGTTTTTGTACTAGTTGGTGAGCTCCATACAAGGTCCCAATACCTACATCACAAGTTCCAAACAATTTGAAACAAATTTTTATACTACTTTCATAATTTGTTAATTAAAACAACAATGACTTTATAAGATACATCAAATTAAATACCCTCTATTAGATTCTTCATTTAAAACTTCAAGTAAGTTGTCAATGTCATTATACTGTATTCAGTGACAATTCCCTCAGGATTTGATAAGGTCACTCTTAGTATGCCATTGTCCATCACTACCTGCACATCAAGTTTTTTTTTAAACTAAAGAAATTACTCATATCCAAACAAGAATTTCATTTTTTTTTTTTGTCTTCAAGCGGAGTGGTAAATAATACTACCCGTAAACTCACACACGCAAAGTAAAGATTCAGGGTTCGAACCCAAATAACCACAAAATATCCAGCGCCTAACAATCTGTTGTGCTAGGCCTTAAGAGTAACAAAATTTTCAAATAATTAACATGTTCAGATTAATTAATTTAAAAATTAACAAGATGGAAGGAAAATCAATCTATAGATAAGATTTTAATTACATGGTGATCTTCAATGTTGAGTTGCACCCCCAGTGGCGGCATGGTGGTACTTGCAGTGAACCAGAATGAAAGTCTCACAGAATGGCTGAGAATTTATCTTCTATATAATAAATAAAATATGAAAAAACAATGGCTTTTATATGGTGCTAATGGCTGGTTCTGAGCACAGTCTTTATGATAAAACACACAAGTTTGTGCTTATATATGTAATAATAATACTCTGCAATCTGCCAACAGAAGTTGGATAATCTGAGGACTTGATAAATGTTGGTTAGTTTTCTTGAACTAAAGAGAAAGCATTCTTCAAATCACTTTACTTAGTCGCCAAACTTGTTAGGTGCATGCGGTGTATTAGATAAAAGTGTGAGAGTGAAGAAGCAGTCAATCACGTTATTGAAGATTGATTTTAAGAGTTGGATAAAGAATTTATATTTATACTAATTAATAATAATACTAATTAACAAAATCATACTTATGACAAACAATAAAAAAAATTAACTTCAAAGAATTCCAGCAAGTGTTTTGTTATCTTTTTTCAATTACTATAATTTAATATGTTCGAGGAGTTTTTCCTTCAATTGTGTTTCTTTGGATCCTCAAATATCGAAGAATACTGTAGCAAAATTTAAAATGTATTATCACAGAATTTGAAGTATTATATGGGGTTTTAATTTTTTACATTTATTTTCCCACTAAGGTTCAAATTCCAGGGTGAAATCCCACATTATTCAAAACGGTGTAGACAAAACTAGTAGTACTAGTGTTCAGTCTATCTGTTTCACAAGTAAAGGTATTTCCAGAATGTTTGTACATATCAAATCAAACAACCATACAAAGGAGGAAAAAAAGGATAATATAACCATGTATACAATGTTCACAAACAAGTACTTCCCAATATGATGAAAATTTGCACTATAATTTATTTCCCAAGGTTCAGCTAATTTTCTTCATTGAAACAAGGTGGGCCTTCCAAACGAATATAATCATACAAGAGACCTTGGAAGGGGCTGGTGCATCTTGGTTGCGTAAAATACATAGTATTCATGCCATCGGTAAGAAGAGAACTCGCTATATTCACATGGTACAGCCAATACAATCCATGAATTCCGTGTCTTGCAATTGAGTTTTCCCTTCCTATTAATCCAGTGGTAAATACGGGACGCCTTGCATTGGGGTCATTTACTCGAATCTTCACACATAATATATACAGGTCAGTACAAAATTTTAGAGGTAACGCAGTAACAGAGGGGCGGAGGCGGGTTACCTGCAATTCAGCCAATGTTGCAGAAGCAATTGCAACTCTCAGTTTATATGTACTTCCCTGAATTACACTACTGACTTCAAACTTGATTTGCCAAGTTGTTCCTTCATGAGTGTTATCCTCTTTTTTTCTGCAGTTATACAAGCTTGAAATATTAGTACTACTGAGAATGTAAGGTTCAACTCAAAAGAAATGCAATTATTTAAGAGGAAGTAGGCACCATAGTCTTCAGCCATGTTATACAATATACAAATAATAATCAATATTCCAAGAATCAGACCTGGGAACATGAGCAAAAAACCAATCTTTCGTATAGTCACTAACACCAATTGTATAAACTAAATCTGCATCAGGATACAATTCTGTGTATCTGTCCCACAATCCATACTGCCTGAACCTACAAGTTGAGAGAAAAATGGAACATATAAAATAGATCAACTAATATACCAAGGGAACATTTTCATCACATGAAAAAAGAATAAAGGTGCAGCTGGATCACGATTGCAGTATTTTTATCATTTCATGTTATAATTTGTAGCATAGATTCAAAATTAAGAAAAACCCTGTGCAGCAATATAAGGAAAAGAGGGAAACAAAAAATATGCCCTTAATGAGACAAAACAAAGCTAACCTGTCAGGATGGTTGATAAAAAGCTTATTGATATGCAGTGGATTGGGATCAGGAACATAAAATTCTGCAGCAGATCTATCAGGAATACCTATTTCCCACAATGTGGGGCCATCCCTTGGAGGTTCATATACAAGTTCACCCAATTCAATATAAGAGCCTGCATTCCAACTTTAGTAAGCACGTATATATTTTTGCAACATTGCAAATGATTTCAACTTTGACCAAACTGAGAACCTGGGGTTATCTTCATAAAATCACCAAATCTGTAGTCACCAACAAAACCAGGTACCCAGGCAAAAAGGTTATAGTCGCCTGCACGTACATTGCTAATTGTAAAAAATCCATTCTCGTCTGCTCTGGTCCAAAATTGATAGTCCTGGCAGAAGTAGAAGTTAAATAATATTCTGAAAGGAATGTTTCTAACCCCCACAAGTATTTTTGTGATAATCTTGAATCACATAATTTATACTTTTCAAAAGAAAAGGAAAACAATGTGATGTGATGTCTAACATTGTTTTGTTTGCGTAGTCAAATTAATCTGTTAAAGAGTGAGATTAATTACATTGTTGGCTTGAAGGTCCAAAACTTTTAGCTGTTTTCAACTACAAATAAAAATAACAGATCATATTGTCAAAGAAAGACTCTACCGGTCTGTTCGGCAGTTTGTGGAGGAAGAAGCTTATAATGACTAGTAATTTTAGTAGTGGTATTGAGAAAACCTATCCTCCAAATCCCTCCTTTAATTCATATTTTAGTTCCCCTAAATTGAAGGGGTTTTGGAGGTTTTAGTTCTATAGAGAAAAATAAACTCCATGGGCTATGCTCACTAGCCCAATATTTTTGTTGGTGAAACACTCCCACTTCTTTTTATCATTCTCTTTCTCCTCAAACCCCTTCCTCCCCTCCCTTGCCCTCTCAATTCCCAAATGGGGCCTAAGGGTATGCCAGGATGGAGGGTTTTGGAGGGAAAGGAAAAGGGAAGACTTATTTTCATTTCTAAATTAAGGATATTATAAAAAGTTTCTAAAAACAAATAAAGGCTGACTAAAAACACTATCATCTATCATGTTATTCCGTCAATTTTTTAAAAATCTCAAATGTTTATTATCATAAAGAATTAGTCTTCCAGAACTTTCCCCTCCAAAACCCTCCATCCAAAAGATATAACTAACATCAATTTAACTGTGACTACAGAGCAATGAAAAGTTCAATATGCCCATCCTCATCCCAATTGGATGGAAAAAGTGACAGTGCAAGCTAAAAAAGTACAGCTCATGAAACTAAAATACTAGGTTTCAACAAGGCAAAAACACCTTGCATTCTCTTTGCCATGACCCTGCATCTCCTGGTGGGGCGAGACCAACATAAGCACCATTTGCTGATATTAAGTCAGTGCTGATATACCTATTAGTGAAACACAAAAATAACCATGATCTTGCTGCTGCTCAGCAATTGATTAATTATTCAATTTATTATTTTTTTAAAGAAAAAGTATTTCAGACCTTCAATGAATTGAGAAACGTTTACTTTTTCATATACCAAAAAGATGCTAAAAAATAAATCATAGCATTTATGTACTCGAAAAAATTTGACGAAGTTAGCACTAAACTTGAATTGCAACAGAATCAGGAAAACTATGCTTGTGTCCGTCCATGCTCCAATATAACAGGAACATACATATTCAATAAGAAAAATAAAAACCTCAAGAACACACGAGGAAAATCATGCATGCGTACCTGTCTAAGACAAGTAACCTGCCACTGACGTTTCCCCGTTGATCAGATTTTACAAAATCTTCTGAAGCGGGGAAAAAGTATGGCCAACTTTGAACTTCATTCATCATCTGAATATCAATTCAAATCAGTTTTTAATTTACAATTTTTGCATTCAACTCTGTTGTACCATCAACCTGCAAACAGAAAAAGTCAAGAGACACATGTGGATACCTGTATTTTTGCATCCTCCCATAGCCAGAGTGGGTCATCACCAATCGAGCCAGAATTAAGGTAAATATATACAGGACCAAAAACCTTCTTCCATGGTTCACCACCTCTAAATTTGGGCACCAAATCTTGCCCCGCATAGTGGCCACTAAGAAACATCTGATTGTTCCAATTTAATAAACACGTGTTATAAAATATAATCATCAGGTCAAATGTTCTCAACTTATGTGACATAGTATCATAGCCATGCAGGAAAACTATCATCATGGTCTGAGTTCATTCACTTACTGCAAGCGTAGTGGGTCCGACGTGTGAGGTCAAATTCTGTTTGAAGGGTCCACCGGATCGAAATTCATCACTAGGTGTGATCTGCCAGAATCCTACAGGTGGACTGAAAGATATCCACCCATGGACTCGATTATCTATGTTTCTACATGAATATTGATACTTGTCATCCACCTACAATAATCAAAATCAAATAAAAACATAATAGGATCCTTGATCCTTCATAGTTCATACACATTTGTTCCATGCAAGGGAAATCATTCCTATCTCCTCTTCAACTAGTCACACGTAAAAAGCTGACACGGAAAACTTGCCAAGTTCACAAACTACTATGTGTGTTTGAACTTCAAATACTCTCTTTGGTCCTATTTATAAGAAGCATTTGAAGTTTTAAGTTTTTTGAATAATTGATGTATCGGTCTATTATAGACCGGATACATAAGTAATACAATGAACCTAAAATTGTAAATTTTTCTTATAAATAGGACCAAAAGGAGTAAGATGTAATTTGGAATTAATTTTGGGAAAAAAAGTTTTAAGATTACAATCAAGTATTTACCCAGAAATCATCATATAAAAGTGCGTTTTGTGTAGAGGAAGTAGGAAAAAAAAGTTGATAAACTGTCATTCTGCCTGATTATCTGTGGGGAAATCAGGTGCATTTTTGTTTTATGTCTGAGTATTCAATTATTAATTTCAACTATTTCCCCTTAATTATTGCTGAATGGATGAGCTAAATGGTTGCTACAATATAACCACAATCAGTTAAAATACTGAATTTAGACTCTAAAATAGTCTACTAAGGAAACACAGTACCTCTCCTTTCAATCGTGGATCCTTAGGATTGACTAGTATGACAGCTTCTTGGTAGGCCAAGGGTTGGCATCTTCCTGGTAACCGATCCTCTGGAAAAGGCATAATCCTTCGCCTATCGTCTGCCACAGCCATATACTGAAACCTATAAACTTGAATGAATGAATGTTAAAGTGGATAAATATCCGAAAGTAAAAAATGTTTGTAACCATCTCCACTAATATTTTGAGCGTAAAATTCTCAAAGATCTAGAAAAAGGATGCTTATGTTACTCTTTTTCCTAGAATTGTGAATAAGAAATATTTGGAATTGCAAATTATTTGTAAATGCTGGAAAATTATTTAGCCCTTTTCATCTTTATAAAATCTTGTCACATAAACACACAGGTTAAGATTAAAATAAAGTAAAACCAATCTCGACCCTGCTTATTGTATAATGAAGACTAGTTGCTTTCACCTCTCAAGGTCTCACCTCTAAATGCTCACTATATATAATCACTTGATACATCTCTTATCTAGATATCTATCTATGGTTATTCAATGCTCATATAACAACTTTAAAATGTCACGTGGCTTTTTATGTTTCAATCTTCACCGTATACGGTAAGATCTAATGGTTAAGACTTACACTACTTCCTCGTATGTAAAATCTCTCTCTCTCTCTCTCTCTCTCACACACACACACACACAAATACAAAAAAAAAATCAGTTAATATACTTGTCTTTTCTAAGCTTGAAAGTGATCCTTGTTTCACCAAGATCAAAATCGGGCCATCCGTTTAAGTGCTCATAAATTCCATAAGAGTAGAAGCCTGAGGAACCACGAAGCAATATGAATCTGAAATTGACCATTCAAAAATATTAATCAAATAGCTACCATTTCATAAAGGTAATGACACAAACAACTTGATCACGGAACCTTTTGTCAATATTTAAGGGCACAAACTTTCCCTCAAGAGAAGGATCCCACATTCTTTTAAATGAAAGCTCCACTTGATCCTCATTGTGAACTATAACTTCGAAACATGTTCCTTTAATCCTGGACCATAACATCATGAGTGCACATTTGCTTAAAACATTACCTTCAGAGCAATACCATAACTGACAATATAACCAATAAAATCACACCAAAATAGAGGTGTTTGACAACTGATTAGTAATGATGCTCTGTTCGGGTATATGACATAAAAACCACTCCCACTTTAATTGGAAACACTAATTGGTAAATGTACTTGAATATATCTTTATTAAGAAATTTAACATAGTGAAATAATATCATGCAGTAGTACTAGTAACAAAAGAAATTAGTATTTCCATACACATCAAAGATTCCATTGCTTCCCGGCGCACTCCAAACAAGATCCCAGTACCTAAACATTCAATTGAAAGACAAAAATCAGATTCCTGCTTCAAAAGTGAGAGCTTCCTCAGATTTCCTCACAATCAGTAAGAAAATACATTTCTTTCTAATCTTTCTTAATGATAAGATGTAGAACAAACACACACTGCTCTCCCCATGACAAAGTAAATTTGATTTGTCAACAAAATTCACCATGAAAAGCAAAATACCAATTTATCACTACCTATCAGCATGAACTGTTGATTACTACTCATCAGTTTATTTAAGCATTATTACATATTGAAGAGAATGGCTACAATACATTACATACCCTCTATTAGTTTCTTTGTTGAGAACTTCGAGCAAATTGTCAACACCGTTATACCGTATTCCAGTGACAATTCCATCTGGATTTGATAATGTAACTTGGACTATGCCATTATCCATCACCACCTGCACATGCAAAGTAGTTAAATTGGCGATGTGGAAACCAGGATATTGAAGATAGTGAGATGAAAAACAACATAACAATGCAAGAACGGGGAGGGGGGGTGTATGAGTAAACTTACATAGTGATGGTGGATGTGCAACCGTACACCTGGGGCGGACATGGTGATTGTGAATTATTTCCTCTTCTTCTTTTAAGAATCAATCGATCATATCAATTCCAATCCCTTTGCGTTTTAGCGTGCTGGAACAAAAAAAAAAAAAACAGTTGCAATCGTTAAAGTGGAAAGTTCTTACCGCCACCGAAAATCGTGAGAGAAGGAATGAGAAAAAGCCAACAACGGTGAAAATAAGCACGTGTCACATTCCTGGAAACTTCCCACCAAATATTCCAAGACAAGATCCAACCAACAAAATAAAGGGTTTTATTATAACTAGGACACACGCCCGTGCTATGCACGGGGAGGTGATTAACAGACCTATAGATGTAGTTTCGAAAAAACATCAACATTATATAAGGGGGCATAAAATACGCAACACATATATATATAAGGCGAAGAAAGCAACAATAGCGCTTGGTGGGATGAGGCGACAATATTGTCCGTCAAAAATATAGAGTGAGGTATATTGGTAAGCGATGGGAGTACAAAATGAGGGTACATTTTGATAATAAAAAAAGTGTTGGACAAATAAAAAATTTATCGAGGGTATGTCGGTCCAAAAATATAGAGTGGGTGTATATTGGTAAATAGTGAGAGTCTACAAAATGAGGGTATATTGATAAATGGTGGGGTACAAAATATAGAGTGGGGTATGTCGATCAAAAAATATAGAGTGGGGGTATATTGGTAAGCATGTGCGGTACAAATGAGGGTATATTGGTAAATGGTGGGAATAAAATTTTCCCACCAAAAGTGGATAAAAAAATAGAGTGTTGGACCAAAAAAAAATTCGAGGGTATGTCGGTTCAAAAAATATAGAGTGGGGGTATATTAGTAAGCAGATGAGAGTACAAAATGAGGGGTATATTGGTAAATGGTGGGGTACAAAATATAGAGTGGGGTATGTCGGTCCAAAAATATAGAGTGGGAGTATATTGTAGTAAGCAGTGTGGTACAAAATGAGGGTATATTGGTAAATGGTGGGAATAAAATTTTCCCACCAAAAAGTAGAAGTCAACGATTGTGTATTAATAGTTCTCGGATAGAGTGGGGGTATATTAGTAAATGAGTGAAGTACAAAATGAGGGTACATTTTTTATAATAATAAAAAAAAGTGTTGGAGAAAAAAATTTATTTAGGAGTTATGTCGGATCCAAAAAATATATAGTGGGGTATATTGGTAAGCAGTGAGAGTACAAAATGAGGGTATATTGGTAAATGGTGGGGCACAAAATATAGAGTGAGGGTATGTTGGTCCAAAAATATAGAATGGGGGTATATTGATAAACAGTGAAAGTACAAAATAAGGGTATATTAGTAAATGGTGGGAAAGAAATTTTTGCGCTCAAAACGTGATTTTTCACGTTACTGCATTAATAGATAGGGATTAATAATTAACAAGATTAATCATCAAAAGTCAGAAATTTTATTCAGCAGAAACGCTAGTAATGCTATGAGGGAGTGTGTTGTGGCAAAATTGGGAGTTACCGAATGTCTAGCACGGCCAACTACTTTGCATTTCTTGTGAAATTTACCTTTCCTTAATACTGACGACAAAAGACGAGGATTGATACATTTGTGTATTATGTTGTAATGGTGTGTATTCGGTCAAATCCGCGTATTATGTTGCTATGAACGAATTTATTGACAACTTGGAGCTTCGAATTTCAGGTGACTGGGAATTAATTTGGAAGCTCAGTGTTCCAAATAGGTGTAATAGTTGTGTCGTGTCTTGGCTTGGCCTCGCCCGGATGTTGGCTTGGTTAAATGCAACGTGAATGCGACGCTTTTTGAGGATGGAAGATTCGGTATTGGTCTTTGTATTCGTAGTGAATAGGGTGCATTTGGGAAAGCTATGTCACTTTGGTTCACTGGCCAACGTTTACCACAGGAGGCTGAAGCTTTGGGCTTATTGGAAGCGGTCACTTGGTTACAATAGCTAGACATCCAAAAAGTTATTATCGAGGTGGATTGCAAAGCAGTTGTGGATGGCATCCGAGGAGTGTGTAATATTGCAACTGAATATGGATCTATTTTAAAAACTTGTCAAACTTTACTATCTACTTTAGAAAACTATCAGTTAGTTTTGTGTCTGTGTGCAAACAAATTTTGTAGCTCACACTTTTGGCAGAAGCATCAAGACTCTATCTTTAGCTCTCATGTCTTTGATCTCTATATCTAAAACAATTAATTTTAATTTATATATGTTTTATAAAAAATAAATAAAACTTTATGTTGGAACTTGTTGGTGAATTGAAAAAAGAAGTCACACATTGAAAAGAATAGACACTTTAGGAGTGCTTATAAATGTGGAAATTGATACTTGAGATTGGCCCCAAGGGGCACTCAAAATTGACTACCACATGCCGTCATTATCATCGTCCAACCGGCTCAACAAGGTTGGGCTTGGGTTAAGTGGTCTAATTATTTTTATTCGCAAAAAATTAAATCATTTTTTGCTCTTATTATTTTTTTTAGATAAACAAAAATTTCATTAAGCGAAAAAATCAAGAATCAAGACTTCTAGAAGGGACTTACTTACGGGATTCTGACCTCAAAATCCCAAATTCCATCGTTTACTATTTTTTACGATTTTTTAAATTTTTCATAGTCTCCAAAAATCTAAAAAAATTTGTATAGCCTTATTTTGGTTTTGTTAGATTTTTAGTGGTGTTTTTATATTTTTTAGAGTAGTTTTGACTATTTTTAGTAGCCTTTTAGTAATAAAAATTAAAACAAATCGTATATATCTGCGACCGCCTGCCGTCTGGATTGGCGGGATGCACTAGATGTCGCCCGTTCACCTACTTCACGTGCTTATTTTCAGTCATTTTTAGACATTTTGGACCCATAATTGTATTTGTACTCCTATTTTATGTTGGTCATTTTATATATTTTGACGTATTGTTATTAAATCGTAAATCGTTCGTATCATATTTCCAATAAAACGCGTTTAAGACCAAAATATAAACTTTTAAAAAAAAAAAAATTACAAATTTCGGAATTACCTTTTTTAGAGGTAATTCCGAAATTTTTCATGATTTATGAACCGGAATTACCTTTTTTAGAGGTAATTCCGAAATTTAATTTTTTTTTGAACCGGAATTACCTTATTTTGAGGTAATTCCGAAAAATTTAAATTTTTTTTTTTTTTTAAAAAAAGGCATGAGTATTATTGGCATTTATGGAAAAATGGGGGTGTGGTAGGAAATGAGGGGGATACGAAAACAAACACCCAAAAGAGTATTAAGTGTACTCAAAACCAAAAACGTCAGGTATTTTTTGCTCTTATTGTTACTTGCTCACCACGTCACTACGTTTTTCTCCTTGGGCCTTGGCTATAAATATCTCCGCTTTCAAATCGAAACCCAAACGCAAACGTTAACCAAAAAGAATAATAAGAAGGAAAAAGAGCTAATTGCCCTCAATTCAAGTCTCTCGGCAAGAACCAAGAAGCCAAGAATGGCGACGGGGGGATTTTACCGAAAGACGACTATCGGAAAATGCCTCGTGGATTCTTTGGACGAGATGGTTAAGAACGAAACTCTCAAACCTGAGCATGCGTTTCAGGTTCTTCTTCAATTCGACAAGTCTATGGCTGAAGCTCTGAAAATGCACGCCGCCAAGGAAACCTTCTCCATCAAGGTAACCGCGCAACTTTATTCTTTTTCCCTTAATTTCTTGTTTTTTTTATAAATTGGGATAAAATTATAAATTTATTTTCATGTTTGGAGCCCTAAGTTTTTTTTTCCTTTTCTTTATGTAGGGAAATATAGACTGGTACAATTACCATGAAAATATGTGGACCTTTGTATTACGTGATGCATTGATCAAGAGTAAGACTCAATTCCGCGAAATCTGCGAAAAGAAGATTGACAGACTCAAAGTAATCGCAATGGATTCTGCGGAGTTCAAATAACAATAGTATTATATGCTTAATTGGTGAATGTTGCCAACAAGGAGAAATTTTTTTCATCTGTCACCTACTATGTAAATGATGGCAAGTAGTAGTGACACTTGATCTTGATCTTGATTCTTGATTCTGCGGACTATAGAATGTTACGGATTTAAAAGCCATCTTTATCGTATCTTCAGTTAACTTTTTTTGACAATCGTATTCAGTTAACTGATAGGTCATTTATTGATTCTTGATTCATATCTTCATAATTGTTTTACAAACTTTTCTTTCTACATAAAGGACAAAATGATAGGTCATTTACCTAGAAAAATTATAGCTATTTACATTTTTTGAAACCTCTAAAACAAGTCAAGATCAAACTGTCACTATACCAATTTTTTTGATTAGTGACACATGCATTGCCGCGCGGTACAAGCCACCCGCGGCCGCTGGATTGTGAAGTTTAAACTCGTGGTTGTCGCTACCACCCGCCTCTAGCTTTGACGATTCGCTGCAGGTCTCCTGAACATAGCGGCGGTCATGCTGTTTTTATTTCGCGCGAATAACTTTCCTTCCCCACGATTACGTTTCCTTCCCCATGAGAAACCCTATGTGATTCTTCTGTTAGTGCTTGAATCCTCTGAAAACTCTTCAAATGTTATTGATAGGGTTAGCGATTCTTCAATCTCTAGCGATTCTCTTTGGTATGTTATTTTTGTAATTTCGATTATGTCGGTGTTGATGTTGGTTGATTTGATTTTTTGCTTGTGAATATGGATGAGAAAGGAAGGTAAGTTAGGGATTTTGACTTGATTTTTCTTCCCAGATCCTTTCTGGTGTGTACTTTGATCTGGATTATGATTTTTGAGTAATATTCTTAGGCTTCTTCAGCTATTCAATATTGATCAATGCAATGCATAGAACAAACCACAGTCACTGTTTAATGAAATTCTGTCGATATGTTGCAGTGTAGTGGTGAAATTGAAAGAAGTTTAATGAAACGGTGTCAAAGTTTGACAAGGAGATATATATTGTATGTTTTTGTTTTGAAGCAGAAAATGACATGTTTAGCTTTTATATTGTTGGAGAGTGAGCCCTTAAATCAGTGCTAAATGCCGCTGACCATCCATTCTCTTTCGGTTTGGTTTTTGTTGCCATCCCGTGTTATTATGTCTTGTATCTTATTGCTTTATATATATTGCTTGTTAACTGTTTGTCTTTAAGTGGTGAATTTGTTCTAGCGAACATTGAACAAGCATCTTCTTCATGACTTGACTGAAATGTGACTGTGGTCTCCTGCATCAAGAGTAAGATTATGTACGATGATGGTTCAGTTCAGAAAGTTCCACAAATACCTGATGAACTGAAGGGCATATACAAGTACGAGATTTGTGATTTTCTTCTAGGCAACCCAAACTTATATATTTATGCTGACTCTGTTTAAAACCATCAGAACTGTTTGGGAGATCAATCATTTAAAATCATCCCCTAGGTGCTCAGAGATTCCAGAACTTGTGGCACTTAAGAAAATCTTTGAGAAGAAATACAGGAAAGATTTTGTATCTGTTTGCATCCCCTACGTGAATCAAAACTTTATATTTATACCTTGTTTGTTCTTACATATTTGCATCATATTGTTCTTATCTTCTAATAGAGCTATGTGATAATTCATCAGATTACCAGGTGGTGGAAAAAGAAATGCACTATTTTCGTCTTTGAATTACATATTTACATGCACAAAAATGGGTGCTAGTTTCTGCTATTTTATAGTTCACTAGTTACTATGTTTTGCTAGTTTTTGTTTCACTTTGAGTTACTAGTTTCTGTTTGCCTTTTTATTTTTCATATTTTCATACGAATTTAAACTGAACTAATCAGGTTTTGAGTATGTTCCATAAATTGAATAGAACCCAGATGGCCTAGGTTTTCTATGCAGATATGTTCAGGATGCAGATAATGATCAATGTTCCTTAAGCAATAGATGTTGATTTCTGAATTGTGACTCAATAAGTGGCAATTCAATAAGGCTCCCAAAGTCTGGAGCAGCAGCTAGATACTTCTCTCAAGAACATCCGCACACTCAAAGTATATATATATATATATATATATATATATATATATATATGTGTGTGTGTGTGTGTGTGTGTGTGTGTGTGTTATTATATAAATTGACACTAACTAATCATAGAAATAATATATAATTAATATGTTGACTGCAGAACGTACTAGGAAACTTCTGAGCTGCAGAAAAACTTACGAGTTAAACTCCAAGTTTATGTTGGCTTTTATGTCACTGTCACTGTGATCACTTGCTTGTTTGTCTAGATGGATAATGAAAACTGATATGGAGAATTGTGTTCTCATTTATGGTGTGGTTTGGTTTATTTATGCCGCTTATAGTTGTCTATGATGATTAACTTAACTTTGAGGATGATCATCTTGTATGAAGTTCAAATGAAAAAAGGTAATTTAGATGATCAACTTGAAACATTAACATAACATTAACATCTGATGAAGACATCTTGAGTTTTTCACTTTTTGTTCAAGTACTGAACTTCAATACTCTGAACTCTAATCGCTCCCGCGTCCTTGGAATTCACAAATATTCTGTTTAGCATGCTTTAAAGTCAACGTACGTGTGTTGACTTTTGACTTTCGATTTAACTTGCTTCAATTGTTTTGCTTCCTTGCCTCTAACACATTCTGCTTCCAAGTAGTGATATAATAAAACATTGGAAAAATAGAGCATGCAAGAAAGAAATACACAACAACTGTAAAGGAACTAGATGCTTCCAAGCAAGAACTCAACAAAATCAGGCAGGATTTCGATGCAGCATTGGAGGCAAAATTGGATGCATTCCAATCAGCATGAGAAGCTCAACGTTCCGCAAAATTGAACTTAGAAATTTTAGCCAGTTGAATTGCTTTGTTTTTCTCCTTTTGTATGTGCACTGAATTGTGTAATGTATCACAATGTTCAAGGTACTTCATAGCTTCATTTACCTGATATTTGATGCTTTCTTCATTTGGTTAAGTATCATTTTTAACTTATTTTTTCATGTATATTATTTTCTTTTGCTATGTAACATTTTTCAATCTTCACCATTAGTCCTCACTTCTCAGCACTATTATTAAACTCTTTGTTTCATGTGCCTACATGTCCTTTTGTTTAGCTTTGGTGAGATTCTGTAACAATATCTTTTTCTTTCCTTCAAAAATGTGGCTCATCTATTTCAGTTAAAAGATGCAGTACATTAAAGTGTAATATCAATTACCACACAGTGATGGTGATGCAGGGAGTAAATGAATCATGTATATGCGGCAGTTCTATTACATATGTAAATGTGGCATCTTAAATTAGAGACTAACTTGAATTGCTGGTGTTCATGTTGGTATTGTTTTGTTATTTGCTTGTTCATTTGACTTCCCATATGCTCTCTAGAGAGCCTCTGATTTGTTATCTGAATAATTAATGGCTACTCGTTGTTTTACTTCCTTTTATCTAACTTCTAAAGCTGCAAAGTTGGTTGTAGTAGTTCAGCTCAAATGAACACGGACAGCATTTTCTTCAACCTTTGTGATGGGAAAGAGATAGATTTTACCTCTGTTGCTTAATTGTCTGTGATCTGATCTGTTCACGTGTTTTTATACTTATTTCATGTTTATATCTACTTTTGTGTTAAATGTGGGTTGGAATCTTTCTTTTTTAAAAGGAAATTGAAACTGGACAGAATTTAAGGGCCTGTTTGATTGTGTTTTCTTTTTTAGTTTTTGAAAAGTGTTTTACAAACCAAATTTTGAAAATTATTTTTGAGAAAAAAAAAAAAAAAACTTGTTTGACTATTTGTTTTTAAAAACTGTTTTAAAGATGAGAAAATTCAAAAACTCGTTTGGTTTAATTGTTTTCAAAATATGATTTAAGAACTAAAAAACTTAAAACTTGTTTGGTAAAATTGTTTTAATTATTCTTTTTTTAATGTACTTTTTAAATTTGAATATAATTAGAAATTCTTTTAATGTAATTTTTATTATATTAAATAGCAACAACAAACTAAGAAATGCACAATTCATTTTTAGTTTAATTTCAAGATTATAATTAAAAATGAAGAAAAGGTGAAAAAACGTCCATCAAGATTATAATTAAAAGATACTCACAATAAAATCTATAGTTATAAGTATTCATGACATAAACATCAAGTCAACTAAAATAATAACGAGTAAATACCCTCCAAGGTTCTTCGATTGCACATAAGAAAATTTGCAATACAATTGGTTATTCACTATTACGATATACCTACATCTCATCTCTAATACGATTCCGACATGTTGCCATTTCAACTGCACCTTCATTGAAACTAGTATAGCTGAGAACGCAGATGCAGGCTCAGGAGGAGAGGAGATCAACTTTTATCAAGACCGCACTCGTCGCCTGGAGGAGGATATAGCCGAGGATATTAAAGCCACTGGTAATTATCGATGGATTCAATTTGGCCGTTAGTACGTGTTTCCGACCAGCCAATCTCCGACGGTTGTGTTCACATTGATAAATGTCGAAAATAAGCGATTATCGACAACTTTTTTACCATTCCAGCGACTTTTGCCCATCGGTAATGACTTAATTGTAACTTTTAAATCCCGAATAACTTAAATAACTTAAAGGACTTAACTGAGTACGAAAAAAACTTAAAAGACCAATATGTTAATTAAATAACTTAAAGGACATCTGGGGTAATTCAGTCTTTTTGGTTCACTGTATCATAATTAAAATTCTCATTAACTTTGCAATATGCATTACATATTTTTTCATACATATGCATTTTGAATAAAAACAATGTTTTTGTGATTCTATTATTATTATTATTATTATTATTATTTTACTATTATCATAGATTTTTTTTACGAGATTATCATAGTTTTTGAGAACTATTGTTATGATGGTGGATTGAAAATTTATCACGGTAATCTTTCTTCTTTCCTCACTTTATGCAAGTCTTGATAAATTATGATGGAGACATTTTGTCCTCAAAAACTATGATAATCTCGTAATAGTGACAAAAACAGATTTTGAAACTAATAAATATAAAACACCTATCCAAACAGATTTTTTAGTTTTTTAATTTTTCAATCCACCATCGTAACAATAGTGATAAATTTATCAAGACTTATGTGATTGTAATAGTGTCTATCTAGAATAAAGTAATCTTTCTTCTTTCCTCACTTTATGCAAGTCTTGATAAATTAATTACTGGTATGTGATTGGCATCAATAGAAGAAATGGTCACATAAGTCATTTGAATCAAATTAGTAATGAGGGGTTTAGATTATTATATAAAATAAAACTTCCTTGATCAATAGATTATGATTTTTTTTCTCTAACTTAGCATTGGAACTGAATATTTGTATACTTGCCTGTAAACCTGATTTATTTGTGAATACTGGAGACATTTTGTCCCAAAAGCAAGTAGAGGGAAAAAAATATAGCAGTTAGCGGCGGTTCTAAACGGCCACAATTCGGGAAAAAATTGACTTAGCGGCAGTTCAATTCGCCACAGTTTAAAAAATAATAAAAAAAAACCAAGATGCCCATTTAGCGGTGGTTCTAAACCGCCGCAAAATCCAAACTTGCGGCAGAGTTTTTACACGACGGTTGTCAAAATTGCTACAAAAGACTCGTTGACTGATAAAAGCACGTCCTATGCAAAACCAACGCAAAGTGCATTTAGTGGCGGTTATATTCGACTTCGCTATGTCCCAAAACTGCTGCAAAAATGCAGTTTTATTTTAGTGTGTGATTAGTTTTATTTAAATCATTGCTCAAATATGTCAATATGTTATCAGAGAGAGTCACGAATTGACCTTTGTTTTAAATCATATAATCGTGGACCTTTTCAACAATTTTGATCATAACATTATTTTGATTGTCTTTTCACGCTAACTTGATCTTGCCTTAAATAGACTCAATCTTAATTTGACCTCGTGGAACATTGGGTTTGTTGGATCTATGAATTTGTTAGGATTTAAATTAAAGAATTGACATCAAATTTAGAGTTGGGTTATGGAGATACTCGCATGTTCTAATCTTGCCCCTTGATCTCCCATTGTCCTTGGGATATTGTAGCCTAAAACGAGTGTCAAACATTCCTCCCTTGGATAAGGAATTAAAGAAAGATAAGTGCTTTAAGGGTGAGATTGCTTTCACATTATTTCCTCCAATTCTTTTTTAGAGAAGAGGATTATTTCCCCTCTTTATTACCCTCTCCATCTTCTCTTTCTATCTCATAAATTCACACACTATCTCTTCCTTATCTCTATCTATCGTATATTCTATTATCTCTCACATATATCTTTCCATGATACTATTTGGTCTCAAATATAACTAAAATAAATCATTTTTCAGGTTCTTGTGCCGAAGTGGAGGGACCGGCCACTTTGCAAGTTAGGGTTTTTAGTGAATGAATGAAGTCCTTTTCCTCAGGGGGATTTTCTAGAGTTGTCCCAATAATGGGCCAAATATGACAAATTGACCGAACCTGAGTTACTAGAAGCCTCTCATGAACAACTTAGTTATTCCACCATATATACGGACACAACCCCTAAAGCACAATGCCTAATGAGAACAGAGTGGTTTATTTGCATATGCTTCACCTCGTCTCCAACTAGGCATCTTCAATTAGCCCCTCAAACAGTGCCTCAATCAGGGCCGACCCAATAGTATAATAGACCCAAGCTAGGGCTTTAGGCCCCCCAAAAAAATAATTTGTGTAACACTTATTATTTGTAGGGGGTAAATAGATAATGAGCGTATTTGCAGGGGGTAAATGGATAATGAGGATATTTGCAGGGGGTAACATATATTTACGCAGGGGTGTAAATGGATAATGAATATATTTGCAATGGTAACATATATTTACACTTAACATCGTTAACAAAATCTAACAAGAAGTATATGAATTGTAAATAATTTATATTTCTGAAAATCTTTTTAAAAGTTTTATTTTTACAGAGGTAAATGGATAATAATTATATTCGGAGAGGTTACATATATTTAAGTTTTTTTTTTCATTGTTGTCGGTGTCAAATACGCCTCGTACATCGTATCCTACTGCTACTACCGACCTTTTTACTCAAAAAATATAAAAAAAAATATCATAACTTTATTAAAGAAACGAATAATGTCCCAAAACGATATATTCTGTCACCACTTATAAGTAGTAGTAAAGTACTCACTTCGTTTTCAGAAGCTCATGTTCATCTTCTAAAGCAATTTTCATATTACTGTGTGTGTGGATAAAGAATCAAAAGAGAGAAGAAAAACATGTCTTCAAACTCCAACAAGGCATCGAAACGACAAAGTCGTGTGTCAAAGAACAAGCAAGTTGAGGTTGATAGCTGCAAGCTCAGTGAGGAAGAGGAAGGAGAGACAGTGTCTGTGACGAGCCATTTGAACATAAAACCAATCGAAAACTGTCGGAATATGGACAAAGAAGTGATTCTGAGGCGAATTCGTCAACGAAAGCGTGTGAACAAGGTGAGAGCCGCAGTGGGAGCTATTTTTGGCTCTGCCAACAATACAAGCAACGATTCTGTTCAAGTTCAGCAAAAGAAATGGATTGATGATGCATTTGCTGCCTTGTGAAATATCCTGCTCATTTGTTTTCTTAATTTTAGTTTATTTTTCTTTCTTTTAACTCAGTAGCGTTATGCCTCGGGGATTTAGTTCTTGTCCTCCTACCTTTTTTGGTTTGGGCCTGTGTATATATGTAATTTATTTATTAGATCTTCTTCCTCCCTAGCAAGTATTGGATGTTGTACTATAGATAGCTTGTATTTCTTCACATTTGTTTTAGTTGAAGAATTTTAAATAAAAATGGTGACATTCATCAAGTGTTTGGAATTTCTTTTTATCCATATCTCTGTTTTTTTGTTCTCAATTTTTTTTTATGGAATCACTGTGTTTTTGGAATAAAGTTAAGTATTGACATTTGTTGGGCCTAACTCACAATGCGGCTATAAGAACGAGCTTTTATTTTTTCCAATTAATTAATAATAAACACACTGTCTCGTGAATATAATGTTAAGTATTATAAATTTAGAATCATTCAAAAGACAAATAGCAGGTTTGCCCGAGTGGTTAAGGGGGAAGACTTAAGATCTTCTGCACATAAGTGCGCGTGGGTTCGAACCCCACAGCCTGCATTTTCTTTAATTTTTGAAAATTAATTATCATGAATACTGTTCTAATTATGTCAATAAAAAATTATTTTTAAGGCATTTTTTCACAGCCACTGAACTAACACAACGTAAATTAAATAAACTACACAAATAAATTGACCTAATCTTAATTAGTAGTAGTACTTCACAAAATAAATGTGGATAATCCATTATATCATTAATCTTTTATCCCCATCTAAAGTCCTTATAGTTATACTATTTGTATACTGTTTTTTTATATATAAAAATTTACAAGAGAAAACTGTTTTTGTTCATAACATACTCTCATGAAATTCCATTACAGTATAACAGAATAATTTATTTTTAGATTGATTTTAAGTTATAAACCTTATTATAAGCTAAAAAATGTTACAAGTGTTAACATTTTTGTTAACAGAAGTTATCAGATGAAAATCATAAGTGTTAATATTTTGTTTAAAAAAATGTATGTAACAAATGTTTTTTTTGACCAAAACGTATGTAACAATTGTTAATTCAATTCTTTGCGGGCAAAATAAAGAATGACATCTCCAACACATAGATAATAGATCAAAAAGAGAGGAGGAGGAGCCCAGCTAAAAAATAAAGCACATGTCAACCTTCATATACTGAAAATTTTCTAACCCTGCAAAATGCCTCAATGTGTATATATACAATTCATGTCAAAAAATCTCTATCCATCAAGTTATTATTTCAAATAAATAAAGCATCCTTAGCTTTTGAAAAATCCTCAACTATCTTTCCCAAGTGGCTCAACACTGCATATATTTCTCCTGAATACGAACAACACTTATCATTAGCAACAAACTTGTGAATGGTTTGATCAATTTCTATAAAACTCCAAGCAGAAATGACCAAAACTCTTCTATCTTTCATCAGTTTTCTTACCTTGGAAACACCTTCCCACCTACCCATACTTGCATACATATTCGCCAAAAGAATGTACCTACCACTATGTTCAGGCTCAAACTCAACCAAATACTTGCCAACTTTCTGCCCCAATTCAAAATAACCATGCACCATACACCCATTCAACAAAGACCCCCATATAACTCCATCTGGTTCCATAGGCATACTATTAATGAACGTTAAAGCCTCTTTAACTTGTCCACTTCGAGCCAAAACATCAACCACACATCCATAGTGCTCAATGGATGGTGTAATGCCATATTTCTCACTCATAACTCGAAAAAACCACCATACTTCACCACACAATTTTTTGTGATTGCAAGCTGTTAGAACACCAATGAAAGTAGCCTCATTAGGTTTGAGTCCAACCTTATCCATCTTAGCAAAAAGTTCTAGTGCCATATGATTATTCCCATTAGTAGCAAAACCCAATATCATAGCACTCCAAGTAGCAACATCTCTAACAGGCATTTTATCAAACACTTGTACTGCACCACTTACAAACCCACATTTAGCGTAGAAATCAATCAATGCAGTACCAAGTTCAAGTTCATATCCCAAACCATTTTCCTCAATGTAAGAGTGAATCCATTTCCCTTCTTCAAAAGCACCCACCACAGTACACGCGTTGAGAACACTAGTCAAAACAGACCCACTGAGCTTCACACATGCACAACCCTTCAACTCACGGAAAAGTTCGATTCCCTCATTGAAATAACCGTTTTTAACATACCCAGAAACCATGGCGCTATACGACGCGTCGTTTCTCTGTGGCATTACATCAAACAACTCCCTAGCTTCCTTAACGAAACCGCAACTGCAATAACCACTTAAAAGGCTCGTCCAACAAACAACGTTTCTGTTAGGACTTTCATCGAACACACGACGTGCAAGTTGTATCGCTCCGTGTTTAGAATACGCACTAACAATGGAGCTGACAACGTACACATCGGATGAATTCCCTAACTTCATCGCTTGAGTGAAAACCTGTTGGAGAGAAGAGAGAGAAAGAGAGGGTTTAAGGAGTGCAGTGAAGGTGCGAGAATTGGGACGAACGGTGGTGTTGAGCATTTTGACGAAAAGGGAGAGTGAATTATGGAAATGTGAGTTTGTAGAGTAAGAGGTTATCATGGTGTTGTAATCGAAAATGTTGGGAGTGGACATGTTGGTGAAAAGGGTTTCTGCGTAGCGGAAATCACCGTGTGGGGAGAGAGCGTAGAAGGATAAGATTCTGCTGGAAACGTAGGAGAAACGTGAGAGGTTGTGGGTGATGGCATGAGCGTGAATTTGCTTTATCTCTCTTATGCTTAGGCTTTGCCATTCTTGTAGGAGACGAAGACATGGAGTTGTTGAGCTCATTAGCTATGAAGCTTCATTGATAGAAGAATCAGGGTCCCCTTGGCCACGGGGACAAACTTAATTTTGACCACAAGTCATTTTTATGCTTTAATTTAAGAGTAAAAAAAACTCATTTTAGTCCCTAACAACTTTTTAATAGACTAAATCAGCCCGTGACAATTTTTTGGGAAAAATAAGTCTATGATGTTTTCAACACAGAGACAAATGAGTCTCTGACATTTTCAAAATGGGGACAAATTAATCCCTGAAACAAGAACTAATTTGTCTCTGTTTTGAAAGTGATGAAATAGTGTTTACCATTTATGGTTAATGTTTCGTCTAGTTCGCAAATATTTGAGTGAATCAAATCTAACGCTCTAATTCTCTAACTAATGATTTGTGCGGCGTTTTGTAATTTTGGCGTGACTACAAGCTTCTCATTTTTGTAAATCATTTAATGATAATTTAGGAATTAATCCTAAATTGCTCATATTAGAAATAACGCGCTTATTAACATGACAAAGACTAAAATGCCAAATATTACAATCACACAACATATAAACAGAAGGAGAAATTTTATTGATTTCAACATTCAATTTGAACGTGCCATCGACATACCCATTCCCAACAAAAGTACCATTTTTTAGTTAAGGTAAAAAAACACAAGATAGGGTCGAGAATGTCAAATATTAAAATCACACAACATATAAATAAAAGGATAAATTTTATTGATTTCAACATTTGATTTGAACATGCCATCAATGACGTACCATTTCCCAACAAAAATGTCATTTTTAGTTAAGATATACAAATCCTCCAATACTCTGTGTGAACCCTACCTTATTCAGAAGGAAATCACAAACCAGATTATTCCTTATTTTTGGAGTGTGCATCATCACGTCCTTCAAGAACAATGACTTTCCAAAAGTGAACTTCAGCTCCACATCTCCAATACCTGCAACAATAGTGGTGTGAGCATCACCCAACAACACTTTCTGATTTTCAGCGGTCATGTGTGTTTTAAACATAGCACTGGAATTGCATACATGGCGAGAGGAGACAGTATTCATCCACCATCCTTCGTATCCACCAACAATGTTGATGTCATAAATCATAGCAATAAATTTCTTTTCAGTTAGGTTAGCCTGCGGAGCAAGATTTTGGTCTCCTCCTACACCTGCATGCCATCCGAGAGGAGATGGTATCCATCAGAGAGGTCTCGGGTTCAACTCCCAATTAGTCCCCTTGAGACGAGGTAAATGTAATTACCTTTGTAAGTGCTCAAAGAGCCTGAAGATATTCATTGCCTTGGATTAGGGCACCATCCCCTCAACCTAAATCATTTATTACCAAAAAGAATATTGCTTTAATAGTTTTTTTTGACACAATTAATTTAGTAGTTGCACACTAAAACATTTGTATCAACTATATTCTCGAAACCACTTTTTCCTTCGCCGTCTGTACCATTCATGATAACCAAAGTCGGACTAGATATTGAACTGGAAGAGGTAGCGGTTCAACATTCTTAGGGTTCAACCAATTGATTTGGGGGTTGAATCGGAATTAATTGAATATATTATTTAGGCTTAAATACTTGTTATCTCCTACAAATATAGTCATTATCTATTTATCTCCCTGCAAAAATAAAAAATTTAAAAAACACCTTGCAAAATACAACATTATCCAGTTACCCCTTGCAAAAATATAATATTTTATATTTTATATTTTGCAGGGTGTTTTTTTTAAAATAGGGGTATTTGAATATTTGTTATATTTGTAGGGGTAACAAGTATTTAAGCCTAGTATTTAATATTCTTTTTACAATATATAAAGGGTAAAATATATTATACTATGACATAATAACATTATATTTCATTAATTATAGATACTATAATGTAATTACTCCCTAATAATATTATTGTAAATATTTAATTTTTAATTTTTTATTTATTTCAACAATTTAATTATTGCTTCAAAAAAACAATTTAATTATATAAAAGGTAATGGATATATCATATACCAAAAAACAACATCTTTTACCTTTTTTTTCCTTTCAAAAATCAACACCATATGCCTTTTTTAAAAATAGATGGAATCCGGTTTTATGTCTGGTTCCCAGTTTTTGACTGGTTTTCTGTTCGGTTTCCAATTTTTGGTCGGTTATCCGATTCAATTCCCAGTTTTCATACAACCCGGTTCCTAGGTTCAATTGGACCGGAGGAGATTGTTTGAACCGCTCGGTCTAGTTTTGACAATCTCGGGACCGTCTATTTTCTTCACAAAAACATTACGTCCACCAATTTCGACAAGAATCTTCACCTCTTGGACTAGTTCGAACTATGGGAAAGCTTAGACCATACGACTGTTGGTAGTTTATACGAGATTACCAATTAACTAGTTCCGATTCCACAGTTCACTTGATATTTTTACACTTTATTTGCTATTTATGTCATATTATAATATATTTTTACCCTTTATATTGTAAAAATAATATTAAATAATATATTCAATTAATTCCTGTTCGACCCAAATCAATTGGTTGAACCCTTTACACTTTATTTGTTGATAGACATTTTGAAAGCACCCAACCAAATATCCCCACCAAAAATAGGACTTAGCTGTGTTTTACCACTTGATAATACTCTATAAAGAAATTTCAACACTATTGACACTGTGTTTACATAATTGCCTAAGAAATTTCAACACTATTGACACTATTGGTCAAAAAAAAATACTCTAAAGAAAGAAAAAAAATCAAATTTATAAAGGTAGTTTAAATAAATGCCTAGGAAAATGAAATTTCAACACTATTAACACTGTGTTTACACTGTTGTGGTTAACTTAATCTTAATCAAACTGGCAGTAAATATTGAAAAATCTCTAGTCAAAAAATTTATAAGTTATATAATTTTCTTTTTCTTCGTGGAGGATACCTTTAAGTTTAGAAAAAAAAGAGGCTAAATTACTGTTTTGGTCCTTTATCTTTGGCCTCGATTTCATTTTGGTTCTTTATCTTTTTTTTTCTCGTTTTGGTCCTTTATGTTTCACTTTTGTCTCAATTTAGTCCTTTTTTGTAGTTTTCTGTCAATGACCTTAACGGACGCCACGCTGGCAGTTAACTGCTGACGTGGCGCCCATGTGACATGTCCTCATTAATTGACGTGGCATTCTAATGTATTATTTAAATGTAAAATAAATTACACATAAGCTAAATGTTGTTTAACAATTAAAATTAGAAAACAAAAATAATTTCAAAAAAGAAAACACATTAAAATGAAAAATAAAATCTGAAACATCAATCCATCATCAAATCAGAATCTTGTTTCTAATCTTTTAGAAGAACAAGTGAAGAAAAATCAAGAACCCTAAAATCTGAGAAACCCCCTTCTTCCCCATCTCATCTCTTCCATTAAAATTCAGAAACTGTTAAACTGAGAAACCCCCTTCTTCCCCACTCAATCGATGGCATCTTCCAATTCAAACAGCTACTCATCTTATGCGCGAATCTCTAATGAACCTCCTCCTGAGTGTTTTTGTCGTGTAAATTCTGTTGTTCGAACTGTCAAAAAAGAAGGTCCAAACAAGGGAAGGAAGTTCTGGAGATGTAAATATTTCGTGGTAAGTTCTGGGAAAGGAAGGTTCATCTATTTCGCCATTTTTGTAGATCTGAGCAGATCTGGTTTTTCTCTTCAAGCACCAGTCGTTTCATTTTGGTCCTCAAAGTTATTGTTTGGTTTCAATTTGGTCCTCAATTTTTTTTGTTTAGTTTCAATTTGGTCCCTTTTAGATTTTTTTTGAATTCTCAGTTGTGTCTTTGATGTTTGTTTGTTTGCACAGAGTAAACAGGATCCTGGTTTCTCCTACATGAAGTGGACTTCAGATCCATGGCCTCCTCAGACACAAAGAGCATGTGCAGACACACAATATGCAGAAAGACAAAGTGCAGACACACAACGTGGAGAGACTGAATGTGCAGATTGTGTTCAAAAAAGAATGGAGATAGTTGAACTTAGAAACACCATTAAGGAGATGAAGAAGGATGGAGAGTCCACAAGAAATTTGTTGAAAATTGCATTGAATAGTATTTTCCTTTTGGTGGTAGCTTGTGTAATACTAATTGTTAAATCTGGGAATTTTGTGTGATGGTGTAACTTAGAAGGATAATTAGGTGTAAGTGGTTTAAATTTGGTTACATGTGTTCAGTTGTCATTGTGATGTAATTTAGCCTATGTATTACAATGTGTGTAAGTTCTATTTTGAATTTATATTAAGAACGCTATTTAGATGCAATATTAAAATCATAGAGGACTCATGTATGCACCTGTAAATACTAATCAAGAATGATAGAAGAAATTGAAACATTCTATAATTATAGAGGACCAAAATGAAACTTTTTAAATTCATAAAGGACCAAATTGAGACATTTTAAAATCATCAAGGACCAAATTGAAACATAACAGAACAACGTAATATTAACTTAAAATGACCAAATATGTTCTGTACACATCCCTATTGGCTATTAAAACACATGATCCAGCCAATTAAACAACAAAATACAACAACCACAGCTAAAGTTAAGGCCAATTAATCAACAAAATACAACATTAATGTGATTAAACATCTACAGCAAAAGTAATTGGCCAATAAAACAACAAAATACAACATTGATGGCCTCTTCCATGTTTGAAGTTTAGGCCTAAAAGTCTTGGATGAAGTTGCAGCAGCTGCAGTAGTTTTTGTCCTTTTTGCTACACCAAGTGTTTTGGTTGCTCTTGTAGCAGGGTTGGCTTGTATAGTTTGGGTAGTTTTTGTCCTTTTTGCTACACCAAGTGTTTTTGGTGCAGTTTGTGGTGTAGTTTGACTGGTTTGTGTGGAAGTTTTTGGTGCAGTTTGAGGTACAGGTTGAGTTGCAGTTTGAGGTACATGTTGAGTTGCAGTCTGAGGTGCAGTTTGAGGTGCAGGTTGAGTTGCACTCTGAGGTGCAAATTGAGGTACAGGTTGAGGTACAATTTGAGGTGCATTTTGAGATGGGGCAGTTTGGTTTTGGTTTAGGTTTTGTGTTTGGCTGGATGCACTTGGACCATTTTGGCAAGCTCTTTTGTTGTGCCCAGGCTGCTTGCATTTACTACACCTACCAAACCATCCCTTTCTAGATATATTTTCAGATTGTGTTTGCTTTTCATCTCCATCTTTGTTCCTTGCCTTCTTAGGTCTACCTGTAAAACATTAAAAGAAACAAATATACATATTACCAACTGTTGTAAGCCATTGAATTACACACAGAATTTCACCAAAATACAAATACCTGGTAATTTTTTATGTGGAGGAGGGAGGATGTCTGGGTATGGAGTTTGTCGCCATATATTTTGCCCATTGGTTGGATAGATTACAGACTGGTAGCAGGCCTCATAAGTGGCTTTTCTGTAGTAAATAGGAATCAATTCCTCAGGATCTAGTTCTTTGGATTTCCAAACAGTAACTACATGACAGCAAGGCACCCCTGTGAGCATCCATCTTCTACAAGAACACTCCTTCCGAGTAAGATTCACCACAAACTTGTCTCCAATGTTGTGAATATGCCTCACATCATATATGTTCTCAGTAGCGAACCTTTAAATACCAAATAAAAACATAAGCAAATGAATTTGAACAAGGAAAGACAAATCAAAAAACATAAGAAATTCCACCTGCACATCCAGAATCTTGACTGCTCTTTCTCCTTTTCTAACCTCATCCTTATTCTTGGTAACACATTGTAGTTCTGAATTTTAAGTCTATTTTTGGCCCATCTTTCCATAAAGTAATTCCTTATTTCTTCCATCATAGTCACAATTGGTTTTCCTCTTGCATCAACTATGACACTGTTGAATGTCTCACTCATGTTGTTCACAAGCACATCACACTTTTAGTTAAACGAGAATCTAGATTTACTCCAATAATATGGAGCAATCTTAATTAAATCCTTATAAGCAGCTTCATTGTTTGCCTTCATTTCCAACATGTGCCTCTCCCATTGTTGTGGGTATGATGCCTTTGCAGCCTTCCACATTATCTCTTTAAGTAACTATCCCGGATGTTTCTTTCTAAAGTTGCTATATAAGTGCCTTACGCAAAATCCTTGTTCACAGCCAGGGAGTAACTCATTAATAGCAGGCACCAATCCCTACCAAACAAAATGAAACTACTTAAAATGATAAGGGACTAAAATGAAACTACTTAAAATGATAAGGGACTAAAATGAAACAAATAAATTGGCACCTTTTGTTGATCAGACAAGAAGGTGTATTGTTTCTGCACACTTTGACCACCCAAATCATTTATAAGCGGCTCCAAAACCAAGTCCAAGAATCTTTATTCTCCCTTCAACTACAACAATTGCAATAGGCAAAGATTCGGTCATTTGGGTCTCTACCAACAGCTGCTAGAATCTGACCTCCATAATAACCCTTAAGAAAGCAGCCATCTAGACCAATAATTGGTCTACATTTCATAAAACTGAGTTTGCAACCATCAAGGCACATGTAAAGCCTTTGAAAACTAGGCAACAAAGGTCTATCCACATACTCTCCACCTTCACTACTATGCTTTCTTGCACATTCGGTTTAATCTGTGCTATTTGGGTTTGATCTAAGTAACTCATGACAATAGTCATATAATCTCTTATATTGTTCCTGAAAGCATCCATCAACAAGATCAATGGCCATCTTCCTAGCTCTATATGCTTTAGACTGTTAATTCCAGCATTCCATTTTTCGTTTGTCTTCTCTACAATATTTGTTAGCTCAATCGAACCCTAAAACCAAAACCCCCCCAAATCAAACGCTAAATCGAACATCCACACACATACAATACCCTAAACAACTCGAATCAGAAACTTTGAGTAGAATGAACGAACCTAAACACTAAACCCTAACAATGGAACTGTATTCGAGTAAAAAGAAACCAAACTTACCTTCAAATGACCGATTTCGCCTTCCAAACTGAGCGATTTCACTTCCAAACTGACCGATTCTTGCGTTTTTCAGTAGCTTTTCTCTTTGAGTTCTTCTTCTTCCTCTTAGCGTTTTCGTTTTTCTTCTTTCTTCTGGGCTCAGTTTAAAACGTTTCACTATTTCTACATTTTCTTCAAATTCAGTTTTTAAGTTTTTCTTGTTCTTCAATTTGTTTAAGTTAATGTTTTTGTTCATTTTCTTTCTTTCTTTCATTTGATTATTTATTTTCTGTTTTTAGTTTACATTTTCAATTTCATTCCTTTCTGTTTAGTTTATGTGTAATTTATTTTACATTTAAATAATACATTACAATGCCACGTCAATTAATGAGGGCATATCGCATGGGCCACGCGCGCGTGATTAATCGCCTGGGCGTGGCGTCGTTCAAATATCGATTAAAAACTACAAAAAAGGACCAAATTGACACAAAACTGAAACATAAAAGACCAAAACGAGAAAAAAAGAAGATAAAGGACCAAAATAAAATCGATGCCAAAGATAAAGGACCAAGACAGTAATTTAGCCGAAAAAATATAGCATTTGCAGTCTAATTTATTGTCACGGGTGAATGAACGCATGAATGACTCAATGAGAGCGGTCAATTGGACAATATTTCTGTGTTTCCTTTCCTTTTTTTCTCACTTTTCCCATTATTTAATGCCATCAAGTTAAACTCTATTCTGTTAACTTAAGGAGTGTGAAACTAGGACAAGGATAGATAGATAGAGGTAGGCGTTGATACCAGACCATGCATATTTCCCACTCTATTCTGAATTAGATTTGTTAACGGATTTCCTTTCTTTCCTCCACACGTTTCTCCCATCAAAAACCCATTCCTATCTCCGACTCAATGAATCTCTTCCTTTAACAAGTCTACTCTATAATGAGAAATACGTTTTAAACTTTAATTAATCTCTGCCATGATCACAAAACTCCCACTTCTAATCCTTTTAGTTTTCCAGATATTATTATCATCAATCTTTCTCCCTATAATAATCACTGCTCAAGTAAATTACCGAACGTGCCATCAAAGATGTGGTTCATCCAAACCGTTCCCTTACCCATTTGGATTCTCTTCCGGTTGCGAAATCCGCCTCAACTGTACTCCCGACGCCGGTGTCTTCATCGGTGATTTTCCAGTCCAATCGGTAAACGCAGAAAGCATAACAGTGAGAATCGAAGCTCAATGTAATCGTCCATTCGAAACCTTTCACAAACTCTTCAGTCACAAATACGCTCCCACTTCAGGAAACGTGATTCTCTTACAAAACTGCACTGAAACGCTTTTGCCATGTTCTATACCGGAGACTCTGCTTCCGAACCACTTCGACTCTGAGAGTTGCAACATCTCCGGCGACGGCGGGAAATTGAATTGCTACTTCGAGAATAGCACGATGGATTTTGTGAATGATCGTGAATTGGATCGAATTGGATGTAAGTATTTTATGTCGTCGATATCGTTGGAGGATTTGAGAAACAGTTCTGGTGCGGCGGTGTCTTTGGAAGTAGCTACGATTGAACTTGGATGGTGGATTCATGGAGATCAATGCCTCTGTTCTGATTTTGCTAATTGTACTACAGTTAAGTCCCCGCTTGATGAAAAGGCAGGGTTTCGGTGTCGTTGCAGAGAAGGGTTCGTCGGCGATGGGTTTTTGGCCGGTACAGGCTGCCGGAAAGGTCAGTTATTTTTTCTGCGTTCATATTAATCATTAATTAATTTTTAATTAAAACTTTAATTAAAAGTCGTTTTTATCGTGGATTGACTTTTACAGACATTCATATCCGTGATCGTCCAATCTTTCTAGAGATTTTTTTTCTTTTTTATTTAGATGAAATCACAGATAAATAAAATACTTACGCTCTATCATGACTCATTATTCACAAGAGCGGGTTCAACTCTCGCTGTCAGCGTGAGAACCTATTTGGTGAATGATCGATAAATATATTTATAAACATTCAAAGAGCGTTGAGGTTTACCCTAACTTTAGTGAGCAGCCCAACTCACATAAATTTTCGTTTTATATCGAAAACAAATTATCATGACTCACATCCAATTTGGAATTTGGAAGTCGACACCAATGTATGGCTTTTAATTTACGTACCCCCCTCATTCCCTCCCACACCCCCATAATACCAAAAATGCCAATAATACCCTCGCGTTTTTAAAAAAAAAAAAAAAAAAAAATTAATTTTTGAATTACCTCAAAATAAGGTAATTAGGCTCAAAAAAAAAAAAATTTGAATTACCTCTAAAAAGGTAATTAGGTTCAAAATAAAAAAATTTCTAATTACCTCTAAAAAGGTAATTAGAAATTTGTAATTTTTTTTTAAAAAAGTTTGTATTTTGGTCTTAAGATTTAACGCGCGTTTTATTGAAAATAGGATACTAACGATTTACGATTTAATAACAATACGTCAAAATATATAAAATGACCAACATAAAATAGAGTACAAATACAACTATGGGTCCAAAATGTCTAAAAATGATGAAAATAAGCACGTGAAGTAGGTGAATGGGCGACATCTAGGCATCTGGGCCAATCCGGACGCCTTGAGATGATATATATACGATTTGTTTTAATTTTTATTACTAAA
Source organism: Oxytropis ochrocephala (assembly GCA_020916435.1). Taxonomy (NCBI): domain Eukaryota; kingdom Viridiplantae; phylum Streptophyta; class Magnoliopsida; order Fabales; family Fabaceae; genus Oxytropis; species Oxytropis ochrocephala. The sequence continues at coordinate 77,969 of JAJHUT010000018.1, forward strand.
AGGCTACTAAAAATAGTCAAAACTACTACTCTAAAAAAATATAAAAACACCACTAAAAATCTAACAAAACTAAAAATAAGGCTATACAAATTTTTAAGATTTTTGGAGACTATGAAAAATTAAAAAAATCGTAAAAAATAGTAAACGATGGAATTTGGGATTTTGAAATTTGTTGTCCCGTAAGAAGTCCCTTCTAGGGAGTCTTGATTCTTGATTTATTTCTGTTCTAATGGGTGTGGTTTCATTACGATCCGAGTATGTTGTCCAGAAAACCGATTTTTTAGCCTAAATTATTCGTTCGAAAAAAAAAAAAAAAATTTGAATTACTCGAGAAATAGGTAATTAGGTTCACATTTTAGAACAGGAATTACCTCATTTCGAGGTAATTCGAAAAAATCTTCGGAATTACAGGTAAACCGAAATTCCATTATTTTTTGAGGTAATTCCGAAATTTTAGAGGTAATTCCGAAATTTGTAATTTTTTTTTTTTTTTTTTAACAAAACCATGTAATTTTTGTAAATTTCCAGGGGTATTTTTGTCCATTTGGGACATTATGGGGGTGTGGGAGGGAATGAGGGGGGTACCAAAATTAAGACCCCCAATGTATTACTAAAATTGTCGATACAACCGATAATACGGTGGTCAACTCTTTCTGGAGTAGAGATGCTCTCTAGTCTCTACGGACATAAATAAACATTCAGATTTTAAAATTTCAATAATAAATAATAAACATCTCAAATTCTACAGAATCTCTACTAGTCTTTGTAATTTGTATCCATTAGATTAGATTAGACATACAACCTACCTACCAAAAATGATTAGACATACAACCTTGTCTTTTCATAGTCATTTACTTTTTTAAAATTAAAAAACGTACCTAACTAGTAACTAATAACAACAAAAGCTATAATACTCCCCCACCAATAAATAAACCAATGTTTAATTAATTCAAGCTTAGTGTCCCCAATTCCTTAATTTGAAATTTTTCTTTTGGATAAATATCTTCTCCATTTCTGAAAATAGACCTAATTACTATAATTTTACTGTACAAATACACATATTTGACTTTTATCAGCGAAGTATATTTAATTTTTATGCATATTTACATGAATAAAAAATAATAGTCTTTCATTTGTTTTGAGAAATAAAAAGAATCTGCAAATCTTCTCTCTTGATAGGATTAATGTTTTTTTGTCGGTTTAAATAAAATGATAAATAAATATAGCACACACTATGCAACAAACACATCCGAGTTTCTATCCAGGAATTTTGTGCCTTACATTGTCCAACAAGTAAAAAAAATGTTTCCCCTCCAAAATAATGTATGCAAAACATTTAATTTCATTGTTTTATATAAATTATTAACTTTTTTCTTTAAAATATTTTACTTGTCCTATTTCATCGTACATGCTTCTCTTTCTATAGTAAACAATAAAAATATAATAATTATAAAATGAATAATATATAATACAAAATAATTAAAAAACCGCATAGCTAAACTTTAAAATGATAAATAGTAGAACAATAATCAAATTACATTGTAACCAAAGGTCTTCGATTTAAATTCAGTACTGAGTATGCAATAGTATTAAACCTCTTGAGAGAAACTTTGTCATCCATTTTGATTTAACCTGGATCAAGTGATTAGTCTCTACAATTGTGCACAGAGTCTACTCGATTTATAATAAAAAATATCAAAAAAGATATTAATCATGGGAGTTCCATGAAACCCTAAACCGTAAAGGATCTAAAAAGAAAGACAAGTAGGACCCGGCAGCAACCAAACGAGAGAAACTGAAACGTGCGTGTTACTTAATAGCCCACGATTAACGGGAATTTTAGTCAAATCAATTATCCAAGTGGTCAATTTTTCTTTTCATACTTCGGCGTATTATGGACTTTTTCCTTTTCCGCAAGAAAGGGCAGTTTTCTCAAATAGGGACATTTACATATTGCACAAAATAGTACTACTTTTTTAATAACAGGGGCACAAGGATCTTTTTAACGAATCTTACTTTGGACTGGAAACAGTATTAATTAGTATTGAAAATTGTTTTTTTTTTTGCTTAAAAAAATTGATTTTTTTCTTAGAAAATGAAGAAGGAAAGAACCAATTGGCCGTTTAGTGCTGATTTGAAGTTCTAGGTTGACAGATTAGACAGAAATTTTCACGAATAAAGGAGGAAAAACTCTTAACCTGTATTATTGTGGATCACACCAATTATAATGATCTCACTCTTTAATTAATTATACTAAGCAATAACTGGATCCAACTTAATTCTACTTTATTTTAATTTAAAATAATTATTTCTGAATTACTAATTGTATCATGTCAATTTGGCTTGTAAACACACAGCTTCATCGACATGCAGCCCAGCAAAGTACATGTCCGGACGATGTGGAGGATCAGCCAGATTTATTGTCTTAATTGGAGGTACATATTATTATATCTGCATACCTCAATTCTCATGTTTCAAAAACCATTAATTTGATCGGTAAGGCCTAACACAACTAGCAATTGTCGAAATTGCAAGACTGAATATAATTTTTTTTTCGATAGAGGCAAGACTGAATATAATGTTCTGGGTTCAAACCCGAGACCTCACAGTTATGAGTGTGAGTTTCAAGTGATATTTGTCACTCCATCTAGAACCAAAAGAAAAAAAAAACATTAATTTGAGATGAACAACACACTCGGTAACTACTACTAATTGAACAAATATTAATATGTAGTGTGTTAATTACTGATATTGCAGGATTTGTTTTCGGTGCTTCAATGATGATTACTCTGGCTTCAATATGTTGTTTCTTTCGTCGGCGTTCAAAATTGAGAGTCACAAAGAGCACTAAAAGGCGTTTCACAGAAACCACAAACAATTACAGTGTTCCTCTCTATTCCTACAAAGACATTGAAAAAGCCACAAATAGCTTCTCAGAGAAACAAAGACTAGGAACTGGAGCATACGGAACAGTTTATGCTGGAAAACTTTACAATGATGAATGGGTTGCCATCAAAAGAATAAAACACAGAGACACAGAAAGCTTTGAACAAGTAATGAATGAGATGAAACTCCTTTCCTCTGTTAGCCATCCCAATTTAGTTCGCTTGTTGGGTTGTTCCATTGAATATGGAGAAGAAATCTTGGTTTATGAGTTCATGCCAAATGGAACACTGAATCAGCATTTACAAAGAGAAAGAGGAAATGGACTTACATGGGATATTCGCCTCACAATTGCTACAGAAACAGCACAAGCAATAGCACATCTTCATTCAACAATTAACCCTCCAATTTACCACAGAGATATCAAATCAAGTAACATACTTTTGGACCATGAATTTCGATCTAAAGTAGCTGATTTTGGACTTTCTAGACTTGGAATTGGAAAAACTGAAATATCACACATTTCAACTGGTCCACAAGGAACACCTGGTTATGTGGATCCACAGTATCATCAAGATTTTCATCTTTCTGATAAGAGCGATGTGTATAGTTTTGGTGTTGTTCTTGTTGAGATTATAAGTGGACTCAAAGTTGTTGACTTTTCTCGTCCTCATAGTGAAGTCAATCTTGCTTCTCTTGCTGTTGATAGAATTGGTAAAGGGCTTTTGAATGAGATTATTGACCCATTTCTTGAGCCTCAAGTAAGTAGTGATAATTGGACACTTGCTTCTATACACAAGGTTGCTGAGCTGGCATTCAGGTGCCTTGCATTTCACAGGGATATGAGGCCTTCAATGACAGAAGTGGCAATTGAACTAGACCAGCTGAGGTTGAATAAAAACAATAGTATAGTTTCAACGGACTTGTCTTCTTCTTCGTCTTCTTCTTCAAGCGAAACTGAGAAGCCACTTACGGTGAAGAAGGTTGGGCTTGGGCCTAAGAATAAAGGCCATCTTGTGCTGCAGACTGGGCCTGTTAACTCCATCGATAGGCCCAATAGTAGCTCGCCAGTGTCTGTGCAAGATCCAGACCCGTGGTTTAGTGAACAGAGCTCTCCTTCCTCAAGTAGTTTTCCTAGTAAGCCATTTGATTCAAACTGAAGACAGCTCTTTCGTTCATCATATAGTTTGGTTGTAAATTATTTATTTCAAAGTCTCTTACTTGATTAGCCTTTATGTGTAAGATGAAAACTTTTAGGAAAAACTAGCGGGGAAAGACGGGCCCGGATGTTGGTGTATTTTGGTCAAAAAAATTTGACACTAAAAATGACAGTTTTTTTTGAAATCCCCTATAATTTAGGAGCAAACTTAACCGAATCGTAAACAAGCTTATCACAATTAATAGTGTATAACTTTCTTGAGATACCTCATCTCAACACATAGCTTATACTTTTTATATTTCCTTTCTCAACTGTTGGGATTTTTATACATAGATTTTATTTTTAGTGAGAGTAATAAGAGACTCAATCCACATTTTTTCTTAAAGTTTAAAGATGATGCTAGGTTAATGGCTACCACCTCTTATATACTCTTCATTGTATTTATTATTAAATTAAATACTTTAATTTCAATTAGCTAGTTTTTCAACTATAAGCTAAATGGTGTTAAAGAAAAACTATATATAAACTAGCTTATAGGTTGTTTTACCGAATGGATAAACGGCATGGTTATCTTGTTTACTTTTTTGATTACACAAAATTGTAAGTTGAGGGATGACACTCCAATCAAAAGTAGGAAATACTTTCGAGCTTTTTGAGATCTTATTTATTTAATTTCAAAGACATCAATTTAAGAAAAAGAAAACATTCATGATATAATTCATCCAATGCTTCACCCGTTTTAAGGTTTAATTATTTACACTACAAAAAAAACGAGATTTAGCGACGGAATTAGCGAGGGAAATTTTGTCCCTCGCAAAAAACTGACATTAGCGACGGAATTGCAGGTCCCTCGCTAATGGTCACATTAGCGAGGGAATTAGCGACGGAATTGGCACGTCCTGGCTGATTTGACAGCTGCAGACTGCTCTGACTATGCAGACTGACAGTTAGCGGACGGATTGGCACGGCCCTCGCTAATGTCCAATTATTTTTTGACCGAATACCCCATTATCTCACTCTTCTCTCACTCTTCTCTCATTCTTTCACAATACCCACTCCTCTCCTCTTCCTCTTCCTCTTCCTCTTCCTCTCTCTCTCACACCTACAAACTCTAACCCACCACCACACAACCACCACCACCACCACCACCACCACCACCACTCACTCTTATTTTTCACTCACAACACCCTCATTCTTCTCTTCACAAATTTCTTACCCACACAACCACCACCACCACCACGCCCCCACCACACCACAACCACTCTCACTCCTCTCTCTCCTCAACCACACAACCACAACCTCTCTCTCTCTCACTTTCTTTCTTCCACACCACCACCACACCACACAACCACATACCTCTTTCTCTCACTGTCTTTCTTCCACCACCACCACACCACCACAACCACCACCACCACACCACCACACCATCCAAACAACAACAATAATAATAATACTAATAATAATAATAACAGTAGTAATAATAATAATAATAATAATAATAATAATAATACTAATACTAATAATAATAATAATAAAAATTCAAATTTATAAGCGTGCCAATCAGACTGGGGTTGCGTGCTGTCAGCATTAGCGAGGGAATTAGCGAGGGACTGTCCCTCGCTAATTAGCGACGGAAAACATTTCTCTCGCTAATTGCCACTAGCGAGGAGGGAATTAGCGACTGAACTGGTCCCTCGCTAATTTCCTCGCTAATGGCAATTAGCGACGGAATTGGGCATGTAAGCGACCGAAAATTCCCTCGCTAATGACCGTGTTTCTTGTAGTGTTAGTAGGTTACAAAACTATTTATAAGTTTTCAAATTTCAGTCGAAAAAATAAATTAAGTTGGTCTTTGAATTAATTTTTTTATAGTTGGATCTATATGATATTTTGAATAGTTTCAAATAGATCCCTATATTTTAGATGAGTCTTTGAATTGTTCTTTTAAATAAATATAAGATAAAATTAGATCCTTGTAAATAATTTGTTATTGAATATCTAAGGTGCTAAATAATTTGTTATTGAATATCTAAGGTTCTAAATAATTTGTAATCAAGTCCCTCAAGGAGAGACCCGATTACACAACACGTACAAATTATAAATACCTAATTGCAAATTATTAATTAGCTAACTTTTTCAAATTTTACAAACCAAAGATTAGTTTAATCTTCCAAAAAAGCCAATGTATAAACATGTGCATTGCACGCAGAAAATAATTGAGTAAATCATCAATTTGATCCCTATATTATTTTAAATATACAAATATACAATAAATAGTCTCTAAATTATTTTAAACTCATTAAATTAGTCACTTAAACACTCTCAAAATAGAAGGGAGAATGATAGTTTAGAGATCATAATTTGATCAATTTAAAATAGTTCAGAGACTATTATATTTCTATAATTCAAAAACTAAATTGAAAACCGAGTGATACTATGTTGAACAAAATTGAGGACTAATTTACTCAAAAATATTTAAAAATTTACACACCAAATTTCAAACTACAATTTTATTTAGAAATACAACTTACAAGTTTTTTTGACAACAACACAAATTACAATTTAATTATTTAAATTTCAACAACTAAAGATTAATTTCAATTCAATTTGTTACGTAGGAAACATCAACAAATTAAAAAACTTACCAAAACACTACATATGCATGCAACTAATTCATCTATGAAACTATGATCAGTCAATCAGTCCATTCAAGTTACACATATCATCATCATCATCACATAGATCATAGTATCAAATTAACTAAAATGTTGCTCTATTGAGAGAAGTGAAGGTAATGGCAGATCCCAAAGGCGACTTACCAACCTGAATATCAAAACTATCATAACGAAGAAACAACTCCACAACCAATAACCTAGAAAACAAAACCACAAAATCCTTCCCAGCACATTGCTTATTACCAACCGTTGGATCCTCAGTCTCACGACCATTCGACCAAAGCACATGTTTCAACAACTTCTCTCCCTCACCCAAAAACCTCTCCCCAACAAATTCCTCAGCCCTATCGAAAATCCTAGGATCTTTCGTCGCAAAAGGTTGAAACCCAAACAACATTTCCCCTTCTTTCACTTCAAAGCTATTCTCATGATTCTCTATCACTAAATCCATTTTCGCTTTTCCATATTGTAACGGCACTGGCGGTTCAATTCTAAACGCTTCATAAACCACTGATTTCATTAACGGCATTTGTTCCATCGCCGCCATTGTCACTTTCCCGCCGTTATTTTTAACGGCGGTTCTTATCTCTCCCGCTAAACGAGCGTGAAGCTTCGCACCACCACGTCCAATCCACTTCAACATATTAGGAAAGAAAATCTTCATTCCACCAAATGAATTAAAACACGTGGCGAATATTAAATTATGACAAGCTTCTTCTTTAGAAATTCCGAGTTTCTCAGCTTCTTCTAAAACACTTCCCGAAGATTCGTAGAAGAATTCGTAAAGTCTCTGATAATCTTTCTTCACGAGAGAAGGTGGAAGACGAAAAGTGTGGAACAATGGTTCTTGGATACATTTCGGAAGTCCTAATGAAAGAATAGGACTGAGTTGAAACAACGTCCATTTTTGTGCTATTTTTGGACCATCGGTTCCGAGGTTTGTGTCGGAAGGGTTAGTTCCGTAAAGAGCACGAGCGAGGAAGTTAAACGCTGCTTGATCATTAGCATCAACGAAATTCGCTTTTCCTTTTTTCGCGACTTCGTTTTCCAAGGTTTCGAAGAGTTTAGTGTAAGATGAATGAAATTCAGGGATGAAGTGAGAGCTACGAGATTTGAGGAGGTGGAAAATAAGGCGTTTGAGTGGGCCGTGTTTTTCTTCGGAGGGATCGAGGTAAGAGAGAATACGGTAACCGCCGGTGAGTTCAGTTGAAGGCATGAAAGTTCCGGTGAAGAGATCTCGTTTTTCGACTTTTGAAACGTCGAAGAGAATTGGGAAACTTTTACCGTCGAGTAAAACGATGACGTTTGGGTTTGAGGAAATGAATGGGCCAGGTGGCATGTTTGCGCGGAAAACGGTTGAGTTGTATTTCCGCTGTTTGGTACGGAAGAAATTGTCGCGACCTCCTTCGTTGTAGAAATAGTCGAGACGGTCTTTGATTGGTCCTATAATGGGTAGACCGTAATCTCCGGGGATTTTGCGCATTGGAAGTATTTTGGTTTTGGAAACTGATGATGAGGATTGTGTTTCTGTTTCTATTTCTGTTTCTGAGGAGGATGAGGATGAGGCTTTGATTGGACGGATGGAAATTGGAGTGAAAGAAAATATTGAGGAGGAATCCAAACGCTTGTGTTGTTGAGTTCTTTTGAGTGGAAATTCTGATTGTAGAATAAATGTGGAGAAGACAGAGGTAAGTGATGCCATTTTGGACTCACACTTAGTTTTCGATAGAAAATGATGAGGGAGGGAAAGTATGCTAATGAAGGTAGGAGTATTTGTTATGGGTCTTCGTTGTTATCGCTTCGTATTTTAGTAGAGGAAGGGTGATTGTGCGTTATGAGAATTTGGGCATTGAATTTATGGAGAGTTAATTAAGATGAACATTGAAATTTTAACTTGAAGACTAATCGTGAATAATTTGCATTGTTGAAGAATTAGAAAGAAAATCGTGTGAAATGCGTGCACCAAAGTTGTGACTTGTCTACAATCCCAAAAAAAAAGTTGTGACTTGTCTGGGATTCGGCAATGAGGGAGGTCAACAACATTACATGTGAGATTAACGGTGGTTTAAGGTTAGTTTTTTTTTTCAGAAAAGAAGTCCAATAGTTTTATAGTAATTGGAGTTACATGAAAAGAATAATTCATAAAGTAGTTGAGATATCAATAAGGTGTTATTGAAAGAATGGAGTAATATTTTCTTGAAACTTTTAAGAATTAATGGAATTACACTTCTAAACTGACCTTTTTAATTAGTGACAAATAAATATATTCTAAACACGACCCAAGATCATTTGGATAAGATGATTCGAATCTCTTCCGACTTAACTATGTCATGGGTTCGAATCAATCTAGGGAATGCAACAACATTAAAACTCTTGAGGAAGAGTTTTACCGCCCATTGTAATCATACTCGGCTCGAGAGATTAGTCGCTGCAGTTGCACGCAGACAATATTCAGTTCAAACAAAAAAATTCAAAACATGACATTTAGCGAGATGGAGGAGTAAAAAGTGAATAAATTTACTGTAAAAAAAGATAAAGGAGAAGAGGGGGAATTTGAAAGATTTTATTAGTAGAACTTATAATTCCATTTATCTGCAAATCTTAAAAAAAGAATCATTTATTATGTTAATTTTCAGTGTATAATATTTTGTTCTGATTAAAATATCCTTGTCATAAGGTGAAATAATTCCCTTTCTTTTGAAGAATGATGATTTTGCTTCATTTGTTTCCCCTCCTTTTGTTAAGATTGCTGGAGAAATTTGATTACAATGTTAATAGATAGTTATTATTCACAAGCAAATTGGCCCCCCAACACAAAAAATTGCAGATAAAGATGGTGCTTTAATTTTCCCATATGAGATCTGAAGGAAGACAAAATAAATGAATAAATAAAGGAATTACTATGTGCATTGTGCATCACACAAATTCAACTTTACTGTGTTTCTTTGGTTGTTAACTTCATTCCTTTCATACAACAGGGGTTCAGAAATAGTTTTATGATGATAGTCAAGCTGAAACACTTGTGAGAACTCTTCAATTAAGGACCTATATGTAATATGAATAAGACTGTCATCATCCAAATCATCTCTTCCATGAGCTTCTCTAAGCAACCGCTTGATGCTCCCAACCTGACGGCCACGTATTCCACATGGGACGATCCATTTAAAGGGAGTCAAATCCGTCGTGACATTTAGTGCTAAGCCGTGATAGGTTATCCATTGAGCCACTCTTATACCTATTGCCGCCACTTTCTCGTTTCCTGGAATATGATTTCATGAAGAATCAGGGTAAAAAGATAGTATCAAATTTGCACTGCTTAAATTTCAATATTTTTGAAAGCATAATAAACTCAGGCACACTAAATGAATATGCTCCACAATCTTGATAGGTTGCATTGCAGCATGCTAAAATGTTAAGTATGATCAAGATTCCCAAATTATGAATAAAAGCTTGTTGAACCCCTTTTTCAGTGGATTAGTAATACCAGTAATCTGATCTAATTTGCCATGGTGCATGAAACTAAAATGTGACTGTCGCATCCCCCAGGGAGAAAGCAGGACAAGAACTCAAATAGTTAGTTATTTTTGGATCAAAACAAGTGTTAGGATAGTAGATAAAATGATAAACAGTTAGTTATTTATGTAATCAAATAGTTACTTTTCTGTTATATTTTGCTAAAGGTAAGTTGGGTTTACTACTCTTAGCTACCAGCTATAAAGTGTGTTTGATCAGCAAAATAGCTCATTCAGTTTCAATGGATCTTCCCACTCTCCTTCGACAACCACACACTTGCTAAAACTCCAGGTAAAGCATTCTTCTTTCTTCTTTCTAAATTTTCTGATTCACAAATTCTGCAACAACGAGCAATTCAGATTTGAGCTCTATTACTTGCACCCGTCATGCCTCTATGAATAGATTCGAACTACCACCAGTGGAGCAGCGCTATGAAGAGGGCTTTGCTTACCAACAAGTTAGAGTTTATCAATGGAGAAATTCCAGTTCTGAATCAAGGTGATGTGAATTTCAAAGCATGGGGAATGAATGTGATGGTTTTGTCACGGATTGCAAGAACTTTGGCGCCATAGATTGCTCAAAGTACAATCTACATTGCAATGCCAAGGTTCTGGGGGATGAACTCAAGGAAAGATTTTTTAAGGAGGGCCACTTCAGAAATTCAGACCTCTAGAAATTCATTCAATTGAATAAGGTGAAAGAAGTGTTTCAGATTTCTTTACTAAATAGAATTATGGGAGGAATAGGAGTCTCTGAGATCCACTCCAAGTTGTACATACGCAATAAATTGCAGTTGTGATTTGCTGAAAACTGTTGTACAGTACTAAGAATCCGAATATGTGATGTGATTCTTGAAAGGTCATGTCTTTCCCTTGTTATGCTTATGCGCATCCAACCCCATTCCATGAGCATTGGAAGCATCTGGATATAGATTGTCATATTGTTCATGGAAAGATGCGAGATTACTTAAGATATTTCCTGCCAGTTCCATCTATGAACCAGCTAGCTGGCAGTGTTGAAAATACACTTCCCCAGCTTGAGGGAGCTTGGACAGTTGATAAGTAGTTACTTTTGTAATCAAGTACTTTTCTGTTATATTTTCAGCTACAGGTAGTTAAGTTTTCTACTATAAACTACCAGCTATAAATGCTCCTAAATGTGTTGATTTTTATTAGAACATTCATTCAGTTTCAATCAACTCCTAATAACAAGACATATTGTTGATATGGATAGTAACAATGTAATTGGAACTTACCAACCCAAACACCAGTTAAACCTTCCTTCCGTGAAGCCTGAATTGAAAATGTAGAAGAAAGGACTCGAATAACAACCTCCTCAAGGGTTCTGAGGTACCAATGAAGATCCATCTTGTGTCTTCTAAGGTTGATAATAGGATACATCACTAGCTGCAACCGAAAACACATATAAAAGTTAATCCAAATTCCACAGGAAAAATAAAATAAAATTGGCTAAACCATATTTTGGTCTTCTATGTTTAATTTAGGTTACAGTATGTCCTTTATGCATTAAAAGTTTCAAATTGGTCCTTTATATGTAAAAGTTATACCAATGTAGTTTCTTTTCTTCCAAGTTGCCCACTTTTTTTCTTTTGTAAATTTACATTGTTATAATTTATGTAAGATAAGACTATTTTGAAGGGAAAAAAAATAGAAGAGAACATTGTTGATATAATTTTGAACAGAATGACCAATTCAGATCTTTTAATGCATGAGGTCAAACTGAAACATAGGGGAACAAAAATACAATTTAGCCAATAAAAATACATAACTGACTGACTGAAGAAGCATGGGGAAGTATTTGAGCACCTGGCCAGGGCCATGGTATGTAACTTCTCCACCACGTTCGGTACGATGGATACGAAAGGGGGGATCATTGATGTCGAAATTGAGGTTCTCATGGGAACTGGCGGTGCCCAGTGTAAAAACAGAAGGGTGTTGGAGAACAATAAGGGTGTCAGTGCAGTCTCCTTCTTTTTCAATCTGTGATTTCTTTTCCCTCACAATGTCTTTTTGTAAAGACCATGCAACTTCGTAAGGGATCAACTTCTGATGGAAATCCAAGAGCTCACAGCTGCGCAAGCAATGCACTTTTCCTCTTCTTCCATGGCCGTTGATTGCAAGAGAGGGTAGTGGGTGAGAATTGGAGTCGGGGCGGAGAGATCGAGGAGATGGAATTGTGGTGAAACAATATGCACTCGACAAAAATATCATGTCTGATTCCTTGTAGAGTCACTAGTCAGTGACGTATCAGGGGTAAACTACTTAACTTCAATGAATAATTATAACTATTCTCATTATCATACATACAAAAAAAAGGCTAAAAAGTGTTTTAAGTTTCTGCAAAATTGCCTCCCTTTGGTTTTAATCCCTGCAAAAAGAAAAGTCGTCAGGTCCATGACATTAGCAAACCATTTGAAATAAGACCCTGCTATTACTTGCTGCTAACTTGTATTGTTCAGAAACTGGAGTGGTTCTAAATTCTAATTTTAAGCCTTGACAACTGGTTTTAATAGTTCAGAATTCATATTTACTTATAAAACTTGTTCTAATTTTAAGCCTCAACAAATCATCGATATCAACAGGGCACTCTCTTTTGCTAACATGAAAGTTCCTTTTTCAACTGCAACACTAATCATTAGTGATTGAGTACAACACTCACATCAATCAAAGTGGCCCAAAATAATGAGGATACAATGCAATAAGAGTAACAGGCGAATAGTAATTTTTACTACTAATAGAGATTGATGACAATCTTTTCATTTTCCTTGACTTGAAGTCTTTTTTTAAAAATAAATAAAATATGGTATTTGGTAGAGCAAGAGTTGGAAGACCAGTATTACTACTAGTAATAAGAAAATATAATGATAAGAAAATATAATGAGTGCACGTTTTCCAAGAATGATGGTTAAATACATTTGAAAGTGGGTGTAGATCTAAGGTGTGACGACCGTTTGAAATGGTAATGTAGTTGCACATGTTCCAAAACTAAGGCAAGCCTCAACCTCATAAAATTTGTTGAAACATGTTCTTTTTGTCAATTTATGGCAATATAGAAAGGTGGTGAGAGGTCAAAAATATTAAACTAACACGTCGCACCGTCTATCCGCGGTTACTCCTATTCAAGCACAGAAATACGTAGATCTAAGGTGTGACGACACGGGGGAGCTAATACACAACTAAAATACCGTTTTTTCGCAACTACCGTAAAATGCTTCGGATGAGATGCGCTTCCCACAAAACTTAATAGAGACACGGGGGAGCTAATACACAACTAAAAATTTATTGCACATCATGTATGGGGAGAAATAGACATTCATGCTCTCACTTCCAACCGGACATGGGCGGTGAAATGCCTTGGTCATGGCGAGACACGTGGCAACATTTGTCTATAAGGTGGTCATACTAATATATTACTTAGTTCTACGTCAAAAATACATTTATATATACGAATTTTTTAAAATTCCCCCGTCTACACTTCCGCCCCTGTCTCTCGTTCTATTGTTACTCTCACTCTCGCAAAACCTATCGTTCTCTCAATCTTCACTCGCTGTCCATCGTTATCGTTCTCGCCATCCTTCGTTGCCGTCCTCGCTGTCCATCATCACCATTCTCCTCGCCGTTCATCTTCAAAGAAGTAAGCATCTTCAAAATTTGATGCTTTGTTTTCGTTTTCATCTTCAAAGGGGATTTCTGAAGTTGATTTATTCAATTATATGGTTGATTTCACATAAACCTTGATTATGGGGAAAATGAGATTAGGGTTTCTGAAGATACTCTGATTAGAGGGAAAAGGCGAAATTAAATTCATGGTATGAGTTGGGGCGGATCCAGAATTTTAAAATAGGGTGTTCCTTTCCTTCAATGATTTAACAATAAGGGAAAGAGACACAAAAACTCAATTACCATTACTCTATTTTCTTGTTCCTATTCTACTCAAATATGGGTAAATTTGTTTGAATTCATTGCTATGTTTCATTATTCCTTAACTTGTTGAATAAGCCAAACATTTGAAATCATATCATCTACCATACTACTTGGTGAATCTAACCATTAATGGTTCAACTCCTTTCATTTAAAGGGAGCTAGTTAGTTACTGCTACAACTAGGAATAAGATAGTTCATTATGTTGAATTACTATTGTTTGACACTCCCAGTTCCTGGCCTGGTTTAATAACAAAGCTAAAGTTTGAGTTAGTGAGAGAAATTCACTCAATAACCTCATTGAATTGATAATATATGGAAAGATAAAAAAAGGAGGACTGTATATGCTTGAATACAAGACTAACATAACCAATTGCAACTAACATAACAGATAACCGAATCAATTAGTAACTAACTAACTAACTAACTGAAATATATGCTAAGATGTTGTAACTATCTAACTGAAATATATGCTAAGTTGTTGTAACTAATGATTGTTATTGTGCCTTTCAGATGTTTTATTTATTTGAGGTTAAAGATGCCCCATTATAGCTTATCTAAAAAAAAAAAAAGTTGTCCCATTATATATATCAAGAAAATCATCAGCATGCAGCTGCAGCAAGTTTCAACAATTTTAAAAGGCAGAAGATTGAAGTGGTAAACAATGAAATAGAGAACCAGAATATTGTCAAAAGTGAGCACAAGCCTGACACTGAAGCAGGCATTATTCCTAATGAGATTAATCAATTGGATGAAAAGTATGGATGATGAAAGCCAAAACTTAGATTCTGAAAAATTGAAGGACCGTGATTCTGTTGCAGATTCAATGAAACAGACAGTGATGAAAATTATGTTAATGATAGTCAGAGAAATGCCTCTATCGATGACAACACAATCGAAACTGTTAGTGCGCAAAAAGTTTACCTTGCTTATCAAAATCCTCCATTGATCAAAGATATATACACAATCAAACAGAATTCCACAATCAAATAGAATTCCACAACCAAATAGAATTCCAATAACAAATTCAGAATTTAGAATTCCACAATCAAACAAAAAATGAACAAGACAGAATTCCAAAATCAAATTAAATAAAAAACGAAATTCAACTGAACCTGGTATCAAAAATCGATTGAAGAGGAAGCGCCGTTGTGAAAAATCGAACCTTCTGATTAGCGCTGGTTCTTCACTGGTTCTGCGTTTTCTGATTCGCCGTGCGTTCTGCGTGGGTTCTTCACTTTCGCTTCTGATTCGCGTGGGTTCTTCTTCACTGGTTCTGCGTGGGTTTCTTTAGAAAACGATTGAAGAAAGAAACAAAGGAACGGAAAAGAAGAAGGAGAATCGAAGGTTTCTGTTTTTGAATAGCGTGGGTTTCTGTTGTTGAAGATGAAGAAGAAGACGAAGAGAAAGGAAGCTGAGAGCAGCGTGAGTGTGCGTGGGTTTTGCTTTGGTGAAACGAAGTCGTTTTAGTGAGGACAGCTAAAGAAAAATAATAATTTTGTATGTGTGTTCCCTTTGGATATTTATCAGCCTCTTAACACTTTTTATTTTCATCAAGGCGATGAAAAGTGTTAAGAGGCGGACAGCTAAATAATAATTTTGCTATGGATATTTGTTACCCCTATATATCAATAACAGCCTACTCAATTTCCATTTGATTTAATGAATTTGATCAAGAGAATTTTGCGTTTACTCTCAAGCTTTTAAAATGAATTTAGCTCAAATTCACTCTAATTGAATCATCTTTTTTCTAAAAAAAAATTGAGTTTAATTTCTTACAATCATTGCGAGCAATATCCCTTAGTAATTATAGGATTTCACTTCAAAAATTGGGAGAATTACGTGTTTTTTTTAGAATTGAGGATTACGTATTTCAGTTTGGCTCTTTTTTTTAAAACGAGGTTAGGTCTAAATGTTGCGATCAAAACCGTCAATCATTACACAATTTCATTAAGAAAAATTTAGAAAAGTTTATATTTTAATTAATTTATTTTTTTAAAAGTGAGGTTAGGTGAAATAAAAAAATTGCTATAGGAAAAGACTAGATTAACACAAAATACGAAGTGAAAAATAAATTAAGATAAATGACCAATACTGGTATATTTCTTATTTTAAAAATATGAGTGCATGAGCACACCCTGGAGTGCAAGTGGGTGACTTGCACCGACCTTTATCTGTAGTTATATTCGGATGTATATCATGTGTACACTTAGTATTTGTTTGGTACTCTCAATTTTTAGAGAGAGAGAGAGAGAGATCACAATGGTTTGGATGAAAGATTAGCAAAAAAAACACGAATCCCATGGAGTGTGGGTGTTTGATGAAATGAGAGAAGGAATGAGTTTTCTAAGTATGGGTGTCTGATGAAGAATGTTAAGAACTAAGAGTAGGGCATGAGACTTCCAACTTATTTGTTATTTAAACCTTCAATATTAGGTTTTAATGGAGTATTTTTAACAAGGGAAATACTAGTTGTCGGGAGAGTGTGTTTGTGAACACACCCACGAACCCCTTGTTGTGTTATGGGTGAGGTGTGTGGTTTTTTTTTTACAAGCACTACCATGTGTCATTATTTGAATCTACTTTTACACTTCTGAGATGTGGACACATTATTCGTTGGTAGTTTCCACGAAAATCATTAGCGGGAAATAGCATTCCTTTTTTTTTTTGACACAATAGCATTCCTCTTTTAACAAAACTTGCTAGTAAAACAGGGTATTCAATCTCGCAATCAGGCAATCAATCATTGTACTCCATTTAGAGAGATTTCCACTTTCAATGTCTCATCGCTATCGAAACCATAAAATCAAACTCAGACTAGATTAGATATCTACTCATCACATTCTCAAATGATGCCTCAAAATGCTCGTTTCAAGCAATTAAAACCATAGAAATGCACTCCATTAAGTCAACCATATTACAACCTGGTAAAAAAGAAATGTATACACAAACCTTTACATGGAAGCTAATAGATCTCTCAATTCTTTTACAGAAGGGATGGACTCGGCAGGGTAAATCTTGGCAACAAGTTGAACAAAACTCTCGTACTTATCTAGAAAATCCTTCTGCCATAGTTAAGGGAAAAGACAATCAGAAATTGTTGCATACATTTTTACAGATCTACTAGGAGAAATTCTAAGGTGATCTTGGATCGTTGAATATGTACCAATTCACCAGCAAGCTCTTACTCTTTCCTAACTTAACAACACTTTCAAGGATACAACTAAGGGATAGTACACATTTAGCGGCATAAGAGATAGTATTTCTTACTCTAGGAGCACTCGGAACTTATCCTTTCCTATTAAATATTAGATATAACCACCTATCTATATAGTGCAGAGCATCATTACTTTCTTTTTTGAAGGAGAAAACACCATTCTCTGCACATCATATTTTTTACCCTTTGGCATTGAAACTTATAAACTTCAGTTATTTATTTCCCCCTTTCCCGCCTAGAAATCCACCATTACTATGGTCCTATGGATCTATAGTAATTTGAAGTCATTAATATGTTGGGGATATGCAAGTGTTTGAGCATTTCAGTACAGAGATTCTTTTTTTACACACATTTTCAGTGCACAGTAATGCTCTCAGCTAAACCGCCAAAGCAATCATATTAAAATTTGGCGTTGGAAATATTTACTCATGATTTCCTGTCCATTCTATTGTGTGTCGGAGGGGTTTGGTCAATTGGAATTCAGTACAGCATACCTTGCATTTATCCCACAAGGAAGGTAATAGTTCCTCTGAAGTCAAATTCTTCTGCAATTTCTTATACATAGCAGCAATGGACTTGTCCACCTAATTAGGAAAACGAAGACAATTCACAAAGTATTCCATTTGTAACAGGGTTATTAAAAAAGATAGGCTTACCCCAGACAAACTGGATTTTAGCATCTTCCGAAGATCCACTTTTGACAGCCCAAGCTGGAAAGGAATCTGAAATTGATGTAGAGTACATTAACATTGTGAAGGTAGAAAGTGAAATATGCGGACGTAGATTTAATGTTTGGCTATCTATTTTGTTACACAAGAAAAAATATACAAAAATTAAGAAACGGGAAAGTACAATTAAAATCTTCTGTATGTTATATAATATGGTATGAACTAACTCTGATGGTAATTTTTGAAAAGAATAATAAAAATACAAAGCAGTGATAGATGTCGGATCAATTTGATGATGGAGATCATAGCAACTGAATAACACTAGTCGTTTTTATGGAACATAACTACTGCAAAGTGGCAAAAGTAATACTTTGAGCAGATGAAGCTGAAGGAGAGGACAAAAGGATAACTCAAAAGTAGAGCCTAAGTACTTCAAGCTAATAAAAACGGACACAAAATAAACCTGGACAAAGAAATATGGAAAATTGTGTATATGCAGATGCTTTTACACTTTTAGACTGACATAAGCTGTACGATTGAACAGAAGGGAGTACATTTTTTGACTAACATGAATCAAAAAATGAAAGACTAAAGACCAGTAGATACGTTTTGGTTAACTAATATGTTTTTCATTACTAATACTGGTGGGAAGCTCCAAATATTAGTGTAGTAATCTAGTCCACTTTTGATCAACTTCTATCAATGTAGGAGAGAAACCTTAAAAGTTACAAACAACTAGTTTAATGAAAAGGTTCCGATATGTTGAGATACTGGACAGCAGGATCTATGAAAGATTAACAAACAAACAAACTATACACAAACAAACCTCTTCTGGTGAAACCTTATTGATAATCAAGTCCTCAATCCTTCGAGCATACTGGAAAAGGCGTTCAAATTGCTTTCCAAGACAGAAAATGGATAATGAATGTCCAACAGGTATAAATTCAGGTATAGTCAACGAGAAGACAGAAAATAGAGAATAAATACTCACATAGTAGATAATCATACTAATATGGCGTGTGCAAGCTTGCTCATAGGCTTCACTAGCCTGATGATAAAACTTGGCCAAAGTAGGCACCACATTGGCTAGGTCATACAAACTGAACATAATAAACAAAATAACAAGTGAAAATCTTGTCTTTTTTGCACAGAATCAACTTAAAAAACAGGGAAAATTGAAGCAGCCATGGGCTTCCTGTTTGACAGGGTAATGGAAACAAACCTATTCTGAAACGCAGCATAGTTCTCTATAAGAAAAATATCTGCATACTTTGGATCCGTTTGTGCAAGTTTTTCCAAAGTCACAAACATTATGCTAACCTGTCAAGCAACGATCCAACAAGCAACGATTGCCAATCTTGGTTACATACTGTTAAAACATAATAGAGAACAGAAAGCAGAGAAAATGAGAGAATTCATCTCTGATTGTTGTATTGATTGAAATTATTCTTACATGAGTTGGTTGCAGCATTCTAGATAGACAAGGAACTGAAGAATGTAAAATGACCGCTCCTAACTAATAGGACACCAAGGCCCATGGGTCAAGTGATTTGGATCAGGCACATAGTATTTAGGGGTATAGGAGGAAATTATGAGAGACGTGGCAGTGAAAGTGGGGATTCAGTTGAGGGATGCAACAATATAATAGGTAGAGGGTAGGAGAGTGTATTGAGAAGTTTGTTAGAAAGTTGGTTAGGAGAGAATTGTCTCCCTGGTAGGAGCCATAGGCTCTAGATAGTGTTTCATTCTCTACTGTAATTGAGCATTCAGCTCCTTTTCATTTCATAATACAGTATTTTCTTCTTGATTTTCTGGGTTTTATCAGCTATATACTCTACTAGCTGCTGTTTTAACTATTTGAGTTATAGGAACATAGCTACATACTCTATTTAAAACAGATGATAACAAAACAGAAGAATGAAGAAAAAAGAAAAAGAAAAGGGAAGATTGAATACTTGTACCTAAGCCGTAAACAATTGAAATCGCCCTTATTATCTATCAATATAATGCACATGACTAAAGACTATCAATTCTTCTGTTAGACCCTTGATAAGTGGGGTTATGTTAGTTGGAAGTAGTTATAGGGTGTTAGAGTTGGTTAGGTTGTTAGAGGGGTTTGTTATATTTGTTGGGGTAGTTATTAATTGGTTATCCTATTCCCTTCTATCCTCATGTATTGGAAGCCTATATATATTAAGGCTTCCACCCCTTTTTTGACTATCTTTTATCTTTGATACTTTGAGTCTAGTAGACACCGGGTGAGGCCGGAGGTACTTGGTGATGTCGGGGGCGTAGAGCCTACTCTCACCAATTGTATTCATCACATATCAATAATATTCCACTTTCTTCCCATTTTCCTTTCTTTAATCAAATTCCAAGGCTTTCAATTGCATATTTTCGGTCAATGTTAGGCTAGGTGCCTAACAACTGGTCCGACCTGCCGGATTCGAAGAAGCGCAGCCAGTGATGCCGAACCCAAAAACCATGGGTGGAAGGGTCGCAACTTCAGCAATGTTGGTGAAACAGAAAACGGTGAAGGAGGCTTGTGATGAATTGAGGGTCACAATACACGAGGGTTTTGACAGATTGGAGAAATTGTTGAAGGCTTCCATAAAGAAGTATTCACCAGATGAAGAAAAGAATCTGAATCAAGAATTAAAAAAGAGTCCAATTCTTGAATTCACAAAAAAGAAAAACATTTATGATGATGGCAACAATTCAACCAAAAAGAAAGTTGCTGAGGAAAAACCAGAACTTGTGGTGACTTTTGAGAAAAGCGAAGGAAAACCCGATTCAGGATTAGAGAAGGGCAACGGTGACGCTCTTCCTTGCTTGGGTCGAACGAAGGCTTCGTCAAGAATAGAAGGAACGACATCGGATTTGGAAGCAAAGAACAGATCGCATGAGCCCGCGCATTTTAAGATGCATGCTACGGAGGAGTTGACACCACCACCTCCGCCACCAAAGCCGCCGGACTTGAGCACTCTCAAGAATGGTGAGGGGCGCGAAAAAGGGAGCAAGACAATAAGAGAGAAGAAATCCAAGAACACGCCCAAACCACCACACCTACCTCCCAAGTCGCCGGTGACACCGCCGTGGGAACCGCCATACATCACGTCGGAGATGGCGGCTCAGATTCGACCTCCATCCAAGCCGCCGGATCTAGACAACGCGAGTAGCGAGAAAAGGAAGAAGGAAACGTTGTGGGCTCAGTCATCATCACCACCGGAGCCACCGGAAACCGCCACGGCTAGCGGAGTTTGGGTGGGTCTTCATGCCATTCAAAGGCGTTTCTTGGTCACTGGTCAGATGCAATTCTTGGTCGCTACAATGGGGAAGGTTCTAGTGGAAATGAGGACAAAAAGGGAAAAATCAAAAAAGGTTAATTTTCTCGACTTAATGGGCCAGACCCAAGTTAAACCCAAGTTTGATGGCATTCAAGGTGGAAGCATTATCAACACTAAACTGACTCATGTTGTCGGCACCAACAATGGCCTATATACCAAGCCCACATATCACAACGTCAGCCAGTTGAGAGGTTTAGTTTTATTTCCTAATTTTCTGGATATATTTATTGAGCCTAATTTGAAGGAGTGGATCACTAGAAAGAAGTTTAATGACAATAATCATGAAACTGACCGAATGGCAATATTGGGAAAATTCATTGGCCTTTTATGTGAATCTCTTCCTATTTTTAAGGCACCTTGTGTGTGCTTCGTTGCTCACAATGGCATAATTATAAAGGATTGGATTCTATTATGTGGAGGTCTTGAAGATGTTATTTGCAAGAAGGATCCCAATGAATGCAAAGCTTTTATAAAGCCATGGTATAATGCCATTGTATACACTAGTTTTGATAGTACCTGGGACCACGGGAACTACAATGTCTTCATGGTACCAAGCATATGGACTCTCTTTGGAGAAGTTCTTTCTGATCTATGGGTTTTGTAAATTTGTATATGATAGAAGAAAGACTTGGTCCTCCAACAACAGGTCTTTGTTAAGTTTTAGTGCCATGAGTAATCCGATTCCTAATTGTCTCAGCGACATCAAGGATCTCCTAACATCACCTTAACTTGTGAAGAACCCATTGATTACAAGACGGAGCGATTTTTTCAGAGCCAACCTCGAGGACAAGGTTGTTTCTCAAGGGGGCGGTATTGTTAGACCCTTGATAAGTGGGGTTATGTTAGTTGGAAGTAGTTATAGGGTGTTAGAGTTGGTTAGGTTGTTAGAGGGGTTTGTTATATTTGTTGGGGTAGTTATTAATTGGTTATCCTATTCCCTTCTATCCTCATGTATTGGAAGCCTATATATATTAAGGCTTCCACCCCTTTTTTGACTATCTTTTATCTTTGATACTTTGAGTCTAGTAGACACCGGGTGAGGCCGGAGGTACTTGGTGATGTCGGGGGCGTAGAGCCTACTCTCACCAATTGTATTCATCACATATCAATAATATTCCACTTTCTTCCCATTTTCCTTTCTTTAATCAAATTCCAAGGCTTTCAATTGCATATTTTCGGTCAATGTTAGGCTAGGTGCCTAACATCTTCATTCATTAATGCTTATTTGGTTTGAAAAGGTAAGTGAGGAGAGGAAATAAAGTGCAACAAAGCAAAGTGAAAGGAAATAAAGAGAAGCAAAGAAAGGAAAAAAATTCCTTTCTCTGGGTCTGATTGGATAGAGTGTGTATATATATATATATATATATATATATATATATATATATATATATATATATATATATGAAATGACTTAACTACCCCTAAATCATTTATTTTAATAAAACAATTACATAAGATGCTGGTATAATTGTCTTTGTGCACCGCTGTTCTCTATGTTGCCAACTTTCCGCTCATAACTACAAAGAGAATATTTTAAGATGGGTCCCACATCTGTGTTCTGCCCATCTACTTTCTATTCTTCCAAATGATGAAACCACGGTTTTAAAAATATATGTATATTCTGTGCTATTTTCCATACAGTGCTTAAAAAGGAACAATACAGTGCTTAAAAGGAACAACAACTTACAAATTTTGTGTATGCTTGGTCTACCAAATCCCTGGACTGTCCAGCGATGTACTGCTCCATCCGCGTTGCAAGGACTGCAAATCTATAACAAAACAATTTAAACATTACTTATAGAGTTGAGAAATTCAAAACTGATTGAAAACTAAGTGCAGTTCGTATAAACTTCTAATTGCTGCCATAAAACACACACAAATAGATTACAGAGGCAGCTTTCCAACTTCAATCTATGATGCACAAACACTTCTTGAGGTGTTGCAATGTCCGACATGTTTCCTACACAGAAACCCATATGACACTCATACGATATGCGCTAGACACTCCCCATCATATGTTGTTAGGCACCTAGCCTAACATTGACCGGAAATATGTAATTGGAAGCCTTGGAATTTGATTAAAGAAAGGAAAATGGGAAGAAAGTAGAATATTATTGATATGTGATGAATGGATACAATTGGAGAGATAAGGCTCCCCGCCCTCCGGCCTCACCCGGTCACGACTAAACTTTAAGAATGATAAGATATGATCCAAAGGGGGGTGGAAGCCTTTATTTATAAGCTTCCAATACAAGGGGATAGAGAGGAATAGGCCACTACAAGAAACACGGAGATTAGCGAGTGAAATATCCGTCGCTAACAGGCCCATTTCGGTCGCTAATGTCCATTAGCGAGGGAATTAGCGAGGGACCAGTTCGGTCGCTAATTCCCTCCTCGCTAGTGGCATTTAGCGAGGGAATATGTGTCGATCGCTAATTAGCGAGGACGATCCCCTCGCTAATTCCTCGCTAATCGCCGACGAAAGACGCAACCCCAAGTCTGATTGGCACGCTTATCAATTTGAATTTTTTTATTATTATTATTATTATTATTATTATTATTATTATTATTATTACTACTACTACTACTACTACTATTATTATTATTATTATTATTATTATTATTATTATTATTATTATTATTATTATTATTATTATTATTATTGTTTGGATGTGATGTGGTGGTGGTGGTGGTGGTGGTGTGGTGGTGGTGGTGGTGGTGGTGGTGTAAAAGAGAAGAAGAAAGGAGAAGAGTAAAGGGAGAAGAGGGTGGTGGTGGTGGTGGTGGTTTTGTGAAGAAGAGAGAGAGAGAGGGTGTGGTTGTGTGGTTGAAGAGAGAGAGGAGTGAGAGTGGTGGTGTGGTGTGGTGGGGGCGTGGTGGTGGTGGTGGTGGTGGTGGTGGTGGTGTGGTGGTGGTGGTTTTGTGAAGAAAGAGAGAGAGAGGTTGTGGTTGTGTGGTTGAAGAGAGAGAGAGAGGAGTGAGAGTGGTTGTGGTGTGGTGGGGGCGTGGTGGTGGTGGTGGTGGTGGTTTTGTGAAGAAGAGAGAGAGTAGAGGAAGAGGAAGAGGAAGAGGAAGAGAGAGTGGAAGAGGAAGATGAGAGAGAAGAATGGAGAGAAGAGTGAGAGAGAAGGTGGTTCGGTTATTATAATTAAATATATGACAATTTGCGAGGAATTAGCGGAGGACTGCCCTCGCTAATCCTCGCGTTTCCAACCAACGCCACGGGTCGAAATCTCGCAAAATGTCGATCAATTAGCGAGGACTTGAAAGTTCCGTCGCTAATCGCCTAAAAAAGCGTCTTCGCTCGATCAAATCGGCCCTAACATCTCATTTCCGTCGCTAATTCCCTGCTAATGGGCACATTAGCGAGGGACCTACAATTCCGTCGCTAATGTCAGTTTTTTGCGAGGGACAAATATTCCCTCGCTAATTCCGTCGCTAATTCGCGTTTTTTTTGTAGTGGGCTAACCAATTAATAACTACCCCAACAAATATAACAAACTATCATAACTTCCCTAACAACCCAAACAAATTATATAACTTCCTTAACCACCTAACTAACTCACTTAGAATCACCCACTAACCCAAGGTCTAACATATGTCCTATTAAAGAATCACTTTTTCATTGGTTTGGACTTTGGATATAAATAAGCCTTTGGTTTGGACTTTTACATAAGGCCGACAGCTTTAACGCTGCTGACATGGATATAAATAAGCCAACATTCTAATTTGATGACATCATCAACAATATCTCTGTCATCCATTTGCACACCATGTAAGTCTATTTCCAGACAGATCAGCAAGTTTAGTTGACAAATATACGATTCCATCTAAAACTGAAACTAACAAAAAAAACTTCAAAACTCAAATTTATGAACGAATGTGAAATCTCATGTAATTTAGACTAACCCAGGGCCAGAACAACCTAATCTGCACTTCATGCGGTTCACAAAAACTAGGTAACAGAATATACAAATTACTCCCTCCGTTTTTATATTAGTTGTCTTTTAAGGTTGTTATGCACATACCAAGAAAGTTAATAAGTTTTGTTGTTTTTCATAAAATTATTAGTCTTTTCCATATTATGTCCTTGATTATTTATTACCCACCACACTTGTTTCTCTCTCCATAATAAATAACTAAGGGTATAATTGGAAAACAAATAACTAATGTAACTTGAACCTATCAAAATGACAACTAAAAAGAAACAAATTCCTTCTAAAAGACCGACAAGTAATATGAAACGGAGGGACTAACTGCTAATCTTCAGATACAGTTACACAATAGTGTTAAACTGTTCAGAACTTTTCACATCCAGTAGAGAGAATATTCTAGGTCATTCTATATCCTAAACTCTGTACAACAGGCTGAAATTTTCAAAGAGCCGGCAACTGAGCTATCCTAAAAAAATGTCAATTTCTTTGAAAACGGGAAAAAGTAGACCCCAAAGATCTATTTCACCTGGGAATGTAGGGTAGGACACTTTGACGAACATTGCGCTCACTTCTTTCAATATTATGGCAAGCTTCATCAACAAACTAAAAGATTTCCAATTAGATGAATTGGGTTAGCATCCTCCTTTATGTATTTGAAATTATTTATAAAGTTGGTAACATACACGGCTGAATTGAATTGATATCCGAGACTCAAGGTCACCAAGCAAAAGGCGTACAAATCTTGCTGCATCAGCTTTTTGACTAGAGAGATAGCGTTCTGTTGTTCCATGCATCGATATGCCGCATAACGGATCAATCTTGTATGCCCAATCCACAACAGCATAGAAGTCTTCCTGAAATGATACAAGTTACGATGAAACTTTATAGCAGCAAAATATGTTGACTTATTTTTAAGTTCTACAGAAATGGAATAGATTTTTAGGTTCTAGAGAAACAGAATAGGAAAATGGAATAAGAGGTGAGAAATAGAGAAATAATATAAAGAGAAGAGATAAAACGGCAAAATGGTGTATCTGTATTGTAACAACTAGAAGATTTCGCTCAAAGGAAACTTCCCTTTACAACTGAGCTAAGCCTCAGTTCTAGTAACAAAGAATTAATCAATGCTAATCACTAAAACAACTTCTCCCAATTAACTCAACCCTACAAAACCGGTTTGTAAGGTGAGGGACGCCCTTTCATTATATACTCTTTTGAGACCTTATCTCTAGTCAATGTGGGACTTGGATTTTTCCCAATACCTTGCAAATCATAACACTTGCTATATGAAACAGAACAACACATTAAAATTCTCATCACAAAAAAAAAAAATGTTTGTCTCCATCTAACATGGCTATCATATTATGAGAAAATCTGGATCCTTTCATCTCACAAATATCAGAAGTTCAAACAGCGATAGAGAGATAAATTTTATCCTACGCATACTTGAATTCCATCAAGCAAATCCTGAAGTGATTCATTTAAAGCTGCAAGATCCACAGAACTTTTAGCTGCAAAATTGAATAAATAAATGGTCAAATTACAGAACAGATGAAAATCACATTACAGTTTTTAAATAGGAAGTTTAAAGTATAGAAAGGATATTTTCTGAGTGATGTACATGTGCTGGATCTACTGTCATTCTCGTCAATGTCCGCAATTCCCAAATCATCATCATTAGCATCATCATTGTATCCAGATTTATCACCGTCAAGTGTAGGAACTTCAAAGCACATGAAGTGTGCAAAAAAAGTACTCTTGAAACATAAGCCATGAATAGTTACACAAAGAGGTCATTAAAGATAAACAAGTTTCAAAAATAGACAAATATTATAAACTTTCACCTCATCCACCAGAAGTGGGATAAAAACCGTGAGCATCTTTGCATATGCATCAGAAACTGTAGAAGCGTCGGTAGAATTTCCATGACTAGACCCCGTGGAACCTTCATTCGAACCAGATTGACTTTTAGAAGCTTTAGAACTGGCACGAAGTTCATTAGCAAATTCACGGGCCTGTGAAGAGATTTGTGAAACTTTAGATTCTGTATTCTTGT
This sequence comes from Oxytropis ochrocephala, assembly GCA_020916435.1. Classification (NCBI taxonomy): domain Eukaryota; kingdom Viridiplantae; phylum Streptophyta; class Magnoliopsida; order Fabales; family Fabaceae; genus Oxytropis; species Oxytropis ochrocephala. The sequence goes on from JAJHUT010000018.1 coordinate 105,363, forward strand.
TATTCTACAAAGCAGTATATATGACCTAGAACTCAAATATCAACAAAAATAACCAAAGTCTTTTTTTTTTCTATTAGAAGAGTTGGTTAAATGGATCAAATGACGTCATAACGTCCTATCATATATTATGTCTTGAGAAAATTCATTTAAACAATCCTTCCTAGTGATTAGGCACATAGTTTTTCTAGGTCTCTCCCCCTATAACTACTAACCTCCCAATAATCTACTTTTCTTACTTGGATTTCAATAGAAATTGCAGATACCAGCTACCAAGTTGTCTATTTCCCTCTACCATTCACTATTGATAGCTATACCAACACCATCTCCAAAGTTAGTATTGCACCAAAAACTTTGAATCTCCAAAGTTAGTATTCACTATTGAATTAACTTTGAATTAAATATTGATTAGTTAGCTACACCAATAGAAATTGCAGATACCAGCTACCACCAACTTTGAATTAACTAATTTGGATATCAATCCTTCAAATTTTTATTTTAAAAAGTTAGTTAATTCAAAGGTATAATGGTCTAAAAAAGTAGTGCACCAAAGAGTTAGGTGATGGAGGAGTTGCCATTATATATAGGTGTAGCTATAAATTATAGGAATTAGAATATTTGTATCATTAGTGCCATTAATAGCTATTGCACTATTTATGGATAGAATCAGATCAATGAAAGTAACAAAACAGAAATTCTTGACATAAACCTTAATTTTGTAAAGGTAATTACATCAATAAATATATTTTCACATGTACAGTGGCTATTCTCAGTTCACAAAAAGGTTAATTGCAAGTCATAACATGAATTTTACCATCAAATGAGCAAGAAATAAAAATTAAAAGCAATAGTTGTTTGTAATCTCAAACCTCCCTCCGAAGAAGCAAGTTTAGAGAACTGCAATAAGCTTTCCTCAATGGTCCCAAGCAGTTCCTATCAAGAACCTGCAAGTTTGAGAGATTACAAACAAAAAAATGAACTTGACAAGTATAGGTTTGCAAAATGAAAATTCAAGAAGATTTTGCAGTTCATCCATGATTAAACCTTTAAATGTTGCAAAAGGCGTGCATATGTCCTGCACTTGTACCGCAGGTCAGCATGATCGGGCCTTTTCAACTGTCCCCGCTGTTTAGAGCAAGAAGACAAAGTGAAAATTAAAGAGTATAAGGTTTCAAAGGTTTCGAATTCCATAAAAACAATTATGCAGAAAATACCTGAGAAAAGTAGCTTTTATCATTCATCATGAAATCAACAAAACTAGCAAAGTAACTCCTCAAGAACTCAGAAGCTTTCCTGACAAAAGTAGATTTTATTATTTGAAGTTCTCCCCGCTTCTCTTTAACCTGCAGAAGTAGCAAAATCGTCCGTGTTACCAAATTATCAGCAACTTGATTAACATATTCAAAAGAAAGGCAAATAACATACAGCTCTCATTTTTGCATAAGTAGGATCTATGTTAGGCACTTCAAAATCACGCAAGGCAGTGGTCAACCACTCACATGCTTCTATATTTTGAAGCATTAGCGCTTCATCAAATGAATCTCCTGTCAAACAAGTTGAATACTACACCAAATAAAATGTCATTAAAATAAATCTCAAGCATATAAATTTCATCAAACTCGAACTATGAAAAATCACCACGTGAAGGCATACCTCAGAAGGGATACTCAATTGCTCAAGAAGTTTATCAAGCTCTTCAATGAGAGATCTGTTATTTACTGATTGCATTTCCAACTTGTTATTTCGGATTTCAATCTGTACATCAGAAAACAACATGAAAAAAAAAACGAAGACATAATTTTTTTTTCCTCAATAAAATAAGAAATTCATTAAAACAGAGAAGATGGTTATAGAGGATTAGAAGGATAAGATTACATATAAAAGAAAACCAACAAGAGATTAAAGAACACATTAATGAAGCAAAGCTACACAATCGCGAAAAATATCAGCAAGAGAAACCTAGACCACAAATTTTACATCAAATATAAGTCTGATGCATTATCTTAGCCAAAAGAAGATTCCCATCCAATGAAATCCCCTTAAGACGCAAATTACTTTCTAACCAAATGCGCCGAAGAGTGACATTGATTGCATATTGGCACAAAAATTTGTCTTCTTTCCATCTCAAATGATCATTGATTATTAATACTCCAAGTCCAAAGTTATATCAAGTTATCAACTACATAAACCTTAGAAACTCAAAATCTCATTTAAAGCCAAAGACTTCAATAAAAGAAGAAACTCATTAAGATGGAGAGAAGGGTTATAAAGGATTACGAGGATACGATGCCCGTTAAGTGTTAAGTGACCACATCCAACAAATAAGTTTCGTTAGTTATCATGAGATAGTAAGAGAGGCTGGATGTGACAGTGAACATAATAGGAGTGAAAGATACGTGGGGACCATCCAGTCATTGAGTGAGAGTTGATCCCTTTGGGCAGGGGTTCGCAGACCCTCAAACTTTTGCAGTATTTGATCTATATAATTGGGCAGTATTTGATCTTTTTAATAGGGATAGAGCCCAATTAAAAGAGCATAAATAAAATAAGAGAATAAAAGAGCATAAATAAAAAAAGAAGTTCAAGAGTACAATACAGTTTTCCAATCCCTCTCTACATCTAACCTTTGATTAGTCCATGTAGACACATGAAGTTGTGTAGTACTTATTTATTTTTTGTAATTGGGCCAAATCCCTATTCTTTGGCAGTATTTTGATCTTTGCAATTGGGCTCTATCCCAACTCTTTTGTTACAAACTACTTGACTCCAAACAATATCCCCATTGACAAAGACATAAAAGAACATAAATAAAATAAGTTCAAAAGTACAATATAGCTTTCCAGTCCCTCTCTACACGTAGCCTTTGCTTCGGTCATGTAGACACTTGATGTTGCGCAGTATTTTATTTTTGTAATAGGGGTTTATCCTTATTCCATTTTAACAAAATACACAGTTCCTAACAACCGGTTCCTAATTAACAATATGCTCCTTTGACAGAGACGATAGAAAAAAAAAAAAAAGCAAAACATGAAGTTCAACACAACAAAGCTATCCAAACCCTCCCCATGAGATCACAAGCTGAACGCCAAAGAGAAGCCAAATACAAAATTTCATCCCCAAGGCAGATTCAGAGGCAGATAATAACCTTGCAAAGCAAAAATTTCAATCTAATTTAGTATTCTAAACACCAACATAAACAACATGCTTCCATAAATTTTATCACTCTTTGCTCCTGTCAAATCCTTTGAAGCTAAGTGACACAAACTGCTCCAAATGTAAGGGTCACACCCAAGTTTACCAAAGGTACCATCAAACCAGGTATTCTATTCCTGATTAAAATGGAACTTGAATGCTGTAAAATTAACTTCGTAACTGATTTGAAGCTAGATCAAGAAAATAGAGGGTTTATTTTCATATTTTGCTTCTCCTCCTTCCTACCCTTTTCATTTCGCATCATTCTTGGTATTGGTTTTGGAAGAAAAAAATATGTTAAAATATAAATAGACAACATAGTAAACAAAAAAAAAGTTTGCTGGTTTTGCCAGGGAATCAAGAAATCAAATCAAATGAATGACTGAGGATTCCCACAAGCACTGCTATAACAACTGCAAGTGCAAAGTCAATTGTGCATAGGAAAAATATGCTCTTGACTTGAAGTGCAAAGTCCTTACCGATTCAATATCTTCCCTCATGTGTCGGAGTTTCACATTGAACATGCCTAACCATTCATCCATGTCTTCCACACAATTTGAAGCAGCTTCGAGCCCTTGCAACACCTGCAAGACACAAATTAGTATGAAACACTTCATGAAAACATGTTAAAACAATTTTAAATAACAAATTATGAGAAATATGAAGATTAATATAATATATAATATATAATACTTAAATTAAAAATATCTCAACAAAAATGAAGTGGCACTTTCCAATCACAGTGTTGTTATCACTATAGCTTTAATTGTTGAAGAGACAATGATGATATAAAACAACAGCTTCAAATATCTGCATAGGGTTAAAGCTTCAGGAAGGGGATAAATAAAGCAAATTGGTTTATCTCACAAAAAAAAGGGTCAAGAACCCAAGGAGTGTTGATTTTAAGAATCATAATAATCACCGCTTAGAAAACATAAACAGTAGTTTAGTCTATCTTTCTGAATTCACAAGGATGGAAAATCAATCAACTATGGAATATAAGATTTAAGGGGTCTGTTTGCAGTAACACCAATAAACAATAAGGTAATAATACCAGTAAAAGAAAGGTAATCAATTCAACAAACAGTTATACCTCATCTATCAAGGGTTCACTTTCTAAAATAGCATGCACGTTTGCTGCTTCTAGAGCCTGGAGCTCTCTTTTCAACCTTTCAGAAAATGCCTCTGCTTCACCAATACCCATGATATAACTGCCCATTCAAAAACTACAACAACTTAATTCTGCACATTGATATTATAAAAGAAGATATGAATTAACAGTTTTTTCAAGTATCCAATGAATTACATAGCAGTTTCATCAAACCCATATTCTTAGATGGTACAGAAACCCATCTAAGATATGTTGGGCCACCCGCTAGTTGGCCATTATCGGGCAACCCGGGTCACACTCCATGTTGGAAGTCCCACAATGGATTGTGACTCTGAAGTCAATAGCAGCTGCTATAGCAGCCTAGCACTGTGTAGCCGCCTCTAGGCCCTACACAATTTGTCGTTGCATTGCGGGTTTGAGAAGAGGCAATAGTGCTGCAAATAGCGGCCAAATAGCTCTCATAGTGGCTGCTACGATGAAGTTTCATGAAAAATCCAATCTTGCCCCCACTTTTAGTTATTCCCTCTACTTTTATTGTGGTCTTTAGTCAATTTTAGCCAACTGAGGCGGTGCAACCCCGTTGGATCCTTTTCTCAGTTTGCTGTTTTACCCTGTTTCTCTTCTCCATTCACTATTTTGCATTGTTCCTCAATCCGTACTTCTATTTGTGATTTGTTTTCACTCTTCTTCCATTACTATGACATCAACCCAGTCACAATCATGATTTTGTTTTCAATGTTAGAATATAAGTAACAATGAATTTTGATAATTGGCTATGAATATGTTTAATTTTGTGTATTATTCTATTTATGAACTTTTCTGTGTATGGTATAAATTGCTTGTATCGTTTCCCTAGACTTCAACGTAGCGGCCATACCACTACCCACTACACCACTATAGCATTTTGGGGGGCAGCCTCTACGCTATGGTATCTTCTATTGACTACATAGGATAGTGATATGGCCCGATTTGTGATTATAAGTTGGGGGAACCCAGTCCCTAGGCCCATGAGCTAGCTTTTGGGGTTGACTTAGGCCCAAACCCAAATTCTAAGACCCTTTGGATATAAAACTCCCTAATGGGGCATTGGCTTTGTTCTAACCACAAGGTGCATCGAGTGGATTTACATCAGCACAATATTAAAAACTAATTTATGAATTCCCTGGATCAGTATTAGTCATAAAATATGCCCAAAACTTTTATAAGGAAAAGGATCGGCTTTATGTGACAATGAATAAACCCTCTGCAGCCAAAAGACTAAAGCCTCTGCATCTATAGGACATTAATCAGAACGATATGAGAAACTAATATATGAATTCCCTGTATCAATATCAGTCATAAATATGCCCAAAAATTTATAAGGAAAGAGAGAAGCTTTGTGACATTGAATAAACCCTATGCAGCCATAGGACATTGATCATATTCTAGCACATCACAAAAATTTAACATCAGAATACAATTTATAACAGAGAGTGATAAACCTACTTTCCCAAAAGAGCCTCCATGTCCTCTTCCTCTGCTTGGGAGACAAGTTCCTTTTCAACATTGACTTTCAATTCTGCTTCAGACACAGCAGATTCAACAGGGGTACCATCTGGTTGGTTTTTTTGAGTGGAAACTGCAGGTTTATTTTCCTATTTCACATCGGTGAAAATAAATAGAGAGAACATATAGTCCAGAATAGTTAACAGCAATTAGTCGGAGTATATATTTACAAGGTAAACAAAACAATGACTGTCACTGCAGCTTAATTTGGCTGTAAAACAATTTCAAGTTTAAGTGTTAGAAGGTCACTAAGCACCTTAGCCCAAAGAGCCATCTCCACAACATCAATACCAACAACCTTAGGAAGGCGGCCCAGGACATCTTTGCAGATATTGAAGAGGGACAGCAGGAGGCGATTCCTGTAAGAATGTAATCGCACAATGAACAAAAGTCCACTCTACTGATGTACAATCATAGATGATTGAAACCTGCATGCTTAGATTATACATTTCTCTCAATGGTATAACCTGTCATCAATATTGCGCATTGTCCACTGTGCAGGAGCTACACTGTGACTTCGAAGGTTATCAAATCCCTGTAAGACATACAATGATTAGACCCCCCCCTACCCCCCAAACGAAGATAGACATTTAGAAAGCAAACTTAAATATAGGAAATAGCTGCATCTTGATTTGCTACTGCTCCAAAAAGAGCGAATGTTGTTCACCTTGATTTAATTTTATTACTTATTTGGGATTATTCATTTGTAATTAGGGTTTTAGTTCAAGCTTTTCTTTCTGTTATTTTCATTTTGGAATTTTATTCTATTTTGGAGTTTCGAATTCCATTTAGAATAAGAATAGCATACTAGGAAATGTGTGACTTTATTGGGTCTATAAATAGACTTCAGTGTCCACATATGTATTGACCCTAGGTTATCAGCACAGTAGAGTAACCAACTTGGATTGTCCTATACATCAATTATCTTCGTAGCATAAAGATTTATGTAAAGGGAAAAAATGGATCATTACCAACGTAAATGTACACCCACTGGGATCATTTGTTACAACTTCCAGTTTCGAGAGATGCTTCAGCTTGTATATCTTAGCAGGCTGCAAGCATGGTAAATATTATACAACAATAACAAATTATCAACTAGTCTTTTCCACTAAATTTTATAGACAACAGAAAACAGGTGTTAAAACCTCTAACCAAAACAAGTTCAATAGGGGGTGGTGGGGGGAAGGAGTACACAAGCATATACTCCAGTTTCAGCTTCTACCAACAAAGGTAAGGTGGATAATTTCTTCACTTCATTAATGAATATAATTTAAAGGGGTAACTGGCTATAAATACACCATACCTTGAAAGCACGTATCACTTATGCATTAGGGAAAGGAAATAAAATCATCTTTTACAACTAACATGAGTGAGATGAAGAGAAGATACTATCAAAGATAGAAGGCAATTTTGTGCCAAAATGACTAGGCTGAATGATGTCAGGCTTCTTTAAAATGATATGCCAATCCTCCATCTGGCTACAATTGGATCGTTAAAGTTCAACCTGAAGTAGTGGTTGGCTTGTGAATTGGCTTTTACTTGAGGGTGTATATTAGTTTATACTTAGCAATATAGCCTTAGGTTGCATGATTCTTTGACAGATAAAGCAAAAGGACATAGCTAAACGGTGCAGCAAGGGCAAATGCCAAATCTGCTAATGATAAGTTGCATATATTTAACTAATTTTTTTAAAATGAAAAAAAAAAAGTGACAAAGGAGGTATGGGTGTTATTTCAGCGGAATCATGAAAATATAGTTTTTGAACAAAAGAAAATACGCCAGTTTCATGCAGGATTTTCTCCTTTCTTGGGCGACCAGCACAAGAAAGATGGATTATGGAATAGGATGAACAAGAAATCTCGTAAAATAAGTAAAAGACAATAAAAGCAACATGCAAGGGGGAAAACAGCTTAATGGAATGGGGAGTTGGGAACCAGAAGCTGAAATTGGTTACAAAATCAACAATATTACGAAGAGGCAATGAAGAAGAGTGAGAAGGAAATCACCTCAAGAACTCCTCCATTTGAATACTTTAAAACTCGAAGAAAAGCTTTTGTCCGTTGAGCTTTTGCTTTTGCTACACAAAATAGCATGTTATCACCAACAGTGCTACAAATAAAGAATTAAACAACTAATTGTAGCAGTAACAGAATGTGGCCACATTACCAACCCAGAGAAGAGGGGAGAAAGAAGATTTCTCCTCTCTCTCCTCCCCTTCTATTATTTTTTTATCTAGCCAAGATAATCCTACTAGTATACACATCAACCAGTTACGGATACTACAAGCTAATGTCTCAAATACTAAATCCCCCCATTTATACTACTACAAGAGGGAAAAACCTACAACTATTTGTTAAAATAAGAGAAGCATAGTTTCTGAAATTCTGATAAGACCACCACAGCTAAGATGAAACCGAAATTGCCTATAACGGGTTTCATATCCCACAGAAGTAATGGAAAGCATAAACGCTACATGTTGAGTCCTTATGAACCCAAGTAAACCCTTACGGCCTCAGCTAATCAAACACCAGCAGAACCGAGAAAATATTATGCTTCTCAAATAGTATCACGACAATACATCAACGAGACAACCATCACTACATGCACTAATTTATCAATAGAGCCGCACAAGATGCTTATGGAATGCATAAGCACTACATTTCAAATATTTTGACAGACACATCAGTTTACTTTGGCCTTAGGATTCAGATTATTGCAAAGATTTACATTACAGCAACAAGTCGTTCAAATTTCGTTTCTATACAATACATCATCGCTTGGCAACACACATCAAGATTCACATTATTGTTATGTAAGGTTCTAGAAGTGCAAACAAACTTTTCCGAACATTGATTCAAGTATTATTGTTAGTATCAGAGGAAGAGAAGCAAAATGAAGGTCCGGTAAATGTTAAATGAGAAAGAAAGCGGAGAGAAAATGGAGAGAGAGTGAGAGTAATGGCACGTACTACAGAGAGCGAGAACCCTAGGCTTAGCCATTTGACGGCCAAGCTTGGCAGATTTTCCCCAAGTGCCGATAGTTTTAACGACGCGGATGCATAGGACGACCCTCTGCTTAGTGCCTTCGATTGCAGCTTCGCAAGCTCGCCGGAGTTCTGTATCGTCGGCGCTTGATTTCGCCATTTTCTTATCTCTGATCTCAAAATCGAGAGCCGATGAAAACTTTCGGAGAAGAAAGATGTGACGCGCATACACGTAAACAAGGATGCAGGGGAACTCTCCCTTTTATTTTTAGTAGTGAGAAAATTGTCAAAAACGGTTTCAGTTTCAGTTGGACCATTCTCTTTGCTTCCATCGTGACTCGTGTCACTTCACGCTTTAACGCGACGAACGAATTGTTGTTTGCGAATCTTGGCGCTGGCGGTCCAATGCCTAACGGATTAACAATGCGCAGTTTTTTGCGTTCCAAAATAGTACTAACTCTTGATTTGCATGTTTCATCCAACGATAATTTGTAAGACAAAATTACATTTCGAGCCCTAACCATTTTTAATAAATTAATTAAAATAAAATAATTAAATTAATATTAAATTATCTTTTTTTTTTATAAAAAAACTTATATTTCATTAATAATCAAAGAAAGGATAAACGCTTGATTTACAATCGAAGTTGTGGATCTTAAGAAAATCCTGACGCCAAGTAAGAGAGTGGACAACAAGGTTGGCTTGCCTCCGAATAAAATTAACCGTATAGTTACGTGTAATATTTAAAAGGTTTCGACATAAGCTTAAAATGGAGTCAAACTCGGTTACAGATCGACACACTCCTCGGATACCATCGACCACTGTCTTGCAATCCAGCTCAATGGTGACTCTCTGGACGTGTAATTCCTGAAGTCATTTGACTGCAGCTAATAATCCTAAAGCTTCTACCTCCTGTGCTGGTGGTGATCCATAATACCATTCTGTCTTTGCTCTTACAAACTGATCCATAATATTAAATTATCTATAATTTACTATTTAATATAATCTAATAAAACTATTAAAGCTAATCAATTTAACCACTAACAATTGACAAAAAAAATAAGTAAAAAAAAACAATTGACAAAAAATTTAACCACTACAAAAAATTCCAAAATAACTTTTTTTTTAATAATTTAATAATTTAGTTAAAATGATTAAATTAATAATTAAATCTAATGACTATCAAAAATTCAAAAATATTTCATTTTATAAATTTTTAATTTAATTAAATAAGTGGCAATAGGAGGGGCGATGAGAGACAAACAACTAGAGCGACAATGTCAACGAGAACAATAGATTGACAATGGGAGCAGCAGGGGTGCATATCTTATCTTATATATCATTTTCTTTTTTCTGATTTTTAACTTCATTATTAAGATTAGAATAAGATACAGACTTCTTTTAACTTTTTGCAACACAAGTTTTTTAAGTAAGTTGAAATATAACATTTTTATCGAGTTTTTCCTTTTTCTTTTATTAAATTTTACAATTTTCAAAGTATGCACATGCAGATTCATAGCAAATTATAACAAATACAGTATCACCCATGCGGATGCACCGTAAAGTGCTAGTAAAATTGTAATTGACTAAAATTGGTCTTTATTCTTACAATTTTAGTCTTCTATTTATTTTATTTTTCATTTAGGCAATTTTGGTCTTTTTATTTAATTTTGCTTGGTCTTTAGAGTCACCTACCTTTTCCAATACTAAGTTTTGATCTCCGTATTTTTAAATACAATTTTCATCTCTTAATATAATGTTTTTTTTTTGCTTTGTATCTTACAAAATCTTGGATTCTCAAAAGTAGCCAATCAACTGTGCATAATTTAATACTAGTAGTTTTTAAGTTCAAATGTGTAATTAAAAAATATAAGCACCAAAAATTATCTTATTTCACAACACACTAGTATTTCCACTTTCTTTTGTGAGAGAAATTATATACTACCTCCATAGCAAAATATAAATAAAAAATTACAGGTGTCATGGAGGAGTATTAATGAAGATAAATAGATGTACAATCTACTTTAACATTTGTACAAAAAAAAATATAGGGTTAAATATGTTTTTAGTCCCTATAAAATACCACTATTTTGTTTTTAGTCCCTATAAAAATTTTCATCAACTTTTAGTCTCTATAAAATTTCACAATTTTGTTTTTAGTCCCTATAAGCTCATAATTTCAAATTTTTCATGTATACCTTTTGAATTTTTGAATGATATTTTGCATACACCTTAAAGATATTACAAATAATATCTCTTTCGCAAAAAAATAAGCTCAAAGTTTGATTTCTAAGTTAATATTTCATTTATTTTGTTTATTGAACTTTTTGCACTTAAAATTTGATATTTAATTCATCTCATGTTCAAAAATTCTAAGATTTTTGTTCGATAGATTGTTTATAATGTGCTTAACATATAGGCAAATCATCACTTAAAAATTCAATGGTATACAGAAGTTAGTATTTTATAGGGATCAAAAATGAAATTGTGATATTTTAAAGGGACTAAAAGTTGACGAAAACATTTATAGGGACCGAAAACATCTCCCATGCTTGGTCTCCTTACAGCTTCTTCCACCAAACACGTTAGTCTCAGTCTAACAAGCTACACAGCATACACTTTCCCACTATTCCCAGCTAACAGAATCACGAATCACAGGGTAGAAGAAACCAAATCATTGAATCGCACGTGTAGTTCCATAGCGGGTAACAAATCAAGCACTCCATATGGATTCGCACGTACGAGAGAATCACACGTGTAAAGAAAAGCTGGTGATTACTTTCCATCAATAATTTATGTCGCTAAATAGCGTATTTTTGTAGTGATCCCAAGCCAAAAACTGACCTAAATCCACTCCTATGATAGGTCATCAAGAACAAAGGGAAAGGGTAGAGAGAATGTTGAGAGATATGGATAATTTTTTTTCTTGACAATAATATGGCTAGGGTTTTGAGAGGGTCAATTATATATCTACTTCAGTTATTATAAACCAAAAATCAATTCCAAATATCAAACAGAATTAAAATATAAACATAACTCCTCGCGTCAGATTACAAAACACGTCGTTCTATACTCATCAAACCTAGGGGTTCAAAACCGAACAAAACCAATAGAAAAACTGCAAATCAAACCAACCAAACCGAAAACCACAAAAAAACCTCTTTATATTGGTTTGTTCCGTTTTTTTATTAGTAAACCGCGTGGTTCAGGTCCGCGGTTTTGATTACAGAAACCAAACCAAACCAAATAGCAAAATCTTAAATACAAAAATAAAATTAGACAAAGCATAAATATATATATATATATATATATATATATATATATATATATATATATATATATAGCAAATAAGAAAAACGGTTTATTTAAGGGGTCATTTCGATTAGTTTATTGAGCTTATGAAAATCAACTTACGAATATAAGTAAGTTTTTATGTTAATTCATAAGTTCTCTCTAACAAAAATTGTATCTCCATAAGTTGTTTTTCCATAACTTACCTTAATAAGCTTATGAATAATACATAAACACTTATTTATTTGCATAAATAGTTTTTCATAAGTTTAAAATAAGTTTTATCCAAACGAGTCATAAATTGTCTTGTCAAAAATCGAACCAACCGAATTAATCCAAACCGCTAAAAGTCGTAAAATCATGACACACTTCAGTGGGCAACTATTTATGCTAGTTACTATCACGAATAATGTATGCTTTAACTCTAAACCCTACTAGCGTGAGCATCAGATTGTCTTGCAGATGGCCAAAATCGATATCTTTCACCAGAATTTGGAGCAATGTCGCGTTCTTTGTCCACCCATCACGGTGAAGTACTACCATGTTTACCATGATCATATTGTGTTGTGGTCAGAATAGTCCCCCTTTATACTTTGTTTAGCCGTATATGATAACAACTCTTGTTTTGGAAAGGTAAAATGTCTTGAGCACTGTTTTTAAACAACAGGTCAACTTGGGACTTCTGTTTGAATTTTGCTGCATATTGGCCAAAGATTATTATTAGGAAAAAAAAATAGAAACCGTAATAGAAACGCTTTGAATTTGAACAGCTCTGTTGTATCCCCCCTTGCATTTTTATCATCATAACCTTCTAGATGATGACCCCAAGAAACTTCCAAGGCAACAACGTTAGTCAAAAGACCAAAAAAATAAGAAATTAATATATAACTAAAGTCTTGTTGCACAAGTAGATCGCACAAACAAATCTTGATTGGCATTCAAACTTGGTGGTCCAAATTATATAAACCCAATTCCACACTTATATTCATTCATATTAGCTACTCAAAATTTTCCATTTCCAAATTAAATGATGCAAGAAAATTGCACCAAGTCACAAACACATTCAGCGATCGAGTTTATATCCTACACAAAGGAAAAGCTGAAATATTGGCTATTAAACCATCCATCGATTGTAACATTTCGTTGGAGTCCTAGCCAATCATATGGCTCCACGTGGTGGTTCCTCATCTCCGCCATCTCATTTTACATAACATCCGCCGTAACCCTCCACGTCATCCTCTTACTCTGCCGTCGACGGCGTCCCGTCCCACTAGGACTTCTTCCCGCAATTCACAGTCTAACGATGTCGTTAATCTCCGTTATAATATTCATCGGAATGCTTTTCTCAGCCGAAGCTGAGGTTCGGGACACACGTTGGCTTTGGAAACGAACCCGAACCACACCATTCGAATGGTTACTCTGTTTCCCACTGGGTATTCGTCCCTCCGGTCGTGTCTTCTTTTGGTCTTACGTTTTTTACCTCTCTCGTTACCTCCACATGTTACGGACATTCTTTGTCGTTTTGCGTCACCGTAGGTTGTCGTTTTTTAGATTGTTTAATAACTCAATTGTCCTCGTTATGTCGTTTCTCTGGCTCGAGTTCTCACAATCACTTCAAGTGCTGGCCATTTTGTTTTCCACGTTGGTTTCTTCCGTAGTGTATGGTTACCGGTTTTGGATACAAATTGGGTTGCCTAGTAAGAGAAAGTCAATTTCGTACTACGGGAATTTGCATTTGGTGTTGTTGGTTTGTAATTTGGCGTGTCATGTTGGGGTGCTTTCGTTGCATTACTCGAGAGGAGGATGCAATGGAATTGGTGCTTGGGTTTTTAATTCGATTTTGCATGTTTTAATTCTTTTGCATTTCTTGAAGACCTATGTGCAAAGGAAGAATGCTTTTGCTTGAGTTGGTATCTTCTTCTGAACACAAAGGTTGACTTGTCGGCTATGAAGATTGAAGAGTTCAACGCATGATGTATAATGCAATTGCCAAGTCAAAGCCGCGCCATCGAACTTTGACATCAGAATATGGTCACGTTAAGGTTTTATTTACACCGTCCTGTAGTTTGTTCAGGTCCAGCTTCGTCATTTATCAAATGTAACGACTCTGATTCTCTGAACTTGTAAAGCTTTTTTTTTTGATAAATGACTTCCAAATTAGAATCGTGCAGTTAAATAATGAATTTCAAAACTAATGTTAAATTCATTCTTCTAACTTGGGTTGGGAATCAACTAGGCCGAGCTAAGCTTCACAAGACTTGAATCTGACGTGCATTGAAACTGTAATAGGCCTAATTTTGAGAACTGTTGGCAAGGCTTGACACCTTCTTTAAAAGCTTATCTCACCACTTTTGTTTATCAAAGTCAACAATCTTTGAATGATTTGGGCTTTTAAAAATTGACTAACAAGTTAATAGATCAACGAGACTTAAGTTTTAATTTGATATATAACAACCAATGGCTGAGTCAGGACCTGGATTAGGGGTGCAAAAAAAAAATTCACTAAAATTAAAAGTGTTGGTTCATAGGGTTGTTAGTTTTTTTTTTAATAAATATACTCAATTAATTTATTAAAATTAATGAATCAATTTACAAACTCCAAATTTACTTAAAAGTAAATCGCCAAATTAGTTTATAAGTTTACACATCTTTCCCTTTTAAGTCCTAAAATATGTGAAAATAAGAAGTAATCCGTAAAAACATGTGATATTGGTAAAATTACGTCCTAAAGTTTTAAAAATAGTCTTATACGAATGTTAATAAGGCAAATTAAATATAATATATGAGTATAACATTGAACTAAATTTAAAATAAAAAATAAATATATTATACACGTATCTCTCTGTATTTTATTCGTATTCGTATTTTAGTACACTTTGGTACAATTTTTTTGTTTCCAAATAGCATTTCTCATAGTGTTAAGTGTTTCATTTAGATTGCTCCCCACTCACAATTTAATGCATCTGCTCTTCCACTTATCTTTTAATCAGTCTCATTTTTCTACATTTTTCATATCCCATTATGCACACCACGAAGATTGTGCGGGCTGCGGCAGGCAACTTAAGTATTTCTTTTGTTAACTTCTTTTTTTACTAGATACACTCACATGCATGTACGGTGACAACATGTAATAATAGATCTAATTTGAATTTCAGATATATTCTAATCTTCACATATTTGAGCCTTGAGACCTTTCAAAGAATGGTAGTTATGAAGCGTAAGCACAATTGCACGTCCATCCCAAGATGACCCACTATCTTAAACTGCTCCGAAAATATAGCAATGCGTCCCAAACATTATTTTTATTTAACTTCACCCATATTCACACACACACCATAAATTCACTTCAACTCTATTTGCCTTCTCATCAAAAATTTCTCCATATACACACATTCACAAAAGCCATGGCACTTGTCACAAACTCACACACCTCTTCATTCATCCTCCTCCTTCTCCTATTAGGTAAAGAAGAAAACCCTCATTTTACGTTTGATATCTATAAGTTCCTTCATTCGTAATAGTAAAACAATTTTTTTTATATTATTATTAATTAATTCATATATATGGTTTTGCAGGTAATGTAGCTTCAGGCACTGTGTTTACAATCGAAAACAGTTGCAGCTACACTGTCTGGCCAGGAACACTTTCCGGGAACGGTGCAGCACTTCTCGGCGACGGCGGGTTTTCTCTTCAACCAGGATCGTCTGTTCAGTTTACCGCTCCGCCAGGCTGGTCGGGCCGCTTCTGGGGGAGAACCGGCTGCAACTTCGACAGTGACGGAAACGGGAAATGTGTCACCGGCGACTGCGCCGGAGGAATGAAGTGCAATGGAGGAGGCGCGCCGCCGGTGACATTGGTGGAGTTTACGATTGGAAGTGTAAGTGGAGATAAGGATTTCTACGACGTGAGTTTGGTGGACGGTTACAACGTTGGGATGGGTGTACGGGCAACCGGAGGAACCGGTGACTGTCAGTATGCGGGTTGTGTTACGGACTTGAATGGTCACTGCCCGGCGGAGTTGCAGGTAACTGGGGAAGGAGGTTCGGTGGTAGCGTGCAAGAGTGCGTGTGCGGCGTTTAATACGGCGGAGTTTTGTTGCACCGGTGATCACTCGACACCACAGAGTTGTAGTCCGACGCATTACTCGGAGATGTTTAAGACGGCGTGCCCCTCCGCTTATAGTTACGCTTACGATGACGCTTCAAGCACTTGCACGTGTTCTGGCTCCGATTACCACATCACTTTTTGTCCAACGACCGGTTCCTCTTAGTTTCATTCATCATTCAACAATATTGTTTTGTTGGTCTGTTATCAATTATCATAGATTTGTTTGGCGATTACTTATTTGTTAATTAATTGTTTCTTGCATCTGGTGATTGCTCTCCGGTACACCGGTGTTCACGGTGATCAGCGAGTGTATGAGTTTGAGCATTATTTCCGATTTTAAAAACGGTTTAAATTTCTATTTTTAATTATTTTCTTCATTGATCAATGGAGATGATCCAAAGTTGGTGTTTGGTGCATAAAAAGAAAATCAACTGATGTGTCTGTGAACTTTTAATTTTTAATTAATCTAATCTAATTGATATTTGCAAATGATATTACCTATTAAGATATTTACAAAATTTGACACTTCATATAATTGAGGGTAAAAATGTAATTTAACTACAAAAAGACAAGAAAGACAATTTACGAAAATTTTTGTATTCATCTCTCATCTATCTTTTTTCTTTCTTTTCTTTTACTTTCTTTTATCTTCTCTCTTATTTCTTTCCTTTTTTATTTCCTTTGTATTCACTCTCTCTAATTTATTAGTTTTTCCTAATTTTATCAAAACGCTCAATATGACTTTTATGATTTTTCATAATTTTGTGTCTCGACGATTAACAATTACATACTATTGCTCTAATATTTTTGCTTTATGACTTTTGATCTTTTTTTTTTTTTTTACAATAATATTTTGTTTTATAACTTTTAATAATCACTTTTAATAATCACTTTTAATATTTTGCTTTCATGAATACTTTTGTTTTTTAATAATCTCTTAGGAGTCTTAACAAAGAAAATTGTTACTTTTGAGTCTCGACAAGAAACAATTACGCATTACTGATATAACTATTTTCGTAATATGACTTCACAACTATCTTGCTTTGGAGAAATCATGCTTTTGACTCTTTACGGGAAAATATTTATACGATTGGCTTTTTGCAACAATTAATAAAGGTATCTTCCAAATTTTTCAAATCATTATTTAAGCTTTTCACTTTACACTTTTAAATCAAAATTGTAACTATTTACTTAGTCATCAAACTACAAAAAATATAAATACCCACGTGTCAAAGAGGCGACGGGGAGCGAAAATGGGGGACGAGGAGCAGCGAAGAGGAGCGGCTACGGGGAGCGATGATCGCGGTGGTTGCAATGTCGTTGGGTTTACTTTATTTGTATCTTCTTCCTTTCTCATTTACAAATTCATTTATCTTATCTTCATCTCATTTACTTTTTTACGCGGTGGTTGCAATGTCGCTGGATTCACTTTAAAAGTGTTTTTTTCTCTCATCTGTCTATTCTTTCATCTTATTTTCATCTCACTTATTTCCTAATTTTTACTTCGTTTTTAAGATTTGAAGTTGATGTTGACTTTTTTTAACTTTCTGCAAAAACAATTTTATAAACACCTTCAAATATATTTTTGTTCACCAGCTTATGCTATTTTCTTTTGTTACATATTACAAATTTCAATATATTTATGGATTACAGTATCACCCGTGTGGATGCACAAGCATAGTACTAGTTAGGTAATGATTTTGTAATTTGGGCCATGTGAGCAGGAACTTGATTAACTCCTTTAAATATTTAGAGATATAATCATAATTTATTTTAAAATTTTGGAACTCAATTAAAATACATAGACCTATTAACAAATTATTTAAAAGTCAGAAATCTAATCCATAAAACCTTGTTCAACTGGCAATTGCTGAAATTGTTAGGTTAAATATCATGTCTTGGGTTTGAACCTAAAACCCCACGCAATTGTGTGTGAGTTTCAAGTGGCATTTGTCACTCCATCTAGACTAAAAAAACAGTTAGGAATTTCAATACAAAATTTGTTAGTTTAAATATTTATTTCGAAACTATCAAATAATTAAAGGATTTTTGGAGTAGTTAAACCTATAAGAATATTTTTATCAGTAAAACCTATAAGAATTAACACAACAATTGCCAGTTGAACTAGGCAATTTATAAGGCCTAGATACTCCGATTGTTGTAAATTTGTTTTTGTTTATTTTTGGCTAATCATTACTCTAAAAAAATATTATATTTATTGCATTTATTGTTTTATTGCATGTGTCACTTTCTCTTACTTGACACAATAAATACTTGAGACTTGAGAGGATATTAATTCGTAAATTTGTTTTTTTATATAAAACTTGTAAATTAGTTTCACATTACACTTGAGGTCTAACGACTCGTGAAAGCCCATTATTTAACAATTAATTTATAGAACCGTTGCTAACGAATGTTGACTTAGTTGGTAAGGAGTTGACTCATTCCCTACAAGGGCGTAGGTTCAACTCTAACGGTCGGCGTGATAACCTCTTTGGTGGGTAATCTGCAACTACATCTATAACTGCTCAAATTAAGAGTTATGAGGTCTGTCTTGACCTTAGTGTGCCTCCAGAGACGAACTCACCTAAACTTTCATATATTTTAAAAAAAATCTTAAAGAAACCGTTATAAAATGAGCTAACATGGCAAAATAATAGGATGTTATTGGATTTGGATCATAAAAATAATGACACAGCCGTGTGTGCCTATTAATCTTAACTTTTATTTAATACTAGTAGCTAGGTGAGTTGGACTTATGATATTAAACATTAGTTTTGTAATTAATTTTGTAATTGTTACTAAATAAGCATAATAGTAATTTATTCATCAATAAAAAAAATTGATGTTATGTTATGGCAAATATGTACCAACCAGTATACAAAAGAATAGAAAAATCCGGGTCTTATATTTTTTTTTTGTAAGAGTAGAAAAAACAAGGGAGAAAACAAAAGTATAGAAGACAAAACTACATCTCAAAGAATGAGACGTACGTACATTCCAATATCTTACAAAGAGCTCCTTAATATTGCAAATGACAACCTAAAATGATAATCCATCATTTTCTTAATATTCGCGCATAACCTTAAATGACAATTAATATGAGACGGAGGAAGTATTGATTTAGTACAAACAATCCCTAAAAAGTGGTATTAGTCAAACTCTGTCGCACCAGCTTTGATCAGCAGCATGTTCTTTTCTTTCATGATTCCTTTGTGACAGCAAAGCCAACCTATATGGCTAGATTTACTCATATTTTACAAACAACTTATTTACTTGCTAACTTCAATATTGCCAATCTTCTTTTCTTCCCATAAAACTATACATTGCCAATTTTAACGTTATCATCAGATAAATTCGCAGGCAACCTTGACCATGTTACAGATTCCCTTGATTCAATAATCCTTCTACGAATCACAATAAACAAGCTTAAAACAATACATACAGCAGCCACCAACGTAAGCAAAATACCAGTATTATTTCCACTTGACTGACTCTTAAGAACAAAACTAGCACAAACATTTCCATCAAGACTCTTGTGAGCATTATTCAACTTCATAACCTCAATTCCATTCAATATACCATCAATCACATATGGCATGCTGCTCTTTGAAGGACCTATACTAACACTTAAATCCCCAACACTACTTTCTCCATCCACAACAAAATCAGCATAAAATGGTGAAGCCAATGAATTTGTCATGTAAGAAAGATCCAAATTTTCATAAGCTAAATATCCATTGACATAAACATTGAAATATAGCAAATCAAGTGAAATACTTGCAATATCACAGAAATGCAACCTAAAAAGGTACTTATATCCTCCCACAATTGGAAACACCCAAGTCATGTTAACATTAGGCACAGAATCATTCTTACTTCTGATCAATCTCGCGCTATTATACACATTATCCGGTCCAACCTCGCGACTAGCCCCTCCAACATGATACTTGATTCTACCACCAAAGTAAAGCTTTTCAGACCCAACACTTGATTTGAAAAATTCATCATCAGGAATCCAAGTCCTCCATAGGGAATCATTAAAAGGAGTAACTTTGACACCCCCAACAGTGACCCTATAAACAACTTCAAGAGCTTGTTTGTTTAAACCATCAAAATTCGTTACATTTGCTGAACTCACATACTGTGCTGTTTCAGGGACAAGGTCTTTAGGTGCAGAAATCACCTCAATAGCATTCACAAACGCCAATTTTGAATCTTTACTAGGCACAAAGACAATCACAAGCTTTTCAGAATCGACCCAGATGAGATACTCAAGGATTCTAGGGTTTCTTTCAGTGGAAGTGAGAAAACGTGTGAAATTTAAATTGCTCAAAACGACATACCCATTAACCAAGACATGAAATTGAGCGCGACCCAAGTCGAGATTTGAGGAATTGAAGGGGTGAAAGTGAAATCGAACGATGTAGGTACCTTTATCTGTGATGGGGAAAGTGTAGCGATTAGGGTTTGTGAAAACCCTAGCGGTGTTGTAAATTGAGGGTAAATTGGGAAGGGGGTTTTGATTTTGAATGGAAAGGGAATGAGAAGAGGAGGTGAGTTTGGGGGAGTGATTGGGGGAGAGGTCGCCGGAGAAAGGACGGTTGTCGATGAGGGTGGTGGGGACGGTGGAGCCACAGTTGATGAGGTAGTTGTCGGAGGGAGAGAAAGGGTGGGAAAAGACGGAGAGTGTGGAGAAAGAAAATAAGAAGAGAGAAAAGAAGAGATTTTTTTGCGTGAAGTGAATCATCATGGTTGTGAAGGTGAAGAAAGTGGAAGATGGAGATGAGATTAACGTATTATTGTGGCGCGAGAGAAGAGAAGAGTAAAGTGGGCCCACGCGCTCTCTCTCTCTCTCTCACAACAGAGTCACAGGCTGGGAAGCACTATCACAGCACAGCACTCATTTTTGACTGGTTCCAATCCACCGGCAGGTAGGCACCGTCGTGTCTTAGTTATTAAAAAATGAATATTGTTTGGAGAATGTTTTGATTCGACAAGTTAATCTTAGACCATCGTAAAGGGTCATTAACTCATCATGGAGGTGGTTCAAAAAACCACATATCCTAATCTACAATTCCAATTACTACTAATGCGGTGACATGTTAATATTTCAAGTTCTACGGAGAAATGGGGCAATGATTTATGTTATTATAAAGACAAAACTTAAGTTATGTGGCATGATTATTATAAAATTAAAATTAAATTTCCAAATGGCATACATGTAAAAATAGTTATAGACTATAAAAATTGTAGTAGTTTTGTTATTTTATGGAAAATTTTAGAACGGGGATAGAAGTTATTGAGATGTTGTTTAAGTCGATGCATAAAAAAATATGAAAGATATATTTGCAAAGATGAAAGTGTTTCGTAGTAGGACAATGGACAACAAATTGTCGAACAAAAAATAATTTGTGTTAAAGTTAGAGTAAATGGTTAACTCAAATTAAATCATATTTCTGAACGCCAAAGTAACCTGAAGCACACTACCTAGTGTCGTACTTTACGTTTTTTGACAGTAAATTATTTTTTTGTCTGACCAAACCAAGTACTTAGAAACAATTAAGTTTATTCAGACACTAAAGTACCCAAAATTACTGTATAGCGTTACACTTTATATAAATTGTTACGAAATTAATGTTCGATTCCAAAAATTTGATTATATAGGTGCAAATGAATGGGAGAAAAGAGGGGGAGAGAGAGTAAAAGGGGGGAGGGGGGTAGAGGTTTTGGCGCCAAAAACGAGGGGAGGGGGAATTTTGGTGGGAAAATGATGTAGGTCCCACAATAGGAGACTACATCAAGATGTATATTCTTAGATTAGTTTGTCTCCGTACACCACCAAACCTTTATGCACTTGGATTACTAAAGTTTCTCTCATCCGCATTTAAAACAACCTCAGATCCTTTCTTTGGATTCCAAGAAAACAAACAGGGCTCCAAGGAGCTAGAAGCAGTACACAAGAAAAACTTCTATAAGAGAGTAGTCGGCTCTTAAGAATGAAAAGCCTTATATTTGAAAGTAAAGACTATTTAGGCTCTGTTTGGCAAAGTCAAACCACTAGCGGTTAGTGGATACCCTATAGCGGATAAGCTCGTGGTAAGTATTTGGTACCACTAGCTTATAATGTTTTCTCACTAGCATATAACATTTTTTCAAACGCTACTTGAAGTAGCGTTTGAGCTTATAGCGTATAACATTTCATTTTTTATCTTGTTTTTACCCTTATTAGTTTAACTAAATTCCTTAATTTATCTTTCATTAAATGTATTTTATATCTCATTTTTAAGCATGAATTACAAATATTCATTTATGTAATTTTATATTTATAAGCAAATTCAATCGCGAATTTTACCAAACACATGAAATTCAATCGGGTAGCTTATCTGCAATCCGCTACCTCACTCGTTATACACTAGTTTATCCGCTAGCGTGTCCGCCATCTGCCACTTTTTACGAAACAAAGTTTAGGCTCTATTTGGTAAAAAGTTGCGGATAACGAAAAAGCTAGCGGATAAGCTAGCTGATAGCAAATTATGTGTTTGGTAAAATTAGCGGTTAAAATAACTGATAAATGTAAAAATGACATAGATGGATATTTAACCAATGATTAAATTATTTAATAATGACAAAATGTTTAATGAGGAAAGAGAAGTAATTTAAGAAAAACAATAAGGGTAAAAAATTGCCAAAAAGAAAAGTGAGATGCTATACGCTATCCGCTAAAATGCTACTCAAAGTAGTGTTTCAAAAAACGCTAAGCGTTACCCAAAAAACGTTAAACTCTAGTGTTTACTAAACACTTATACTTGTCACTCACTAATTAAATACGCTAGTCTTATCTACTATCTGCTAGCGAATGGAACACGACAAAAAGAGCTTTAGTATATATGGATGAAAAGCCTTCTCACTAATTAAGAAAACCAATTAATGAAAGTAATAAAATAATTAAATTAATGTTAAGAAAACCGTTTAAATTATAATTTTATTTCAGAATCTTTTGAACTAAAAATTATTCATTAAAACTTTGTCAAAAAAAAATTATTCATTAAATTGTCACAATCAATCACTATTAATTTCTTGTTTAAAAACTCACAAGACAATTATGGAGATACAATAAAGTAATTGTAAATTAGTAAAAACCCTTAAACTAACACACCAACATATATGGTTTAAGACTATCTACTCACTTTTTTTATAAGCAAAATATATATTAATAAAAAAAAATTATTAGGGATATCCCAATCCTTCTATTTAGGGCCTCATTTAAACGTCTCTGGGCTAAAACTCCAGGGAAAAAGATCTAAGGAGAAAAAAGAGTACCTAGGAAAAACGAGGCAAGTAGCCACATTACACGGAGTTTATACAAACAAGAGGATTTCCCCACCAATCAGAAATCTTTGGAACCAAATTCCTTTGTCTTTTTTTTAAGGTTTAAATATCATTTACCCCCCTGCAAATATCACCATAATCCATTTACCCCACTGTAAAATAAAAGGTTTTAAGATGCCCCTTGCAAATATAAACTGTTTACGGTTACCCCCTACAGGGGGGTAACCGTAAACGATTTATATTTTGCACAGAAATCTTTGGAACCAACTTCCTTTGTCTTTTTTTTAAGGTTTAAATATCATTTACCCCCTGCAAATATCACCATAATTCATTTACCCCACTGTAAAATAAAAGGTTTTAAGATGCCCCTTGCAAATATAAACCGCTTATTTACAGTTACCCTCAGTTACCCCTACAGGAGTAATCAGCAAAACGATTTATATATTTGCAGGGGGTAACCATAAAGCAGTAACGGTTTATACCATTATACACTTAACATCACAATATAATCTAACAAAGAGGGTAAAGTAAGCGATTTATATTTGCAAGGGGCATTTTAAAACTTTTTATTTTACAGGGGGTAAATGGATTATGTGATATTTGCAGGAGGGTAAATGCTATTTAAGCCTTTTTTTAATAAAGAGGGTTAAAGCCCAAAAAAAATAAAATTAGCAACGAGTTTTAATGCTTCGAGGCACAAGCACCCCAGTCACATCATCAATAAATAATTTAGAGAGCCTCCAGGAGGTTCCTCAAGAATAATGATATCCATGCTATGACTTTGTAAGCTCAAAGAAGCTAGCCAATCAACACACATTTCCTTCCCGCCAAGTATGAACGATCTTCAACTCTCAATCATCGGTAAGTAGCCTTTTGTTATGCCTAGCGAGGGGAAAGTGGAGATCAGTCTCCTTCCCCTTTTAGTTCAGCATGTCCACCAATACTTTGGAGTTCCACAAACAATTTAGTGATTCCCCTTTGTCTTGCCAACTGATGTTAATCCACATTCTCCACATCTCAGTATGCAAAGCATTATATGCACCAAGTCTTCTAGTGTAGCCATAGAGCCATTTCCTAATTGGAACCAGCAGCTTCCTTAGCCTTTCCCAAGATAAAAAGTGTGCAGAATCTCCAGGGAGATATATTTTTTCAACTTTCTCATCGAGATTTAGTGAATTTTCATAATTAACGATAGTTTTTTTTCCATGATTACGATAGTTAAAGGATTACAATTTAACACCGTATTAGAAAAACGCAGCCATGGAAACAAGAAAAGAAAATAAATGGCAACATAGGAAAATCAAGAGATGGAGTGATATATGGAGAAATGAATGAAGCTGAAATTTCTTTTACTTTAACTTTCAAGGCCTTCGGCCAAAGCTTGACAACCATATAAATTTCTTTTCTCTGTTTCTCTTCATTTTCCCATTTTCTTCTTTCCCCTCTATTTTGTCTTTCCCTAAATTCCCAAATTTCTCTACAAAAGGCTCTCTTCTTTGAAAGCCAAATCTGCAATCTCATCCATTTTTCCTAAACAATTGTGGATGAGAGAGCAACCCCCTAATTCTATGGACGAAAAATTACAACCCAAAATCCCCAGAAGAGGGGGGAGGGGGAAGTTAAAGCGGCCTATATCTTACAGATATCCCTTTCAAAGAACTATTTCTCAAAGAAAACCCATTTCGCAGACGAGTAAACCATGACAACTTCATCTCACCAAAGCCGGTGCACTGACCCTCCACCTCGCCCCCACTGCTGAAGAGAGTTTGGTCAGAGCAGTCAAGTGAAGCTCCACATGCTACATTATATGATCGGCATGCAGAATGGCATACTCGAAGCCTGTTGTCTCCATCATTGTCGCACTTTTGGATTGATATCTGGAAATAAAGTGCCAACATTTTCAGACAAATAGGGAACAATATGCGCTTATATCTAGAAACAATGCTAGAAATCATTACAATTCAATATAAATTAGACTCGTGTTCCATAGTTTCTACAATGGTAAGAAGGTATATCACACATGTTTGGCTGGCACGATGAAACTTGAAAAGTCATGATTATCTCACAGCTAATTAAAAAACCTCTTCATTAAACATCTAGCCAGCAAAATTGGGATTGTATTATGGTTTTTCATCAGAAGGGAGAGTCACTTGCCACGCATAGGAATGCGTAGACCAATTAGAAAAGGGAAGAAAGGAAGAAAAACTAGCAGAAATCATTATATTTTGCAAAACAAAATTTCAGGTTGAGCATATCTAGAAACAAGAATATTACCAGAAAATAAGCTAAGTAATTCTAATATGGAAAGATATCTTACCCAGCAGGCAAGCCGTTTAGCAGTCTCATCACAGTAGGTGCTGCCGAATATATTAAATAGTTTCCTAGCACCCCCAGGGAATAATCGGTGGTAGTTGGGCATGACAACCACTTCTTCTAACTGCTGTAGTATGCTAGGCTCGCTGGGTGCACAATGCTGCCCAGAAACATCATTTCCCAGCACATTTTTGCAAACAGAAAGACTAGATAGGAGCCTTGAGCTGTTCTGGCACGTGTATCCGGCATAGTCAGAACAACGGAACTCACATACTCCATTATCACAAACCCCACCATGAAGGCTGCATTGCTCATCACACACAGCTGCACGTAGTATGAGGGGCAATCAACAACCAAATTATGTTTCTGCAATAACTAAATAAATGTTTATCAACTTGGAAAATGTTTAACAAGATTGACCCGATCCTTTATAATTTTCTGGCTTTCTCATGCATCTCAACACATTTTTATTGTTGTGAGCATCATCCCTCACCACTTCAGGCACAGCCCATTGTGGATGACTAATTATATTTTAATGAATGCGATTGTGATTCAAAAAGAAATCGGGAAAAATACATAAACTTGAAAGCCTCAATTAGATGAAAGTGATTGAGCTTAATTATCCTAAAGGAACCCCAGCATACAAGAAAGTTCCAAATGCCCATCCCTAACACATCCTATTACTTTTGAAGCAATGCTTGACTAATCAAGCACGAGGTTGGCACTTAGCATTTACTAAATAAGACATAAACTAGGATATTATTTTAGCAAGACTGCAAGAACTCACTCCTTCCCCAACCCAAAAAATAGAATGAAAGAAGCACACAAGAAAAAAATATGGGCAGAAACCCAAAAATGTAGACCACTTGATCAAATATCTGGATACGAGTATTAAAAATTAGTGCATACCAGTGGAACAGTCGATGCCAGTGTAGCCAGTTTTACATTCACAAATTCCATTGGAAAGGCAAATGCCATTGCCATTGCAATTGCTGGGGCATGAACCTGGAAGAATTTAAGGGAAAAGCATTTTTAAAAGGTGAAAACTACACACTGCAGCCAAGCAGAAGGCAGCAGAAGCACATGGAATACATTAATGATAGCATAAAACTATAAAACTGGTAAATGAGAGCTCACGTCTACTGCAATCATGACCATGAAATCCAAGAAAGCAGTGGCATCTTCCTTCGACACAATCTCCATTGAAAGTACATGAATTGGGACATTGACCAGACATAGATACCGGATCAGTGTTACAGAGCTCATGATATGCAGGGCAGACTAATTCACCTATGAAAAAATATGTTAACAGTCAATTGTCTTCGACTCTTTGTCAACTTATTGGGAAATCAACATCAACGTATAAACAACTACGTAAAAAATAAAGAAAATAGCACTATTACTAACCATTAAAACCAGGGAACTGAATGGATCCACCAGCATAAGGACACACTTTCCAAATACCATCCACCGCAACCTGCAGGGAAATTATGAAGCTTTATCATTTTATGATAAAGGAAAACGAAGGGAGGGATGAGCATACAATTCAAGTACATGCTCAAGAAAAATGCCGTAGTGATTGCAGCCTGCCCAAATCTTAACAAAGAAATTGTTCAACTCATAAGGTTGCTCAATAACATAAAATTATTTATTCAAAATTTAATCATCTAATAATAACATCAATGAAAGAGGTGGGAAAATAATCATAACATCCTCTCAAGTTATTATATAAAATAGCCAATAAAACTATAAAAGTCAAGGGAAGCCTTATTAAGTTATTAACATTTTTTTAAAAAAAATCATCTTTACTCTGGAATTAATGCAATGTACTTACATTAATTCTAGGAGAAAACATTGTATTAAATAGGGGATAGGGTTGATGAAACTGCATAATACAAAAGATTAGAGATAGTGCAATGGGTGGATATTCTCTTTATCAAAGCTCAGAGATCTGGAAGTGCTAGAGTTCCAGGTCAAAATCAAACGGAAAAAAAAGCATTATAAAAGTGTTTAGAGGAGAATGTTTCACTTGCTATTGACGTTCCAAACAATACCTCTAAAGAATTGTTTATACATCTATGCTGATAACAACCATTTGCCTGGGTCGCAGATCCTCGTACAAATCCTGTGCGTACTAACGATGAGGCCATACACCTGCATCCAAAAGGGAAAAATAGCTGTTAACTCCACACTGCCATGTTGTCAATAAAATAAATGTAAAACAGATTGGGGCACAAGTTTGCAGTCACAAATCTGACCTTGAGTTACTTCCTCTGATTTCACCTAGCATTCTATCAGGTGCTCGTGCACTATTAGTGTCTGTACAAGATCCATCAGAGTACGCAACAAAATAAGTGCAGTAATCAGCCAATGATGATTGTCCGCCTGCAACAACCAGTGAACACTGAAACTTCAGTCGAACCATCCTTTTGTGTTCAAAATTTTTACAATGGCTATAATTAGTGACAAAAAATATATATCATCGGTAATGTGGCAATAAAAGCAGCAGCTACATGTCAACCAGAACAGAAACTACAATCAAAAAAGTGGCCTGGAAGTTTTAAGAAATTCTTGACAGAACAGCATTTATATCAAAGAGTCTCGCCCAAGATAGCATAACAGAGAAAAGCCGTGAATTGGCACTGACTATTTGACTTTTGTATTTGAAATGAAGACATGATTCTGCATACCTTTATTAGCTTGTGGAAAATACTGTGCCGACTGAGGGAGGTCTCCACCATATGTTACGATTGGGCAGTATCCCTCTGCCTCCCTGTTATACGTACAGCCAGAAAACTGTGTTGTGTTACAATGATAGGCTCCCTTCCAGAGATTGCAAGGGGAGGTAACAAATTCAGTTCCTTGGTTGCGGCCCCAATCAAGACGGTCTGCCATGCTATAATTGGCTTTGTACCACCCACTATCTTCTAAGAGAGCTAAAGTCATTTTTGAAACTACAGATCTTGTATCCACAGAACCAGTCATGATCTCATTCATCAGAAGCCTTTTCTCCCAGTGAGACCCTGCAAGTCATTTATAAAACTCAAATCAACCGTATTCAGTGTCACTTAGGAGCAATAGGTGCCATGGTTTTGATTTGGCTATTTTAATTTTTAAGTACTCGGAGAAGATGTTAAACAAACAGCTGGGCACAAGGCAAATCCTTTGACCAAAATATTACCAAAAAGGAGGATGGATTTCATTTGATATATCATTTTTTATGTATAAAGTTAAAACTCACGTCATTTGAGCACATTTTATTAAACAAGATACAAGAAGCAGCCATTAAGGAATCAGTAGCCTTACTGCAAAACATGGGCACTTGCAATAGCTATTGCAAGTACTCCTCTAGAACTTTTTTCAATAGCTATTCGAATAAACAAAAAGCTGGATGTATTTTTGGGGAGGGGGGATATTTAAACTACAAATTATTAACAAGCAAAAAAACCATGAATGACAAGACCATACTGAATGACAAACCTGATGTGCCACGTCCTCCACCATCTTCCAGTTCTAAACCAGTTAAATTTCCAGAGAATGTCTGCCAACAAGATACTCAACAGTCATGCGTGGAGCCTTTTCAAGGGCACAGAAAGAGTAAACGTGACATTGAAAGTATATGATATGCATATGTTCCCAAGAAAATACCCCATAATGATATCGCGTATGCATGACAACACGAGGAAGCACCACCCGAGTTACCACTCGTCCAAGCTTTTCATCCATTACTTGTTCGGTAACCTTCAGAGGCAACAAGGAATAATCAGATTATAAAATGCGTCATTAAAATGCCTAGCATGTGAAGGAAGGATGAAAAAGAAAATTCTTGATAAATGTATTGGAATGAACAAAAAGTCAAAAGTATATTTCTAAAAACAATAAGAACAGACACACATAGGTGCGGCTCAAACAAGTCCCCCGAAGTTTTGGCATAGATCGTTCATTAATTTCTCCTAAAAGATTTTAAATTCATTATAATCCTCAATAAACTTTAAAGAGAAATCAAAGAAACTCTATAGAATCACCATTCACCAGAACTATTAAAATGTTTGTCTCGACCATTGTAAAATGAAATTTTACTCAACTTCCATGTATATCACACTTCATATATAGTGAATCTCAATAATAATTATTATTATCATTATAAGAATATGGGAAAAATAATCACAACTCGGGAATTCTTATTAAAAACAAAATTCAGCTTGCAGCACAAAAGACAGCCCATACCTGATTACGCCGCTTTTTCCGTTCATCTCTGAAATGAGCAAATGCATGTGGATCGAAACCAAGAACATGCATAACCTGAAAAGGATAAAATATGGTAAGCCGTCCTACAAATTGCCTCCCATACTTCCAATCTCATTTATATGAGCAAAAAGTCTAACAAACCTCATGTATCAAAGTAGCTGAAAGTAAAGTCTTTGCCTCAGCAGTCAAATGACGAGGAGCAACATTCACATGTCCTGCAAAACATAAAAATACCTTCACATCTGAAGCATCCCAAATGCAGGATAAAATTGATTATCTATACCAATGTATTTTCTAGGATCATATACCAGCTATAGCACGCCCCCATTGATCCCGTTCACATGCCACTGCCCAAGCAAGTGTATTTCCAGTTGTAGGTCTTGTAGTCACCAAAAGAACCAAGTCGGTATCAGAAATACCCTCTGAGGAAGATGAGCAAAAAGGTTATATCTTAAAATTCATAATAATAAATCTTACATTTCTGTTTTACAACAACTACACTGCACGCAACAAATAAAATGTACCCTCAATATATCCACGGGGAAGTTGCACGCCTCCATCTTGCCCACATGCAGAATATCCACTTAACCGCAGGTTCCCCTTGACAGGCTCGACAGCCAATGCTCTCCTAAACCAGTCAGCTGTCTGACCTAATGCCTGCAATAAGTGATCAAGGGTAATTATCTCTATTCAATCTATGTGAATGGTAATTTAAATTGTTTTAATTCTATTAACAGCACGACAGTGAATTAATATATTAATATATAAATTGAAAGGAGAAAACACTCGACCTTCCGAAGGCGGCTCTTTTTGTCCTCTCCTGAGATATCTTCAGAAGTGCAGTTATACCAACAATCACCAATGATTGGAGGGTTAGCATGAGGATTGCAAGAAAGGGAACTAGGAAGAGAAGTCACGGGAGGCTCTCCAAGCTGTTAATAGAAAATAAATATCTAATTTAAATAAAAAAACTTTAGAAACGGAATACCAATGTTATGGCTAGTTGAACGCTCACTTTGACAATTTCACCAACTTCTCGACAATCTCTGTCAGGAGAGTGGCCAACAGCATCATAGTTTAGATATATCCTAATAGGTTCCTTTGCATCCTTTTGAGGTCTTGATGATGTTGACACCCCAAGTAATGCCCTACCTTTATGCTGAAGGGGCTTCAAGAGACTAGGCTCATAAACCTGTGGGGTAATTGAATAAACCGTGCGACCGGGCCGCTTCCTCTGTTCAAGAATCTGGTCATGTATGCAAGAGTGTGAGGCAATGTGCTCTGTATTTCTTTCCAAGCCTCCCCTTTGAAATTGGTCTTCATGAGACTTTGCAGTGTTTTCTTCCACCAAAGCCAATATCAATATGATCTGGAGCATGAAGCAGAAATTTAGTATAAGCAACCATGGTGTCTGTATTCGCATACCATTTCAAAAGTTTGAGAAACAAACCTTCTTTAACCACCACCCCCCCCCACTCCCAAGAAAACCATTACTAAAAACATGAGAAACATCTTGCCAAGAAGGTACAAAATAATTTTTCCTTTTTTGGGTTACAAAATTTACTTTAACTTTAGCTCATCATGGGTGGCACCACTAACGAGCCATATCTTAGATCAACAGAATTTCAAAATGCACTTAAATTTAAAGATAAAATGGAACCCACAAACCGACCAATAAATGCCCTATTACAAATACTCAGCCGCCAAAGAGGCTGGTTGTGCAGCTTCCATTTAAATTTTCAGTCAGAAAAAATAGAGTAAAAGAAAACGACGCTAGTAGCATAGAGAACAAAATCTTCAAAACAGAACTATTACTGTATCACATCACATGCGACTAAAGCAGCGCCTCTTAGAACAATCATCGCTATTACATTTACAACAAAACCCTAACCTTCAGAGTTCTGTTTCAAGGACAGACATATGAAAAATAGGCAATATATATCAGCTTTAAATATTTACTATCTTCACAATCATCTTACTGCTATCTTCAGTGACCAATTAGAGAAGCCAAAGCAAAGTTAAGCAAGGTCTAAACCCTAAACGACAGAGTAAAATTAAACTCATAGAAATAAACAAACATGCAGGAAACTCATGAACCAGCAGAGTTTAATTTACCTCCAAAACAACTACTACGAATCGAAGTTTGCAATGAAATTTGGACAGCGTTCGCCGAACCATTAGCTCCATGGAAAGATGAACACTGAAAAACCGACGGTTCCGATTCCATCAAATCACCGGCGAATTTTCGATCGGGTTTAGAACGCACAAAGATCTTCGTCTCCAGTGCATTTTGGATAAACAACGAAGAAGAAAAAGAAGAAACCCTTACGTATAACGGTGGTTGTGTTTTGAAAGGGATAAATAAACAATGCTCCGATATACAAGTGAAAAAGGAACGAAGACTATGATTTGTGAAGAACGTTGCAGTGTTATCGTGTAGAGTGATTTCAGAGAGAAAGGAAATGGAGCTTTCAACTAGTATTGCGGCTTCGCAGATTCAATAGTATCTTCTCTTTCTGATCTCTGGAATGGGCAAATAGAAGACACTGACAGTGAACGGAAGAAGAAGGAGAGGTGAAACGGAAAATAAAAAATTGAATAGATTTGGTGGAGTGGGTGGAGAACATCGCTTATTTTAACCATTTTTGGGATTTTTTTTAAATTAAATAACCGGAAAATGTTCCATCAACCTCTAACCATTTTTGGCGTCAAAGAAAAAAATCTCTAACCATTTTTGGAGATAATATATTACATTAGATTTATTTTAGCCTTTTATATTACTGCCTTATCAGTATCACTTTTGGTCCATACTTTTTCGGAAATTAATTAATTATGCCTATTAAAAATTTAAGAATTAATTACCTGCAGTTTTTAAATATGGATTTTTTTAAGCAAAAATGGATTTAACTTATTTGAACAATAATAGGTGTGTAAGTGTTTTACATTATTTGTTAAAAAAAGTGTATTACATTATCTATTAACTACGAGTTAACACATCATTTAAAATAAGTTAGTTAATTAATAATCATATAATATATCAACTATTCAATAATTATTATTAATTGTGGTCGTAAAAGTGATACATTATATATTATATATGCATATAAATTAAACTCTTTAAAGATTTATACTACATAGGTTTTTCTTTTGAAATAAGATATACTACATATGTCGGACCTTGATTAAGTATACCAACTTCTTAGTCAAAAAAGAAAGAGTATACCAACTTCAGATTTTTTTTAAAGTATGGATAATGATGGATTAGACATCTGGTGCTGGTTCACCATCACGAACCCATCTATACTTGATTCCTTGGATTCCGAGTTTTTTAATAAAAAAAGTTTAATTAATATACATCATTATTGTAAAAAAAAATTATACAATCAACTGATAAAAATGTATTGTTACGAGTGACTTTTAATAATGTACTTAAAATAAAGTCAAACTTATGTAAAAAAATGATAAAGACAAATTTTTTCATGATACGTCGTTTTGTGATTTTGTGATTGATTAATGTTGTAAGAAAATTTGTATGACAATGTTTTAAATAAATTAAATCCAAAAAATACTAAAATGCCATGAGTGTCTCATTATTTCTCTAAGACTCTCTATTTGGTAAGTCACCCCGCTAGCAAATAATGAATTTGACTAGTAGATTTGATTAGCGAATAACATAAACATGTTTGGTAAACGTTAACATTTAGTACTTTTTGAGTAGCATTTAGCATTTTTCAAATGCTATTTATAGAGTACATCGTCTTACATATTTTGCCAATTTTATATTCATTATTTATCCTCATTAAAATAATTTAAATAACCCTTTAAATATCTAACTTTTATGTCATTACAATTTATCAGTTAGTTTAATAGTTATTTTTACCAAACATATCATTTTCTACTAATTAATTTTATACATTAAGTCACAAATTTCATTCAAGATATCTATTTATCCGCTATTTTATGCAATTATCCCCTACTTTTTAGCAAACAGCCGTCACATTTTTTAAAAATGCACATTGAATGTGAAGTAGGCTATATTGTGATTTTGTTTTCCTTTTGTTTTTTTTCTTATGTTAATACTTACGTAATGTGTTTTTTCTTTCATTTGTTTCTTTCTTTTGTTTTGATGATCTCGGACATTATCGGTAAAGGGGATTGGATTCTTCTCCAATTATATATCTAGGGGAGGGCTTAATACGCCTCATTTGTTTTTTTAATTTGTTGATAATGTGCTTCTTTTCACCAAAGTTATTGTAAGTCAAGCTTAAGGTGGTTAAAATGTGTTTGACCAATTTTGTGACATCTCAGGGTTGAGGATTAGCATGCAGAAATCAAAGCTTTTTGCCTCCCCAGGCCGGGGTCCCTCGAACAAGGCACCTAAGATTGTCTTAAGTTACTCAAATGTTTTTACAGGGAATATTGATAAGTACTTGGGTTTCAAGTTTTGTACTCCTAGAGTTACAAAAGATGCCTTTAATGAAGTTATTGATAGAGTGAATTCTAAGTTGGCCTCTTCTTGGTAAGACAGGCTTATATTAACGAATGTGGTTATAAAATGAGATGTAAGGTAATTTATGTTTATATACATTTTCTAAAAAATGATTTACACTAATCATTGTTGAATGGATGGATATTAGATCAAAAGTGTTTTTAGATGTAAAATTATTAAAATGGGTATCAACTGAAAATTAAATTAAATAGAAATTTAAAATTTTATACATCTTGTGTTTCTTTTCTAACAACATAATCACATATATTCAGCTGTTCTTAACTATTTCCTCGAGGGAGGAATTAGCAAGAACACAAGTATGTGATAATCAAGTATGAATGATAATTGTATAGTATGGAGAGTAAGAGTAAGAATTGAGTCTAGAATGATCCGTCATTTGATTAGCCTCTGAGGGAAATATATATAGTACAATGGTGATTATTAGTAATTATTACACATTATGACCGTTGTGGTCTGTTACAAGACATAAGGAGCAGTTACAAGAATCTCATTAATACTTGTCTGCAGTTATGGATAGGTCGAGCCGAGCATTGTAGGTGGCCGAGCCGAACATTGTAGGTGGCCGAGCCGAACATTGTAGGTGGCCGAACCGAACATTGTAGGTGGCCGAACCGAACATTGTAGGTGGCCGAACATATAGGTGGCCGAACCGAACATTGTAGGTGGCCGAACATATAGGCCGAACCGATGACCGAATGATTGTAGGAGCCGACCATCCGAGGTATGTTGGCCGACCGCAAGAAAGCTCTTGCTGCATTCTTCTTCCTTTGAGTGTAGTATGTCCGGCCGAGCCTTCAAGATATCGGTCAGTCCGGTTGTGAACATAGTCCTTCGAGCGACAAACACCAAGTGTGAAGTCGTTCTAATATTTAGATAGGCTCGGTCGCACTTAAGTCCTTCAGCCATCAAGTCCTTCAGCTATTTAGTCCTTCGAGTATCAAGTCCTTCGGTTATCGAGTCCTTTAGTTCTGTTCTCAACAATTTCTATGAGAAGAATTATCAAGAACACAATGGATAGTCTCGCGTAGATAGATAAATTGTTCAACCCCTTCATTGGCCTCTCTGGGCGAGATATATAGTGCTACAGACATTCATGGTTAATAATTGATAACCGTTACATAATTAAAGGTCTGATTACATAATAAAGCGGCGATTCTGAGGAAGATGCCTAAGCTAAGGGGCGGGACCGATCGCTATAGAGATGGGCGAGAGCATGAGAGCGCTCCAAGATCTTAGTCCCCCGGCGCTCTGTCTTGGGATGCCGCGTGCTGGATTAAGGCTCGGCTCGGTCGTGAACACAGTCCCTCGGCGATGAATGAGAAACATGAAGTCGCTCAAAAGCACGCCTGCCTATCGGTTCCCGGCTTTCCTTGTTTATTGAATGAAAACCGAGTACTGTAGTTGACGTTACTCTGCCGCTTTTTTGATCGTTGGCAACGCTTTGATTTCTGGGAGTTGCGTTTTGCTCGCTGCAGCGTTTCTGTGCACTTCATAAATGCTTATGTTCGTAACTTGTTTTCTTTCTTCATCTATAAAGAGGGGCCATGATGCCTTGTCGTTGCCATTCCCTTTTCTTTAAGTTGCTGCTTTCTTTCCTTAAGCTGTAGGTGTTTATAAAGCATGCGCTTTATCAGTTCTTTGCTCCCCCCTTTGAGCTCTGCACACAATCTTAAAGTCCTCGGCGTTCTAAGATTGTTGGAGGCTCAAAGAAGGAGTCGTGGACTTAGGCATTTGTGGATGTTCTTCATTGCGGTTAATCGGCTATCCCTGCTTGAGATTGTGTGAAGAGCTCAAAGGTGGTGCTGTCTGCGTGGTGGTGTCGCCGCGGCCTAATGGTTGATTCTTTCTTCTCAATGTAGAGGGATTTTCCATGGGCCCGGCGTTTGGACAATTTTTCCATGGACCACTCCCTTTGTCAGACGGCCGACTTCCCGCTTCTTCCATTTGGATCTCAGAAACTCCGGAAGGCAAATCCTCCATGGACCGGCTTATCCGCTCGAGTTCGCGCGGATTATCACATTTGTGCCAAGACCTGCAATTGTATTTTTGACCTTCATTGTGCTCGGCTTTAGGCCGGCGGTTTTGTTAGCGTATCATGTATTATAAATAACAATATATATATTTGTGAATGAGAATATGCATATATCCATATTTGCAAGGTGCCTTTCGGCTTACGCTTATGTTTATCGGCTCTCTCTAATCATACCGCGGTCATTTGTAGCGACATCCATGGCGTGGGAACACGTCGCGATGAGGCGTGACTTTTGAATTGATGATTAATGATGTTTTGATCCCTCTGGAATGGTGCCGACCACCGTCGCGATCGCATAGTCACCGCGTGGCATTACCCTAGCCGTTAGAGTTGAAGAGGCTTTATACCACGTACCGTTGATTGAAACTCGAAGCGATTCACTAGATTCTTTGTTATTTGAATACTCAAGTGCTTCTTTCTTTTCCCCTTTCGTTCTTTTTTTTGTTCGCTTGAGTCCGAAAGCGACGCCTTACATTTTCTCGCGCTTTGAGTCATTCCACCATTTTTCAGTAC
Organism: Oxytropis ochrocephala; assembly: GCA_020916435.1. NCBI lineage: Eukaryota > Viridiplantae > Streptophyta > Magnoliopsida > Fabales > Fabaceae > Oxytropis > Oxytropis ochrocephala. Next base: position 142,537 of record JAJHUT010000018.1, read on the forward strand.
GCTTATTTTCCTTAATCTCGGTAGTTTCTATTGCTCTTCCTTTCGTCTTTTGGCTTTTTTGCGTAGTCACGCCGCAAAATTCATTCATGGTTTCTATAATAAGCATTAGTAGCGATAGTGAGGAGAGGTTACTCGGAATTAGGTGTGGCAATGCCTCCCGTGTGTTGGTAGGCAATGTTCACGTTGTCGTTTAGATTGTATTAGGCGAAATGTGCAGGATATGAACACTCTGTTTGCCTCGATGATGAACCTCTCGTTCACGGGGAGCTTCAAACGATCTTCAATGGTGGGGAGGATGTTGAAGATCATAGCGGTTATTCGAAAGTATTGATTTAGAAGTGTTGGACTCCCACTCTGTGTTAGTGGATCGAGGAGTCATTGGAGCGAAGTCGATCGCTCCTTTGTCATCCGGTGACAAAGGCGCTGCATTGCGAGGCCGATGAGATCCGGATGAGGCCGTGTGTGATTGCCGGAGGAGGTGGAAATAAGTCTTACACCTATATGTACACAACTTTGTTTGAGCACCTAGGTATTAGAGTTCCTTTCTCCGGATATTATTGTGCGGTACTCGGTTCTTTGAATGTGGCTCGACTCGGCTTCATCCGAATGGTTGGGCTTACGCTCGCCTTCGAGATTATGTGTGAGTGTATTAATGTATCACATCACGAGAAGTTTCTTCATTTCGTATGCGTTCCTCGGTTAAAGATCCTCCTCGCTGGTCTCCTAGGTAACCACACCCGTAGGCCTTTTATGAAAGTGTTCAAAAGCGCTTATAAATCTTTCAAGGCGACTTCTTTTCGGTTGGAAGCGGACCCGTGACCCATTTTTGTTAGTTGATGAGAGTAATGTTGAGTACTTTCCCCTTTCTTTGGACTCGCACCCAAACAACAAATTTACCATCGAGAGGTGTAGCTTATCCCCGGTGATCAGAGGGGCGAGACCGAATTTGGTCTTACGTTCAATCGGGTAACCAACCGTGGGCATCCACATCATCTGAAAGTAAAGTCGACTTCGGCGGACTTATAGCATACCTAAGTAAATACTTGAACTTTGTGTTTTCTATTACGTCATGCGATTTATGATTTTGATGGTTTTGCTTTTATATTTGTGGCGTGTTTCGCAGGACTATTCGGTATGTCTACATTGAGTGTGGAAGATAGACGCCGTATTCGCGAGGAGCGTAAAGCGGAAACAAGGGTATACCACCCCGTCTTTGGTGCTAAAAACTCCTAGCAAGGGATGCTTTGAGAAAGAAAAAGGAGATCAAGTTCTCAACGGTGCGCCCAACTTCCTCCTCTTAAAAACCGAGACTTGTACACGAACCCCGGCTTCTCCCACTTCGCCCGAGGCAAGTCCAAATCGTTTGAGTTCAATATGCTTGCTACCGACGCAAAGGACATGGAGGATGCCTCTGGCGGAAGATCTTAGATGTAAAGAAGGTAAAGGATGGGACGGCTAGTGGTTCTATGAAGATCGCTCGGGATGTGCGGTATCCGTGACAAAAGCCTTGAATCGATTTCTATTCTGGTGATGTGGGCGGGTGCGAGAGAAAATGGGGCCTCGACAAAGTTTGGTGGCAATCAAATCTTACGATCTTTGGACCTCCATGCTTGCCCATCACTTTGAGAGTGCTTACGGGAATTATCGCGAAGGAAGTAGTCGAGCGACCGATGAACGCTATGGAGCGGGAGAGCCGAGTACTTGTCAACAAGAGAATAAGTCTTTGGAAGAAGATTTGAAGAAGTATGTCTGATACAAGAAAGTAATGATTTGAAGATTACGAACTTGTCGGAAGCTAACGTTTGAAGAAGGACGCAGTGATCAAAGAGCGGGAGTTATGCGGTTATAAGGAGAAACCGACCACACTTACTTACAACGATCCGGAAAGAACCAAGAAGGAAAGTCGCCGACTATGCTTCCCGTGTGGTGGCGAGTTTGACCGAGGGTTCTATTTAGCTCGACCAAGCGCGAGTGCATTTCCCGCCTTGGATCCCCAGTGTTTGATCCCGATAATGTGGTGGTCAATGGTCAAATCCACGGCTCCCATTCTTGATAATCAAACCTCGCCGCGCGTCGCCGCCGTTGCGGCGGAACAACACTACCTCTTGGACCTTGGATGGGATAGACCGAGTGTTGAGCGGTTTGTCGCCGGTTGGGACTCCGCCAATGAGAATCCAGCAGACGGGACTTTGGCGCGGTCGATGCAGGGAGGTGGCCGATGACTCGAGAAGACTCATTCCGCGGGTCCTCATACTTAATTTGTTTTCATCCGAACTTTTGATGACTGCAGTTTGTAATTTGAATATTTTGATGAATATTTTGACACTTTGTATTTTGGTATTTTACCTTCGCTTCCTATTTTGATAACTCGAGCACTTCGTAACTTTGTTTAATGGACACATTACTTTGATTGTGAAGCATGTCGATTGATATATGTTCATGCCTTGTGCTTTCATCATGGCTTATTTTTATCATGTTCCTCGGTTTTTTTTTTTCTTCCACACGACTTGCATCATTTGGGTTTATGCTTCTCTTCCTCTATTACGCGAGGAAAAGGTTTCGTGAAAGGTCGTCCGGTTTGTGCGCGGGATGCTTTCACATCTCATCGCGGTCTTGTTTTTGGTCCTCTTTGCGTAAACTCGTTGATTTCTTAAGCAAACGCGATCCCTTAACTTGCTTTTCAATGAGTCATGGTCGGTGTGTTGCTATACAAAGAGGTTTCTTCGCATGTCTCCGCGGCTAACTTTTCACTAATCGCTTCATGGTCATGTGAAGTGCCTCCGAGGGTTCGCGAACTCGTCGATCCGGACCAAACTTGGTAGGTCCTTTTATCTTGGTGCCGGGGTCAACATCGAGCCAACTACTCGGTCCTTGCCGTTTGGGACTTTGTTTTTGAGACGCATTCACGTATTGCTTGTATAAGTTTTATTGCAAATAAGTTTGGCATTTCAAGCGTATGTGTAATCTTCGATTCTCTTTATTCATTAAGTAACAAGTACATCCGGGAGCTATAAGCTTCCTACAAAAATACATTTATTGATACGAAAATAGAGAATCGGTTTTTCATCCTACCCTACCTGTTGGGAAGGCCGAAGGTTCTTTCATCTTCACTATAATAGAACCGAAGGTTGGTAGCGTTCCATGACCTCGGGATATTTCCCCGTTGAGTTTTTCCGGCTTGAATGCACCTTGGCGACCACGGCTTTGATTTCGAATGGACCCTCCCAATTGGGGATAACTTGCCCACGGCCCCTACTCTTGTTGTTGTTGGCAAAGACTAGATCACCTTCTTTGAATGTTCTTTTCTTCACTTTGGAGTTATACCTTTTGGTTGCTCTTTGTTTGGCCGCTTCTTCCTTGACCTTTGCCATTTCGGGCTTCTTCGAGCAAGTCTAAATTGACCCGAAGTCTTTGTTGGGTCCGCATCAGTGGTGGTTTGTATTCTTCTTGGGCTAGGCTCCAATATTTCCACAGGGATGAGTGCATCACTCCCGTACGTCAAACGAAAAGGGGTTTCGCCTGTTGAAGATTGTGGTGTAGTATTGTAAGACCATAGCACCAATGGCAATTCTTCGGCCCAGTTTCCCTTGGAATCTTCTAACCTCTTCTTCAAACCAGCCAGTATTACCTTGTTTGCCGCCTCGGCCTGCCCATTAGTTTGTGGGTGTTCTACCGAGGTAAAAGCTTGGTAGATATTCCATGTTTTGCGAGCTCTCAACAACCGAACCGAGGCAAATTGTGTTCCGTTGTCAGTTACTATGGTTGCAGGAATTCCAAACCGGCATATTATTCTCTTCCAGTAGAATTTTTTCACCCTTTCTGCTGATATGGTCGCCACTGGCTCTGCCTCTATCCATTTCGTAAAATAATCGACAGCAACCAACAGAAATTTTATCTGGCCCGGCGCAGGTGGAAATGGGCCGAGGATGTCAATACCCCATACAAGCGAACGGCCAAGCCGAAGAAACTGATTGCAAGTTGGTCGGTGGAGCTTTTGGAACTTTCGCGTGCATTTGACATTTGTGACATCGGCGGACATAGTCAACCGCGTCTTTCTTCATTGTGGGCCAGTAGTATCTTGCACGTACTATTTTCGAAGCCAAAGCCTGACCTCCGACATGGCTACTGCACACTCCTTCATGCACCTCCTTGAGTATTTCTTGTGCTTTGTTGTTTGTGACACATTTGAGGAGCGGCATGGAGAAACCTCTCTTGTATAGCTCGGTTTCGATTATTGTGTAGTTAGTAGCCGCTTTCACGACTTTTTTTCTCATCATCCAAGACATTCGACTCTTCACCTGCAGTAAGCAAGAATCTTGGTCATCCAAAGAATCGGGGTCAATCTCTCGTCGAGAAGACTTGGATTTGATTGATCTTTGGGTTGGGTTATCGTTTCTTGTATTCTTGAATGGTTATTGCCGAGTTTTTAGTGCTTGCGTTTGCTAATATGTCGGCCTACTTTGTTTTGCTCTCTAGGAACATGTGTTAGTTCAAAGGAAATAAATCGAGTTTTAGCTCTTGTACCTTAGACAAATATTTGGCGAGTAGCTCGTCTTTGGTATTGAATGCTCCTGTGACTTGGCCGGTGATCGGAAGGAGTCGCTACGAACTTTGAGATGCTTCACTCCGATGTTCATCGCCAAGTTCATACCGCAATTAACGCCATATATTCGCTTGATTGTTTTGGCCTTGAAACCAAACCAAGCGATTGCTTCTATGAGTACGTTGTCGTCCTCCAACGTGACCCGGCTCATTGCCTCAAGTTGGACGATCCGCCCACCGATAAAGTCCGGCGATATTCGGAATGGGGTCCGTCCAGGTACCGATCCCTCGCTATTTCCACCATAAAGTCTCGCTAAAGCTCGCGCTTTGATTGCCCCTCGCCGATACGATACTTGATATCATATTCGAGATAGTTCGACCGCCCATGCCACCATTCTTCCAGCAATATCTGGCTTGGAAAGTATTTGGCGAATGGGCAAATCTGTTTTGACAATTACTGAATGGCTCATGAAATCATCGCCAGAAGCTTTACGCGCGCTAAAAGTGATCTGCGTAGGCTACCTTTTCAATCTTCTGGTACCGTTGTTCAGGACCTCTCCACATTCGGCTGACATAGTAAATGGGGTATTGCTCTTTAGCTCTTTCTTCAACTAGGACTGCACTTTCGCGTGCTCAGTATGCAGACAAATACATACAACAATAAAACAGCCCTGGTGTAGGGGTTAAGATTGGTGGCGCGGCTAAGTATGCCTTTATCACCTCCAAGGCTTCTTCGCACTCTGCGACCATTGGGCGAGGCGGGCTTTTTCTTTCTTAACAGTTGGAACATAGGGCGTATTTTGTCACCGCTGACCGAGGAATCTTGAGAGTGCCACTATTCTCGCTGCTAAAATCTGGACCTCTTTTGCATTTGTTGGGCTTGGGCTTCTCGATGGCTCTCAAGACTTTGCCTTGGGTTAGCCTCTATTCCTCCGTGAGTCAACACATAACCTAGGAATTCTCTGCTTGGACTCGAAAGAACACTTGTCGGGGTTTAAACGCAACTCATGCCTTTCTAGTAGTAGAAAAGTTTTTTGGAGATTTGTCAGGTGAGACTCCTCGGTTGTCGACTTGACCACCATATCATCCACGTATACTTCAATGGATTTCCCAATTTACGCCTCAAAGACTGGGTCCATTTGCTAGCGATATGTAGCACCGCATTTTTCAAATCCAAAAGGCATTACGCGGTAACAATAGTTGTACACATCATACCATGAACGCTGTCTTCTCTTCATCCTCCTGGACTCATCTTGATTTGGTTGTAGCCGGAGTATGCATCCATGAAGCTCAGGAGCTTATAGCCAGAGGCTCCGTCTACCAAACCATCAATACTCGGCAAAGGGTAAGGGTCTTTGGGACATGCTTTGTTGAGATCCGTGTAGTCCACACACATTCGCCACTTCCCGTTGGACTTCTTCACCATCACGGGGTTGGCCAACCATGTTGGATACTCGACCTCCTTTATGAATTGTGCTTCTACTAGCTTCTTTGTTTCCTCCCGTATAGCTTCAGATTTTTCACCGCCTTGCTTCCTCTTTCTCTGGGCTACAGGTGCTGCAGATGGGTTTAATGATAACCGATGACAGATGAAGTTAGGATCAATACCTGGCATGTCCTGAGGGGACCACGCAAATACGTGGGTGTGACTGGAGAGAAATTTAATCAGTTGATCCTCCAGCTCAGGAGTTAGGCTAGTGCCGATCCTTGTTTTCTGATGCTGAGCCGGTCCTATCACTACTTCTTTCAGGGTATCCACCGGCTTTAACCTTTGCTCCTCTTTCACGGGTCATACTGTACCGCGGGTGCAGGTCTAGGAAAGCTGCATTGAGCTAACTCCTTGCCTGACCTTTTCTCGAACCGTCTTTACCTTCGCGCTCTCTGCGTAACATTTTCTTGCAATAATTTGATCGCCCCTTACCACACCGATCTTGCCATTAGGGAGGGGATACTTCATGCATAGATGGGGATATGATACTACCGCCATCAAAGCGTTAAGTGTCGGCCTTCCCACTATTATATTGTATGATGAATCTGTATCAACTATCATGTATCTCAGAGTTACAGTTTTTGCTGATTCTCCTTCACCAAAAGTTGTTCTCAGGTCCATGTAGCCGCGGACCTCAACCTGTTCACCAGAAAATCCCACCAAAGTTCCAGGATAGCTCTTAAGTGCCTCCACCGGCAAATTTAAACCTTCGAAGCACGGCCAATACATAACGTTGGCTGAGCTGCCTCCATCTACCAGTACCCGAGCTATTGAATAACCGCTGGTAGTGACGGAAATTACAATTGGATCGTCTGAGTGAGGCCGCACGCCTTCGAAATCCTGCGCATCAAAAGAAATTGCGGGGTATTCCGCATCGATCCACAAGATAAGTGGTTTTCAGAGAGAAACCGAAGTAGAATAGATCTAGCATATCTTCTTCGGGATGAGGACGTGGCTCCCCCTCCAGAAAATCCCCCGGATATCGTGTTGACTCTTCCCTTTTCGGCCGTTTCGTGCTCGCCGCGCTTGCCTCTTTCTGCTCGCTTGGCTTGTACGTTCGATTCTTTGGCCGAGCCGGCTTGGGAGGGCTGGTGCCTTTGGCTTCCTTCTTCACCGCTTTGACATACTTCTTGAGTTGACCATGGCTGAATGAGCCGCTTCAATTTCTTTGTTTGAGGGTCCAAGAATTATGCGTGCGTGTCATGTCCTCCGTCCGATGGTACCGCAATAAGACCTGTACTCTTACCCATTACACCGCGAACGAAAGGTGACGGTCGGCGTGATCGATCCATCATGAAGTCCTTCGCCGTCCAAAATCATCGAGCGGTCTTGCGCTCAGAGGTGTGAAGGCGGCTCTGCATTTGGAGGGCGAGTCGTCGCCGCCTTTGACTTTGCATGTGCGCCTCGTCGCGCGCCGGTCATAGGGTGTATCTTGGACGGGTGGGGAGCGTCTCGGTGAGACCACGCGCGTCTTGGTGGTGCTTGCATGTCCTTTTCATCCTTTCCGAGGGCAATGTCATCTGCGTCAATGTGTTTTTCTGCTCGGACTCTAATCTCATCCATGGTCCGCGGTTTCCATAAGGAAAGGGCTTCACTGAAGGTTCCGTTGCGAATACCCTTCATAAAGGCTTTCACAAAAAATCTCTCATCAGGATCATCCACTAAAACCGTTGACTTGTTGAAGCGTTCTAGGTAGGCCTTCAGAGACTCCCGGCTCTTGGCGTCGCGTCGAACATATCCTCACCAACATTCGCTTCTTCTTATTTGCGAGAATTGTTGTATGAAACGAGTGGCTAAATCTTCAAAACTCGCTATAGAGCGTTCCGGTAGCCCCTTGAACCATTTTAAGGCTACGTCGGCTAAAGTCCCGGCGAACATTTTGCAACTAATGGTGTCGGTTCCTCCACTGATCATCATCTGCGTTTGGAACGCATCGACATGACTAAGAGGTCTCCGTACCATCGTATGTGGCAATGGATGGCTCCCAAGCGCGGGGAGTTGGGCGGCTTGGATAGCGGTGAAAAAGGTCAAACGCCCGCAAGCGTGTTCTAGTAGCATCGATCACGGGCGAAGTGTCTCATTTCGGTGAGTTGAGCTTGCGGTTGCTGACTTCCCTTGCTTCGAGCACAGGCACGTATAGCTTGTTCTTCATTTTGACGGGCTTGATCTGCGTTACGGGCTTGCGGTGTTTGAGCAACCGCAGCGGTCCGCTCAATCTCGGGATCCCGAGTCTTAGAGCGAAGCGCCGCCATTATTCAAATTTCTCGTAGTCACCATTATGCTAGTGACAGTGAATCAGTTTAGAATTTAGTTGTGGGACGTAGGAAAAGTTTTACCAGGCCCCACGGTGGGCGCCAATGTTCTCAACAATTTCTATGAGAAGAATTATCAAGAACACAATGGATAGTCTCGCGTAGATAGATAAATTGTTCAACCCCTTCATTGGCCTCTCTGGGCGAGATATATAGTGCTACAGGCATTCATGGTTAATAATTGATAACCGTTACATAATTAAAGGTACAGTTACATAATAAAGCGCGATTACTGAGGAAGATGCCTAAAGCTAAGGGCGGGGGACCGACTGCTATAGACTGGGCCGAGCATGAGAGGCGCTCCAAGATCTTAGTCCCCCGGCGCTCTGTCTTGGGATGCCGCGTGCTGGATTAAGGCTCGGCTCGGTCGTGAACAAGTTCCATGATTGGTAGTCCTTCACCAGTTACAGTTGCTTCATAGCTGCTCGTTTTCGTAACATCTTCCTTTATACTTTGCTCCGTTAATTTTGACATTTAGAATGACCGTGCTTCACTCTTAGAGCAATGAGCACGTTGTCTTCATTGCAGCGAGCGTGTTAGCTTCGCTTTTTATCTAAGAGGACTTCTCATGGGTGGCAATCGCGTTGGCTTTGCTTTTTTCCCATGAGGTTTGTCCGATGGTACTTCGAGACATTGCTCGGTTTTTACCTTGTATCACTCTCAGAGCAATGAGCATGTTGTCTTCATTGTAGCGAGCGTGTTAGCTTCGCTTTTTATCTAAGAGGACTTCCCATGGTGCGGCAAGCACGTTGGCTTTGCTTTTTCCCATGAGGTTCGCCTGAGGGTACTTCGAGACGTTGCTCGGTTTTTACCAGTCAGAACTTTGTTTTCGGCACATTCTGTGTCAAAGCTATTAGAGAAAAGTAACGAGGAATCTGTCTGTTTCGGAGGCACCTTTTGTTTGGTTGGTTGATAACTTAATTTTTGATCTGTTGGTCTTCTCCATTTTTGTTCAGCTAGTCCCTGTTTGAATGGTATCTGAGACTTACTCAAAGTAAATGATTAGTAACTTCAAAACAATTTATAATTTGTTCACTGTAACTATGGCACCAAAAATGATTAATTGTCTTGGAAAACATTTATATCTAAAAATGTTTCTCTTTTGATTGAATGCCATAAATTAATTTAATGCAATCAGATAAGCAATGAAATTGATTCTTTATAAAAATATAAAGAGGTTAATTGCTATTTACTAGTAGTAAGCGCAGACGTTTCAAACAACAAAATTATAACGTAAAAGAAAAGTTCATGCACTAACATGAATATTTGGTCTTCGGTTAAAACTTTAAAGGAGTAGGCAATCATGGGCAGTTTTTTTTTCTTTCTTTTGCATACAAATGCAAAGCTAATTGAATGAAAATAATGTGGAAAAGCCAATGTGACCGTATATGGTTCTAGTGTGGGGGTGAGGTTGGTTGCAGGAAAAAGTAATTCCATGATAAGCTAAGGATCAACCAACATTTAATAAGAAAAGATGTGAAGAAATACTTTTAACCTTTATACGAATGATCGATTCTCATTGATGAACCTTTGGAATAGCATGTTTGAGTGATCCGAACATCATGAGTGGTGCCTTTTGAACAAGTCAGAGATGGCCAACATCGCCAATCTCATAATCTCAAATGTCTGGGTATATGGAAGGTGATTGATTGGCTTTCAAATAGCCGATTGCAAGATGTTTTAAGATCTAGGTGGTTGAATCATGTTGTTTGTAGCAAACTAGCAATTAGTAATGCATTCAACATGTGAGAAATGAGTGAGGCCGAGGGATAGTTTTACCGTGACTCCACGGTAGGCGCCAATGTTCTTAACTATTTCCTCGAGGGAGGAATTAGCAAGAACAAGTATATGATAATCAAGTATGAATGATAATTGTATAGTATGGAGAGTAAGAGTAAGAATTGAGTCTAGAATGATCTGTCATTTGATTAGCCTCTGAGGGAAATATATATAGTACAATGGTGATTATTAGTAATTATTACACATTATGACCGTTGTGCCCGTTACAAGACATAATGAGCAGTTACAAGAATCCCATTAATACTTGTCTGCAGTTATGGATAGGTCGAGCCGAGCATTGTAGGTGGCCGAGCCGAACATTGTAGGTGGCCGAGCCGAACATTGTAGGTGGCCGAACCGAACATTGTAGGTGGCCGAATGAATAGGCTGAACATATAGGTGGCCGAACCGAACATTGTAGGTGGCCGAACATATAGGCCGAACCGATGACCGGATGATTGTAGGAGCCGACCATCCGAGGAATGTTGGCCGACCGCAAGAAAGCTCTTGCTGCATTCTTCTTCCTTTGAGTGTAGTATGTCCGGCCGAGCCTTCAAGATATCGGTCAGGCCGGTTGTGAACATCAGCATATTTGAAATCTTGTATTGTTCTTGCGAATTGGGATTTTTCAATATTATTTAATAAGCAATTACTTTTAGAGTTCTTAAATTATTTTTCTTGTATTAGGTTAGTCCTTTAAAAAAAAATTAAAGAAGATTGGTCCTTTAAATTGTAAAGTGTTAATGTAGTTGACATTTTTTCAGTTTCCATATAACTTATGTGGTAGTTATTTCGTTGAGATTAATATCAGAATGTTTATTTGACATTATTGTTACTAATTTAGTGAGACCAATTTTAATAATAGTGGAAGGAGTAATGTTAAAAGACTCTCGGCCAAAAATCAATGTACAATATATATAAATTAACTAAGTTTTTTGGTCATGAACCAACTTGCATTTTTACAATTTTCTAAGTTATTTTATTAAAAATTTGATTAATTGGGTACTTGGTTAATTTGTATTATAAAATAATTTTTGACTATTTTTAACTGAAAATAATTTCGCTAAATAACATTACTCTAGTGAAAGATACATGAATTTCAATAAATCATAAAGAAAATATCGATAGAAAAGTGTTAAACTCAGTATTTCTAATATTTTTTTTAGAAAATGAAAGATTGAAAGATGGCATAAACAACAAACATGACTTTAACAAGAACATTCCCTTTTTTATCAATAATAATATCACTTCCCCTTAAAACAACTAATAATAATATTCAATCTGCAGATCAAAGTAGGCGATGCTTTGGTGGTGGTACCGGTAATGGGCCAAGTGACCTTGGAGTTTTACGATAATGTGGAGGTGGAGGAGAGAAGAAGTAGAACGCTGCAGGTGGTGGCGGCGGCGGCGATGGAGTCTTACGAGGCCTATATTTTGGAGGCAACTGCGACACATGGTGGTGGCAACCTGATGGTGCACCCTGGTGCGGTGGGTGTGGGGAAGAGTTGATCGGTGGTGTGACTGTGGGGTAGGAATCCACAACTTCAAGAGCACACAAATTGTAGACTAACAAAGCCATAAAAAACACAATCCATATTTGAAAGCTGCTCATCTTTGTTTTCTTCACTTGTTTACTTACACAACCCAACATGGTACTTATATATAGGGGAAAATAAAGAGGTCAAAAGCATGGCGTGACATGGTCTATTCAATTCCCACTACAAAATTAATTAACACTTTAGATGGGTTTTTAGTCAAAAAATAAATAAAAAAACATTTAAGATGGGATTGGTTAGTGTTTTGTTAAGAGAGGGCAAGATTGTAGAGATCTCTTTCAGCTTAATCAAAGTCCTTGATTCGAATCCAATATTGGGCGTGAAGCGGTGTTAAATCTTTTGAAAGAAAATTTTGTCGCTTATTTTAGTTCCACTTGACTCGAGGGATTAATCTCTACAATTTCGCATAGAGGATACCCAATTTACTTATAAAAAAAAAAAAAAAGGGTGAGAGGGGAAGTGAAAGAAAAATGATAAAGAAGTAAATGAAGTCAAAGAAAGCACTAACCCACCACCACCAAACTTTCTTGGCGTGTTACATATCTTTCTCCATCGGTTGGAGGCAGATGTTGAATTTTGAATCGGTAAGTAGGTATTCAGTGCTCTCCTGCCGCTCCCTGTCCCCACTGAACAGAGATGGCCCTATTTCAGCTCACTCTACTTCAACAACATTTATATCATTACACAGATTTATTTATACTATCCCCCGACAGATTTATCACAATCTGCGTTGAATTTATAAGCTTATATGATTGTGCATTACGTTTTGAATTTCGTAATTTTAATTGCAAAAGTGTGATTGGGAGGGGTTATGGAGGGGAGAAAATGACTTACTTTTTCTAATCAAAAGTTATGCAAACTACTAGTATAAGTTTATTTAAAAAATAAATAAATAAACTGTAATTGAAATACCTCACATCACTTCCATGGTTTTTTTAGACTAAATTGCATTTTTAGTCATTTAATTTTTAGCAAAATTTCAATTTGGTCCCCCATTTTTTTTCACTTTGATCTTTTATCTTTCATATATCAGTTTTCGTTTGATAAAAATGAAGAACACTATGAATATGATCAAGAACACTAAGAACACTTCAATTTTTTGTTTCTTGAATAACTCATGTAATACACAACTAAATTGAATGAAATTAGACTCTAGCAAAATGTTTCAACAAAAAAGATGCATATTCGAGTTTGTGTAGATTGAAGCTTTTATTCATATTTTTGTTTTTCACATTGTTCTCACTCTCATCTCACAATTTTTAACTATTGGTATGTGAGTGAGATGTGACGTGTCACACGTGTAAGCCCTTCTCTGCCACGTATTAAGCCCTGTTGTACATCCACGTCGGCTTAGATTAACGTCATTAACAAAAACTAACAATGGGGGTCAAACTGGAAACGGTTGATATTTGTAAGGGCTATTTTAATTAATTTTTTTCAGGGGCCTATATGGATTATGGGTATATTTTGCAGGGGCTAAACATATATTTAAGCCTAAATTTAATAAATATTCATAGGTAAACCTAAGGAACTCGTGAAAATATGTTACCAAAAAAATACTCATTCAACGAATACCCACACAGATATTGGTGGGTACGTGAACGTTTTCACCCAATATGATGAATGAGATTACTATGGCTTTGTTTGACAAGAAATATCGGATAGCAGATAAGCTAGCAGATAGCCGATAAGTTAGCTTATAGCGGATGAGCTTATAACGGATAGCTGATAGCTGATAAACTAGCAGATTGAATTGAAAGTGTTTCGTAAAATTAGCGGTTGAACTAGCTTATAAATATAAAATGACATAAATGAATATTTGTAATTAATGTTTGAAAAGGAGAGAGAGAGAGAGAGAGAGAATATTCATTTAATAGAGAATAAATAAGGACTTTAATTAAAATACAAGAGTATAAATGGGAGACAAAGTGAAACGCTATATGCTATAAGCTCAAATGTTACTTCAATTAGCGTTTCAAAAAATAGCCATAAACTAGTTGTGTCAAACACCTATAAGTAACTTATCTGCCATAAGCTAGTGATTTGACAAATAGAGAGAAAATGAGTACAAAAGTATAAAGGAAAGATGTTGAGCTTGAAAAGGGAAGGTGGATTCCCTCCCAAAATGAAAAGGAAGATAAGAAGAAACACCCACAAAAGTTTGTTATATTCTTTTTTGACAGAAAAGTTCATTAAATTCTAAAGCTAGCCAACGATCGATGTTTAATTACTATGTTTTTTTTAAGCAAAAAGTGATAGAGTTTTCACAAGAAGTGCTGGTTAGGGTCAGGGAAGGCACCCAAGGCCAAGGGCATGAGGTCAATATGATGTAAAGAATTGCTTTACATTTTCACATAACTATGTAATTGATTTTTTCCAACATAAGAAAATACACTCTCCAATTTACAATGGTTTCATTATTTTCTCCACATGCTAGATTCAAATCTAGGGCCTTAATTAAGCTAGCAGAGATCTGAATCATGTCATTCAAACGCTCTTAAGTAATTCCAACTACTCATATACTATGTAAAAGAAAAGAGAGTGTGCATGTTTAAAATATCAAATATGAGATTCATAAGGTTAGACTCAATTGGCAATTGCCAAAATTGTTAGGCTAGGATATCATCAGGGTTGTACACAGAATCTTGGCCCGACACAGAATCTTGGCCCGGAGTAGTCTGACTATTTAACTTAATAAATTTTTAAATTGGAATATATAAAATAAATAAATAGCTATTCAAATCATAATGCTAATCAAGAAATTACATACATTTTAAAATTGACCCCTACACAAATTCATATTTTAAAATTGTTCAATGATCAACTCAATATCAATATTAATGAACACTTTTTTCTCGATATAAGAGGCCCTACTACTAGAATTATGAACAACCAATCCATTCACAGTAGGGTAGTGGTGAATTAGCAGCGCCACCGGTCAAGAATTCATCTGAGTAAAATCAAAGTTGAGAGAAACTAAAAAATATATACATTAAAGGTCTCTGAAAGCCCACTTCCCAGGTCAGCAATACATTGTATCAAACTTAGAAAAAGAAAGTCGTATAGACTTCCATAACGATTCAGTTGCAAGGTCACATATATATCTACATAACTGGGTAGCTACAAAAGAGTAAGGACCTCTATAACCTGAAACTACTAACCTACTACTATATCAGAAAGATACAAGTCACTGATAAATATGTTACATAGTACTAAGGGAAGTGAATATTAGATACATTATCTCTGTTAGCTTAGACAATTTAACTCAAAATATCTCATCGGTTCTAGCTTCACTCCAATCTCATTTGCACACAGTCTTGAGCCTCTTCGCAGCTTGGACAAATCCCATGATGACCTGCAACTCGTCCAATTGCTTCACAAGAAAGAAACACTGTTTCAGGACATAATTATAAACAGCCAAATACTTGCTCAAAGTCTACCTCAAACTCTCCAAGCTCTCAAACCCACAGAAGCACATAACACTATTCACATTTAAAAGCAATGCCCTACTATTGTTCACGCAGATTTTTGTGGCATACTTGAGCTACATATGCAGCTCACCACTATGAACAATGGATTATGCAGAAAAATTACTAAATTGCGTGCTTTTTGATAAATATTGGAATGATATATGCGGCTCACCACTATTAACAGTAGAATATACAGCAAAACCTCATTTTCAAACAGCAGAATATTTCAAAAGAACAATTTTAATATAATCACGGCACCGATTAGACATCACTAATAAAAAAGTTAAGATATATTAAAATACTTGCAATTAAGAAAAGACAACAAAGCTCTTAGTCATGAGGCCATAAATTATTATAATGTTATTCTAAATTCTAATGAACACATGCCCGTACAAGAAATACTTTATTATAATGATAATTGATAAATGATACTAACTAGTTAACACAAACAAATACACAGTCAACAAATTTTAAGATACCTGAGACATGAAATGCCTCTGAACAACATCTACCAGCTGCTCTTTCGATGGATTTGGGACAGCATCCACCTGGAAATCCATTTTAGAAGTAAGTAAGATGGACACATTCACATACTGCCATAAGCAATAAGCATCTTTAATGGGACAGCATAACCAAACGATTAGTTCTAGAAATTTACTAGATTAAAATGTCGCCAATATCTCCACAATGCAGCCATTTCAAGTTTGCTCAGGTCAACCTTCTAAAAGAAAAACATATAAAACGTTAGTAATAATAATTAAAATATAAAGGATTAAATTATCTACTGTGTCAGTGGGTGCCTGGTGGGGAAATAAATTATGAAAAAGAAGTAAAGCTTATATACCGTGGACCCATGAGGCATGGAAACGGACCCTTTAGACTGTGAATCGCCAGAGAAGGACCTACTCATTGTCTTGTGAGATGATCCCAATGATCTATGCATTCTGTGCCTCGATTTATGGGACTTATGTGTGTCGTCCGATGCTGAGAAATCAAATAGAGCACACAAATTATAAATAAATAAAAAATCAGAAATAGGTGGGGTCAATAAAAATTAAAGAAGCATGACACTATAACTAAAAAAGCAAAAGAGAACGAGGGGGTGCTCTTGGATTCAGGCCATATCAGTAAACCCATCCATAAGGAGAGGTTGTTATGAAAGTTGATATTTAATTTTTGTCAAAAAAAAATTGATATATTTAATTGCAACCAATAGCAACTACCAGTATTACTATATTCCCATGATGATATACATTTTGTAAACAATTTTTTTTCTCTTCTCTCACGCCATGCCTATTGCTCTTCTCACACATGACCCCATTTTGTTGAAGAATTCCACTTTTGTCCCTACTCCCATAACAGAGCCTCGCCGCGCTTCCCAACGTTCTCATCGTTTACTCTGCTTCTCTTCTCACTCTCCCTCAGGTACGCTACTCTGCTCTCTGCTCTCTCTCTCTTTCGCGCCCTTTTTTAACCGTCTCATACACCTTTTCAATGCGTTTTGCTTGAAATTAATCTCCTTCAAGTTTCTTAGGATCCGATTTCGATTACTTTTACGCCTATCTAATAGTGACGACGATTCTGTGAGTAACTGTTCGTCTCCGTTTATTTATGTATGAATGCGCAAGTTAAGGAGTGACACTTCACTAACACTACTGATATTGATTTGTTTTTTATGGAAACGTAGTAGAATCGTCATTTCATTTTCCTTCACTCTTTGCTAAAGATTTACGAGCATGTAAATTTTCTTCAAATCAACCTGTTTTTCTTTTCTTTTTAGCTTGTTATTTTGTTTGATTAATAGTATTAGTTTATTAGATTATTAAATAAATCAAATGTTGTAGTCATCGTTGATACTTGCGATGAGATGATTGTGGTTTGTTGCGTTGCGTGAGGTTTGGACCGTCCTTCGAGTATCAAAGATCTATTTAAGGGGTTGAACTCAATGTTTTTTCATGCACGCCGGCATTCCCCATCGAATCGAGGGCCAAATTGTTAAGGGACCCAAGTATCTACCACTTGTGCCACATCATGTTGGTTTGGAGCGTATTCTTTGTTGTTTACGTAGCATTCCCCATTGTTAATATTCTGTGTCGAGAAATTTTTATGTGATATTTTTATGATTGCAAATGTTTGGTACTTTACACATTTAGGTATAAATGCTTACTCACTAGCAAACTTTTCTGCTTATAGAACTATTCTTTCTTGTCCAAGAAGACAATATATGAGCGTTCAGTTTTGGTTTTAAACAGTAGTATTGGTTTAGTGAGGAAATTTTGTCAGTCACACTTTCTTTTTGGCTTTTCTTTTATGTCACTACAGATGTGGATACTTCCTCTGCTCAACTAGGTCTTTACCCGTTGCACCGTTGTAAAACTCTTCACCTGGTTTGTGGCAACTTTATTTTTGAAGCAGATATTTATTTGTTTTCCCCTTAGGATATGCAAATTTATACTTTTCCGGTATAATAAGTGGGCTTAAATTTATTTTCCCCTGCCCGTGAAGGGTACATATGTCATTCTGACTGAAATCACATGATGAAATTTTAAACTAAATTGTGAAGTTCAAGAACAATATCAGGAAGTGCATCAAATTTGTTCAAGACTGAATTCCGCCAACTTTATAGTTTAAGGGGAAATGGATCCTTGAATAATATAGGGGTTTGTTTGTTATATTTTGATTCTTGAGATGATCATTTGCGCAATTTCCACATTATGAAGGTCTTATGACTCTTAGTCAATCTTGTATACAGGTTAGACATGCCCAAGGGTTTCACAATGTAGCAGGAGAGAAAAACTTTGATGCCTACTCCTCTTATGATTTTTTTGATGCAAGCCTGACCCCTCTTGGCTGGAAGCAGGTAATTGCCAGTCAAAATGCATGCTGCTTTATGTGGTGTCTTGACTCTTGAGTGTTTTACGTTAAGTCGTTAACAGGAAAAATATTTCATACGTTTGGTATCCTTTGTAATCCCTTGTCTTCGTGGTCATCTCATTCTAGTATAGTTTCTCATTCTTCCAGGTTTATTTTTGTGTTTTAAACATCACAGTGGAATATTTTTTGCTCTATATGATAGGTTGATAATCTGAGAGACCATGTTAATGCAAGCGGCCTTTCCAAAAGAATCGATCTAGTTGTTGTTTCCCCGTTGTTAAGGTATAACTTGATTGTAATTTGGAATTATCCTAAGATTGTCATTACTCACTAGTCGCATTTTGTCAGTATTTGTCACTTCCGTTGTTTTCTATCGACATTGTTTCTGGCCAAGGTCTTGAAGATTTATTTAAATATACTGGATAGGTTGATGGAGATACTTACAGCCACAGGTGATGTGAACAGAAAGAAGACATGTTACAATGTGAAGGTGTATAAAGAGTGCTTAACTCGAATGAGTGAATGGCCATAGACAAAACAGCAGATATTGGAATTGAATGATATTTTAAAACTCTAAATTATAATGTTTTACTGTTTGTCCAAGGATTAGTAAAACTCGCCAGTTTCAACCAATACATAGTTTATGATTCATCTTGAAAAAAATCTAGCAGTTCAAATATTCAGAGAGTGAATTCTCACGTTACTTTTTGAATTATATTCTGTATCTTCTAGTTTATTATATTCATGTATGCTTTTGTTATATGTCTAACATCAAATTTTCTAATGTCATTCAAATATTATTTTTGTTTCAAATATGTGGGTCATTTTTTCTATGCTTCTTAAGAAATGGTTCACAATTTCTTTTTAAATTCAGAAAAGGAAAGAAAAGATGGAATGTTACATTATGAACATGTCATTCATATATTTAATATATTCGGTTATTCATAAGAAGTACTGATCTTGATTTTAAGTTTGTCCTTTAGTATACAACAGAAATCATTTACACGTAGTTTTGTGGGGGTTACACTGATATTTGACAGAATAAACATTTTGCGTGTTGGTAAACAAAGAAGTGTGTTCCTCTAGTTTATTTTTATTGTAATTGCAAATTATTTCATTGCAGGGCCATGCAGACAGCAGTTGGATCCTTTGGTGGTGAAGCATACACTGATGGGTTTGATGCTCCCCCATTGATGAATCATGATGTGGGGAATAGCGGCCATCATGCAATTTCCAGTCTGAATTGCCCACCATTTGTAGCAGTAGAGTTTATCCGAGAGCATTTGGTATGCGACACTGATCAAGATTTTATCACTTTGGAGTGTAGACTATTAGAACACTCAATTACATCAATCATTCCTTTGCTTTCTTACACACCCATATTTCCTATTTCTGATTTGGTTTTTCTCCCTTTTAAAAGGCTTCTAAGAGGGCACACATCAGTAATTAAGGAATGTGCCAGATGAGCTACTTAAATTACATGTTGTCCGTCTGCCTTATCACCTTGATGCTAGCTTTTCTGCTTATTTAGGAAACTGATGTCGTATCATGTTGGCCATTTACTTTTTGTGTCTTAATTTCAGTACAAATCATTATACCGCTTCTTTAGGAGCTACTGTAGGGTCAACACTCCAGTCCCTTATTTTTTTTCCTTAATCCAATCCACTCTATTTTATATTCAGTTTCCCAAGTCATGTTTAAATAGTTTAAAGTTTTGTTGATTCATTTTCGGATGAAAAAAAAGGGTGTGTTGGGCTTTGTTGAGATTCCACATTGACTAGAGATATAGCTAAAGTAGTCCTTATAATGTTTAGGCAATAGCTCAAATTCTATCTATATTTCAGTACAAATCATTTTCTGCTTGAACTAGCTTTTAGGATTGAGTAAAGCATAGCTCAAATTCTAAGATAGCATCAAAATCTATCTATATTTGATATTGGGCCACGCTAACTTCGAGTTTATGAGTGTACATATTTTCAAATATTTTACCATTGAACAATTGGTGAAATAACTGGTTTTCAAAATTTCTGTGGCCTATGAACTTGTAGCTAATTACTAGATGATTAGTTAAAAAAATCAAAAAAAAGATTGACAGTATAATATCCTTTACCTTCTCTCCTGCCGTTTTTAATTTCACTCGGCTTTCAATTTAAGTTTGTTTTTTTTTTGGGTAATTCCAGGGGGTGTTTCCTTGTGATAAGAGAAGAAGCATCACTGAGTACCGAAATATGTTTCCAGCAATTGATTTTTCGCAGGTAAGTGGATTTTGATTAGCTCATAAAGTGTAGTAGCAGCCACTGCAATTAAGTTTGTTCTGATGCATCTGTTGCTAAGATATGATTGATATATGATATGAATTATGTTTAGATAGAGAGTGATGAAGACATTTTGTGGAAACCTGACATTAGAGAGACGAATGAAGAAGTTGCTGCCTGGGGGCTGAAATTTTTGGAATGGTGAGTATTATTAAATAATTTATGTTTCATGTCATTTACTATGCATATTTTTTTTTTGACCAAAGTTACTATGCATATTTAACATGAACCTTATTTAAAAAAGTAGGGAGAGCCAAAGACAAAGAGGCTTGAGCATATTGAATTAAGAGGTTCTCACGTACTATTTTTTGTAAAGTATGTTTGGAAAATTAGTATGCAAATGATCTCTGGTGGAGGATATGCTTATAAAGCCTATAACAAAGACTGATATTTTCTTTCCATGTTTCCTTATTTGTCTAGGTTGTGGACACGTAAAGAAAAGGAGATTGCCGTTGTTTCTCACAGTGGTTTTTTATTTCATACTCTAAATGCTTTTTGTAATGATTGTCATCCAACTGTGAAGAGTGAAATCTGCACACGGTAAGTATTCATCTGGGATTAATATTTTATATTTTTTTATGAATACCACATTTAGATATTCTTAAAAAAAATTAGACTGGCTAATGAACACTAAAGGAAAAATTGGAATCCTTTAGGGTATGTTTGGGAGAGAGTTTTGCGAGGGGAAGGGAAGGGAGGGGAGGGGAGGGCTTGAAAAAGATTAGTCTATATTTTAATATGTATTTAAGATTTTAAGAAATTAAAAGAACAAGTTGATAGACATCAATATAATATTTTTAATCAAACTTTATATATGTTTAGAGACATTTTATAGTTTCCTCAATTCTAAATTGAAAAATATTCCCTCCCTTCCCCTCCGAAAACCTCCTCCCAAAGAAAAAATGAGACAGATAGAAGTTTGATTTTAACTTGACAGTCTTTGGGGGCATTTGGATTCACATTTGAAGTTTGAAGTTCTTATTCATAAGCACTTATCGCATTTGCGCTTATTCAATAAGCAGTTATTGTGATTGAGCTTATCTACAAGCCGTTTCTTCGGTGGAGAGAGAATGTTTGCATAAACCGAAAACAATTATGAGTTATGACAATAAGCTATTTTAGAGAAGCTTCTGAAAAGAAGCTGAAAATAACTTTTGGTTATATCATGAACTATTTTCATAACCACTTCCAAACACTTCTTCAAGTGCTTAAGTCATAAGCCAAGTCCATAAGAGCTTTTACATTGTCATTCAATGACATCTTACATTAATTAGTTTCGAAATGCATGAGATGTCATACTCATAAAGGTTTTATCCTAAAACTTTTGATTTATTGACTAATCTCCACATATTTATCTTTTTCTTTGAGGGAAATTACACTCTTTTCCCTTTAGTTTTGGTTAAATGTCACACACCCGCTTTGTTTTTAATATTTCACTCCACCTGCTGTGAAAAATACAGAGATAAGCTGCTGAAACATAATTCTCGTATAAAACTATTTTCATAGTTTTGGCTATTTTTGGCCGGAAAACTTTGGCCGAATTACATTATTGTTTGTTCCCCCTTGGTTCTATTTAAATGACACAAACACGCCATTTTTTTCATAATAAAGAGGAGGCATGTAAAGAAGGTGTGTGTTAACATGAATTTTCTCTGAATTTACCATGGAATTTATGTGATGATGAGAATCACTTCCGTTTTGAGAAAGTTATGTAAGGATAAAATCCATTTGTTTGTACTCAACATACTGTCACCGTTTTACTTCAAATTGTGAAGTGAAAAATAGTTTTATACGAGAAATATGTTTCAGCAGCTTATCTCTGTATTTTTCACTCCCAATTTTAAGAGCGTGGCTCTTGTTTGGATTGATGGAAAATGATGGAATAGAGTGAAATGAAATGATGACATTGATTGTCGTTGTTCTGGTTAGTTGAAATAGGATTGAATGACCTTAAAATTAGATATAACATAAATCGTACTTTGCAAGCCCTGTATTAGACTTTCATAGAACTAACGAGTAAAGTTTTGCCCATACTTTTTTTACAGCTTTGCTAATTGCGAGCTGCGTTCAATCGTTATCGTTGATAGAGGGTGAGCATCTTATTTGTAGAACAGCTTAAAATCAAGCTTATGCAGAAAATTCAGTTTTTTTTTGTTTGGCCAATGGAAAAATCAGTTTTATTTTTTCTTCTTTGCAGTATGATTGGATCAGATGAGTCGTCTACCAACTATCCTGGCAAAATTCCAGATGGCCTTGACCTTCCTAGTGATGTTGCTGACGAGAAACTTGCAGGGAATGGACCCACAAAGTAACTGGAAATCTGTTACTACATTATAGGAATTTATTCAGATATGCACATATTGATTTGTTTATGTAGATTGTTTGAGCTAATATTGATTTCTTAGTTAAGAATATAAATGTCTTTATGAAACAAATCAACATTTTTCTCTTCTATATTTCTCTTAACTTTCACTTGTTTCCAACAATGCTCCAAATCTATTGTGTTCCTCACATTCTTCTCCACTTCTTTACTCTCTCTTACCTATTTCTCTATTCACTATTCAATATTCAATTCATTCGATATTCAATATTCAATACTAATATAAGAAATAAATGGATTAGAAAAATGTCATTTTTAGTCATTCTACAAGCTAAAATTTAGATAATAAAACCCTATATTTTTTTCGAGAAATGAAAAATATCTCAACCCAAAAAATATAATCGCCTATTATATATCTTCAAGGAAGGAGAATTGCACATACCGACAAAGTTGGGTGCACGTGACCTACCAAACTCTTCGATGTAAATTAGTCATCAATAAAATTGATAGAAACTGTGCACCAATAAACTCTCAATTTTTGGAGAAATGAAGAGTTTGCCACAACACAGCAGTGAGACTGAGAACAAAAAAAAGTGATCATGTGGCTGTTGATGTTCCCTCTCTCTGGGGTGCTCTGTTGGATTCAGGCCATATCAGCAAAACCATCCATAGCCACATAGAGAGGTTGGTTACTTACAATTATCATTATCATTTATCAAAGTTGATATTTAATTTTTTGTCAAAAAAAAGTTGATATTTAATTGCAAAAAATAGCAACTAGTATTACTAGTATTTCTCTTCTCTTACGCCATGCTTATTGCTGCTCTTCTCACACATGACCCCATTTTATTGAAGAATTCCACTTTTGTCCCTACTACTCCCATTACAGAGCCTCGCCGCGCATCCCAACGTTCTCATCGTTTACTTTGCTTCTCTTCTCGCTCACGCTCAGGTATCTTTCTCTCTCGCGCCCTTTTTTTACCGTTTCATACACGTTTCAATGCGTTTTGCTTGAAATTTAATCTCCTTCAAATTTCTTAGGATCCGATTACGATTACTTTTACGCCAATCTAATAGCGACGACGGTTCTCTGAAGAACTGTTCGTTTCCGTTTATGTATGAATGCGACAGTTAAGGACGCTACACTACTGATATTGATTTGTTTTTTATTTTTTATTTTTATGGAAACGCAGTAGAATCGTCATTTCATTTTCCTTCGCTTTTTGCCAAATATTTACGAGCATTTAATTTTTTTTCTTTTTCAAATCAACCTGTTTTTCTTTTCTTTTTAGCTTGTTATTTTATTCAATTAATTAATTAATTAATAGGATTAAATAAATCAAATCTTGTAGTTATCATTGAGATTAGATGATTTTGGTTTGTTCCGTGAGGTTTGAGCGTATTCTTTGTTGTTTACGTAACATTCCCCATTGTTACTGTTCTGTGTTGAGAAATTTTTATGTGATATTTTTAGGATTATAAATGTTTTGGAACTTTACATATTTAGTTAAAATTACTTACTAGCAAACTTTTCTGCTTATAGAACCATTCTTTCTTGTACAAGAAGACAATATATGAGCGTTCAATTTTGCTTTTACACAGTAATACTGGTTTAGTAAGAACCATATTTAGTTTTTGTCAGTCACACTTTTTTTTTGGCTTTTCTTTTATGTCACTACAGATATGGATACTTCCTCTGGTCAACAAGGTCTTTACCCATTGCACCGTTGTAAAACTCTTCACCTGGTTTGTGGCAACTTTATTCTTGAAGCAGATATTTATTTATTTTCCCCTGCCTGTGAATGGACATCCCCTGGTTTGGTGTTGACTGAAAGTGAAATCAAATGATGAAATTTTAACCAAAACTGTGATGTTCAAGAACAATATCAGGAAGTGCATAACATTTGTTCAAGACCGAATTCCGTTAACTTTATAGTGTAAGGGGAGATGGAATAAGTATAGGGGTTTGTAGCTAGTTTATTGGAGTATGTTATATTTTGATTCTTGAGAAGATCATTTGCTTAATTTCATCATTATTAAGGTCTTATGACTCTTATCCAATCTTGTATACAGGTTAGACATGCCCAAGGGTTTCACAATGTAGAAGGAGAGAAGAACCATGAAGCCTACTTATCTTATGATCTTTTTGATGCAAGCCTGACCCCTCTCGGCTGGAAACAGGTAATTGCCGGTCAAAGTAGGTGCTGCTTTATGTGGAATCTTGAGTTTTTTTATGTGAACAGGAAAAATGTTTCATACAGATTGGTATCAGTGTTATGCTGTAGTATCTCCGCATTTTGTTTCTCATTGGAGAGATTTGTCTTCGTGGTCATCTCATTCTAGTATAGTTCTTATTCCTCCAGGTTAATTTTTGTATTTTAAACATCACAGTGGAATATTTGTGGCTCCTAATGACAGGTTGATAATCTGAGAGAGCATGTTAACGCAAGCGGTCTCTCCAAAAGAATCGAGCTAGTTATTGTTTCCCCGTTGTTAAGGTATAACTTGATTGTAATTTGGAATTATCCTAAGATTGCCACTACTCACTAGTCTCATTTTGTCAATATTTGTTACTTCTGTTACTGTTTTCTATTGACATTGTTTCTGGCCAAGATCTTGAAGATTTATTTAAATATACTGGATAGGTTGATCATAGGTTAAGGTGTATGAAGAGCACTTAACTCGAATGATCATAGGCAAAACAACAGATATTGCCCGTATTGGATTAGTGAAACTCGCCAATTTCAACCGATACATATATTACATAGTTTATGATTCGTCTTGAAAAAATACTAACTGTCAAATATTCAGAGAGAGAATTCCCACGTTACTTTTTGAATTATATATTGTATCTTCTTGTTTATTAAATTCATGTATACTTTTGTTATATGTCTAACATCAATTTTTCTAATGTGATTCAATTATTTTTCCCCATTAAAAATGTTTGGGTTATTTTTTCCTATGCTTCTTAAGAAATGGTTCCCAGTTTCTTTTTAAATTTAGAAAAAGCAAGAAAGATGGAATATTACATTTATGAACATGTCATTCGTATATTTAATATATTGTGTTATTCATAATAAGTATTGATCTTGATTTTAAGTTTGTCCTTTTAGTATACAACAAAGATTATTTACACGTAGTTTTGTGGGGTTACACTGATATTTGACAGAATAAACATTGTGTATTGATATTGCCAATTATTTCATTGCAGGACCATGCAGACAGCAGTTGGATCCTTTGGTGGTGAAGCATACACTGATGGGCTTGATGCCCTTCCGCTGATGAATGACAGTGCGGGGAATGGCCATCATGCAGTTTCCAGTCTGAATTGCCCACCATTTGTAGCAGTAGAGCTTTGCCGAGAGCATTTGGTATGCAACGCTGGTGAATATTGTATCACTTTGGAGTTTAGACGATTAAAACAATCAATTACACCAATATTCCTTTGCTTTCTTACACGCCCATAATTTCTATTTCTGATTTGGTTTTTCTCCCATTTAAAAGGCTTCTGATTTGGAGTTTACCTTTGAACAATGGGTGCAATTACTCTCAAAATTTCTATGGCCTATGAACTTGTAGCTAATTACTAGATGATTAGTTAAAAAAAATGAAAAAAAAAAGAAAGATTGACAGTAAAGTACCTTTTACCTCCTCTCTTGCTGTTTTTAATTTCATTTGGCTTTCAATTTAAGTTTTTTTTTGTTTTTGGGTAATTCCAGGGGGTGCATCCTTGTGATAAGAGAAGAAGCATCACTGAGTACCGAAATATGTTTCCAGCAATTGATTTTTCGCTGGTAAGTGTATTATGATTAGCTCATAAAGTGAACTAGCAGCCACTGCGATTAAGTTTGTTCTGATGCATTTGTAGTTAAGATATGGTTTATATTTGGTTAGATAAGATTCATGCTTGGTATGAATTATGTTTAGATAGAGAGTGATGAAGACATTTTGTGGAAACCTGACATTAGAGAGAAGAATGAAGACGTTGCTGCCAGGGGACTGAAATTTTTGGAATGGTGAGTATTATTAAATTATTTATGTTTCATGTCAGTGAGTACGCATATTTAACAAGAAACTTATTGAAAAAAAGTAGGGAGAGCCATAGAGGCTTGAGCATACTGAATTAAGAGGTTCTCACTATTTTTCGTAAAGCATGTTTTGAAAATTAGTATGCAAATGATATCTCTGGTGGAGGATATGGTTATAAAGCCTATAACAGAAACATAATATTTTCTTTTCATATTTCCTTATTGGTCTAGGTTGTGGACACGTAAAGAAAAGGAGATCGCCGTTGTTTCTCACAGTGGTTTTCTATTTCATACTCTAAGTGCTTTTGGTAATGATTGTCATCCAACTGTGAAGAGTGAAATATGCACTCAGTAAGTATTCATCTGGAAGTAATATCTTATATTTTTATGAATACCACATTCCCATATTGGGATATATGGCACAAATAATTGCCGAGGTGCTTGTTGTTTTAAAAAAAAAAATTAAACTTGCTGATGAAAACAGAAGGACAACTTGGAATCCTTAATTTTGAAGTGCTTGTTCATAAGCACTTATCGCACAAGCGATTATTCAATAAGCAGTTATTGTGGTTGACAACTACTTTGGAGGAGCTTCACTTATGGATATATATCATGGTCTATTTTTATAACCACTTTCAAACACTTGTGCAAGTGCTTAAGTCATAAGCTAAGTCCAAAAGAACTTTTACATTGTCATTCAATGACAAGTTACACTAACTATAATAGAATAGAAACTTCACTTCATTGTGTATTAGACTTTCATAGAACTAACGAGTAAAATTTTGCCCATACTTTTTTACAGCTTTGCTAATTGCGAGCTGCGTTCAATGGTTATCGTTGATAGAGGGTGAGCATCTTCTTATTTGCAGAACAACTTAAAATCAAGCTTGTGCAGTAAATTCAGTGTTTTTGTTTGGTCAATGGAAAATTCAGTTTTATTTTTCCATCTTTGCAGTATGATTGGATCAGATGAGTCGTGTACCAACTATCCTGGCAAAATTCCAGATGGCCTTGACCTTCCTAGTGATGTTGCTGACGAGAAACTTTGCAGGAATGGACCCACAAAGTAACTGGAAATCTGTTACATTATAGGAATTTATTCGGTTATCAAGAACGATAACAATTACTCCAAAGTAACAATTACTTTAATTAGTAAAATAAATGATCTCAATTACTAAGTAAGTCAACCATTGAAATATATTGTTTTACATTTTTAAAGTGAAAATTCTACTACTATAAAGTCAAATCCTTTTGGGGGAGAAGATTGATTATTTTTATTTGTAAGTTTTTCGATGATCATATTATTTTTATGATAGTGATTTCTTTTCTTACTTTTTTGGGTTTTTTTTTGGCTTAAATTTATCTTTTGTTCTAAAAAATGTTTTTTGAATTACTTTCTCTTAACCTTATTTTAGTGTTAATCTCAATATTTAATAAAGTATCTTTTTAGTTTCTTATTTTTGAGGACTAAAATCAGTATTGTTACCAAAAATAAGAAAGACTTCAAACAGTAACTGTAAAACGACAAAATATTAGAGACCAACTCCGAAGACATTTTTAGAGACTAAACGATTTGAGATCCTCTCCTCCTAGATGACACCGCTTATTATTTCATCGTTGTATCTATATCTTTACTAATAACATTTGAGAATGAATCTGAACTGATGTTTTCCAACGTGTTATTCTCATAATGATTTCATATTAATTACAATAGTAGGTGTACCATAATTTTGTACTACTATATGTATACTACATATTGTAACCTATACTTGATTTCTCATATTCCACTGGAGTAATATCCTATCCTACTATGCATTGATAAATGTGAAAAGAATGCATTAATATCAGGAAAATCAAGAATGAACATTATTTAGCAAGTAAATATGAAAATAAATTAAAGGCTTGTGATTGCACTGGAGTAATATTATCCTTATGCCATTTTAAAAAAATTTGAATTCAAATTATTTCCCAACCTTTCAAAATATATATATAAGCAGACAATTTTTGGTTAACAATCATGACTTATCATTTGACCTATTTTTATTCTAGACTCATTTTTCAAAATGTTCACAATTGCACAAATGATGGATGATTTCTTATTCATGCATAGAAACATATAACTTTGGCGGATGTATCATTAATCAATTATCTGAATTATTTGTTTAATTTTTAGTAGGTCTACTATTTTGTTATTGTTGGCCGAATCAATGGGATTATTGGGAATCACTGTGGTACAAATCTTGCAAGCTATCTGAATCTATATGACGATTCCAGTGATTTTTCGTGTGCTAAATGCAAACATGACAACAAAACTTCATGTCATGGTATTCAACTTACATTCATTTTAATTCGATATTATAAATTTGTCTTATTGACAACTAATATACCATTGTTCACTTTTTTAGATATCGTCTTCAAGTGAATGTCTACCATACAAGTTCTTCTACATTTGTTCTAATAGACTCAATGGCATAATACATTTTCTAAACAATACATTGTTACAATTTTTTGATTATGTGAATTGTTTTCTATCCACACACAATTGGATTATATATGTTATCGTGAGCATTTCTCATGCACACAATTAAACAATAAAGAGGAGGCATGTAAAGAAGGTGGGGTTTAATTTTGATTTGACATTCTGTCCTCTGAGCGATTTGGAAAACTAAGACCGGAGTGGCTTTCTCAAATAGGGTTTTTGACCTCTCTGAGACTTTTATGGTAAAATTTTAGTCCGAAATGGTTTTTGGCTAAGTCAAGTTAGTGCATGTTCTATAGGTGATGTGTGAAGCCTTTGGAATACATTTCCAGGGTTTAGGAGTAATATGTTTTGTGGCTCTACTGGTTTTCTTAGGTGCAGATTGTATGTCTGTCTTTTACTCGTGGAATTGATTTCTAGCAAAGAGCGTAAAAAATTATTGGCGAGATCCCTCGAGACATTTTTTTCTCCATATCTGCCGTTGTACAATTCAGAGTATAAATAGTTATCAAACTAAGCACGCGGTATGTAAATTATGAGAAAATGGACATTCCTATTACAAAGCCCTCAACCCTTGAGGACAAATAATACAAAAGCAACTAACACAGACAGTAGAAGGATGAGACCAGCAGCTAAAACATTCATGTGACCTGGACTCGCAGATTTATTACTGGAACTATCCTCTCCGCCATTAAGTTTTCTCTTGTCCTCCATGAGGTGAATTTCTGAATAAGGCACGGCCAAATCCCAGAAAGCTTTTGTTTTGAAAGATATGACTTCTTTTTCTGGCTCCAAAATTGTAGAGACATCAGTTGGAGCATTCACGGATAACAACTCCATACAGTGATCTTTTAAAACCTGTGAACGAATTACAAGTATTTGACCTTACAACCAAAAAGACATGCAAACAAAATGTACAGAGAGAAACCAAACCTCAACGGTCTCAGAAGGCTGCAAGTAATCACACACATACGTCCCTGATAACCATGGTGCAAAAACTCTTCTAGGAAAAGGAAGATTACATTCTTTTCTGTCAAAAAGGAATTATTATATATTGAATCAAATATTCCAAACCCGGGAGCCAAAATAACAAAACATATCCATATTCATTTATAAATTGAGTTGATGGTGGCATAGCTCACATCTCTGTTTTAGATAAATTACATGCACGCGTGTGCGAGCTCTCTAGAATGTCAGTTTCAGACACACACAAAAACTATAGAGTTGCTTATCATAGCTCTAGAATGTCAGTATCAAACACGCACAGCACACACCAACTATAGAGCTGCTTATCGCTTCTAGATGTTTATGTGTGGCAAAGCTCTAGAATCTCAGGTTTAGATAAATCATAAATCACACGCACAGTGACATAGGACATGCTGAGAGAGAGAGAGATCAGACCATGTATTGTAGATATTTTAAACTAGCAATCAAATCAATTAAACCTCGTCACCAGCTCACAAAGTGAACAAAAAACTGGGAAAACATTATGAAGCTAATTAGTCTCCATGTAAGATGCAATGAAGGTGCTAGATTGTCTAGCCTACGAAAATGTGTTTTCGGGGTTCATGTGTTAAACAAATACGGGATCCGTTTCAAATTAATAGTCTTTTTAAGGTTGTTTTGTACAAACCAAGAAATAGCTTTGATTTCAAAGTAAATTTCAAATATACCCTTATCTCTTATAGGTCCACTTACATATTTACACTCTCTCTTCATTAATGTAAGTGTAAAATAATTAATAGAGTAAGGGGAATAATTGATAAAAAAAGTAATTAATGTTATATTGAAAATAGAAAACGACAAATAATTTGGAACAAATTTTGCCCAAAAAAGTAACAATTAAAATGAAACAGAGGGAGTATAGTCGTAACAAAATAAATCTCTGAACCACCCTACGAGAATGTGTTTTGGGGTATCAGCATGGGAACAAGGTGCTAAGAATAAAATGTCATAAGTGATCATGTTAAGCAAGTACATCAAGATTTTCTACTATATGTGTAGTTTTAGAAACAACTCAGTGATTGATGATAGATCCCACTGTCACATGGCACCAGCTTAAACAGATAATTCAAGTGAACAAGAATTTAGGTCATCAACTGCAATTATCTTTAAAAAAAATACACAATGATGAAACATCTTAGACCTAGTCGTCACCAAACAACCATGTAGCAGCTGATGATAAAAACATAGAAGGCAACAAAGCATCAAATGGCATTACATCAGGAACAAGTATACTCAAGGTACTGTTTCCTCAGAAAGCAAAATTGATTCATTGAAGCATATCAATATAGTGATACATTGATGTTGGAAGTTACTAACCTCGATAAATGCAGCACAAGTTGGGAAACAGGCTTTTCAACTGATATATTATCACTTTCTTGCCTGTCAGCATCATGATTGTTACCTGAATCACCATCTGCCTCATCACAGATTATATCCAATCTACTTTGGAGACTTGTAGAGATATCTCCCTATGCACAGAATTGTGATCCAGGACAATATCAGAAAAATCAGGACGAGGGATGGAAGTCAGTGAAGTTATCACTTCATTCTATAAACACATTACACATGAGAAGCGCTGTGTACCATCAACTAACCAAATTTTAGGGAAGATATTTCGAAACAATGTCAAACTTAAGACAGTCCTTGAATAAAAGAAGAAAAATTTCACCACAAAATAATGAATAGATTAAAGTAGGGTGGTTATTTACTCACCTTTATATCACTGACAGCCTGTGAAATTGGCTCTTTTGAATTCAGATATGCAAAAGAACATATTGTGCCACTAAAGGAAAGAATACCACAAACATCTCTTTGGCTGCATACTTTATAAATTATTCACCATTAATGTTAGAAAAGGAAGTTTTAAACCAACTGGAAAGTTATACAGCTACTGTAACAATAATATTTATATGAAATAAGGTTTTAGGAAAATATACCTTCAAAAGAGCTATCATTCAAAAATGGTATAAGCAATTCAACTTCATGCACACCATCTGAAGAGCAAGGCTCATTATCAAGAACCTAAATTATAGAGAAGAGTTCTGTAATAAGAGTTCTTGAGGAAGAGCTGTACCACTTCCACTTGGTAGAAGACAAAGCATACAAATGTGCCAGAAGAAAAAGATAAATCATGGGAAGGAAAACAAAAGTTAGAGAGGGGGCGGGGGAAGAAAAGGAAAAAAGGAAAATTGAAACTAAATTTTTTTGTGTAAAAGTTACGGAAAAAGATTGAGTACTTTTAGTATTAGGCGCCTTTGGTACATTTAGGCTATTTTTGGAGGGAAAAAGATAAGAGAGAAAATATTTAAGGAGAGAGATAGACACAAAAGGCTATAGGTATGGGTGCTTTTTCCGCCCTAAAGGCACCCAATCCCTCCCCAAAAGTTATGATGTGCACTAAATATATTTTATATAATTAGCCTTTGCATAGATAATGGCTTGTGTTTAGGGTTGTCAGAGTCGAAGAAATGAGTTTGAATCAAACATTTTACAGACTACACCAATGCAGTGATTGCTAATGAACATGTTAACTCTGCTAGTTAGACTCTTAACAAATACATTTGCCATCTGCTAACATCAATTTTTATATACATTGGTGTAGATACTAAACAAATCGAAGATTAAATACATTTTCCTCCTACTAACATCATTTTTCTAGATACCACAGCTTTAGTAACATACCGTTAAAAAATGAATCAAAGATTAAATACATGACAAAAAATAATGAAGAAGCCTAGGTGTACTTTTCTGCACTTTGATAGTTACAGTGCAGCTTCTATCCAACATCAATATCCACAAATTTGCAGAAATTAGTTCCCATTTTCATCCAGGAAAATAGAAGGGATCAGTGTCAAAATGCTAGAAGACTGAATGTTCAATCTAAACCTGATTACAAATTGCAAAACCAACTAGGGACACGCAGTATTCAGAGTAGACTGCCAGTGTATCATTAAGAGCACACATTCTTGAAGTAAACACAATAAAACCAGGGAATCGACAACTTTTCTATTCATAACAACTAAACATTTTTAAAATTGATGAATCTAATTACTTTTGACTAAACATAAAGCAATAACTAGAAATTATAAGTAAAAAGATGAAAAGAAAAACGAGGAGTAGAATAGTTTACCAGATTACCATCAATCAGGGCCTTTGCATCTGAAAGCTCTTTAGCATGAATAGATATTGCATGATGAAGAACATCACTCAATGTCTGGAATTTGGATGCGCTGTCACGCAATATTGGTAACCTTGCAAAACATAAAACCATATACGAAAACATAAATTAGCAACATGTTTATCTATAGTCATTCAAATCAAGAATGTGACAAACTTTTGAGGATGTTACCTAAGGTTAAAGTTGTGCATACACCTAAAAGTTTGAAAAGAACTCAAGACCTTCCCCATTTTAAAATCACAAGGCCGAAGACTACTAGATGTAATATTTGAAGATAATGAGCAGTTTCGACAATTCCACCTACACCAATAGTAACAAAACAATAGCACGAACATATTATCATATACATATATCAGAAACAAAATAGATCATCTAAATTAACCCTTTAAAAGTATAACAAAATAGAAGAATTAGGTTTACCTCTTTGGACCATAACAAATGTGAAGAAGCAATCTTTCACTCCAATCAACATCCAAAATTGGTGCTGCTTCAGCAACTCCCTTCACAGTCTGACAAAGCATTATAGTTGAATTCTTGAAAGCGCTTTCACTAACCCAAACATAAACGCCAACGACCTTAATACCACCGACTAACATTCTAGAAACCTTTAAGAAGAAAACAAATTGCAACATTCGAGAACAGTAAATCGATTGTTATCAATGAATGAACAAACCAATAACAGAGCGAAGAGAAAGGAACCTGGCGAGCGTGTTCGGCTACCCAATCTTTATCGATGAACAACGAAGAAGAATCGGCGGCGTTAGATTTGGATTTTGCGGCGGTTTTCTTGTCCGGCTGGGTGACAGAGGAAGCGGGTTCACCGGAATCATTTTGAGGAGTTGGAATTAAATCAAAGATGAATACACGGTCTAAAGCGGAACTGAATTTTCCGATGAGTAGACCAACCTGCAGTGAAGTTAGTTAGTTAGTTGGGGAAATGAGAGAGATGAAGGAAGCGATGAGTGAGTGAGTGAGTGAGTGCCTCGGCTGGAGGTGGAGATTTGGTGAGACGATTCTCGATGGATTCGAATCGCGTTTCTTCTCCGACTGCGCCTTTCACCATTGCTCACACAATCCGCTTAATTCACTATTTGCCACCTTCGCTCATACATCCACCATATCGCTGCTAACGCCTGACGCCTTTGAAACTTAACGGGGTCACCAGAATCGCTCGCTGTCTGCACCCATCTTTTTTCTTTCCCTTAATTACAGTTTTTGGCCCCTATTTTTACCAACTCACATTTTGATCTTTCAATATTTTTTTTCACGAATTTAGTCTCCAAAATTTTTTTCTCATGAATTTAGCCTCCTATTTTCTCAATTTGTAAAATCAAAGTCCTCCTACAAATAATCATTGAGGACTAAAATCGTGAGTTTGTGAAAATAAATAGACTAAAATCATGAGTTGATAAAAATAGGGGGACTAAAATCGTAAATTAGTGAAAATAAGAAACTAAATTCGTGAGAAAATTTATCCACCCTAAGTCAATACAACTTACAAGTAATCAACTTATCGGTTATTTTTAGGAAATAGATTGTATAACTTTAGGCTTTTTTCATGAGAAAAAAAAAAGAGAATGAATTGATGAAAAGAGATAGACACAAAGTTCAAGTACGTTTCTCCCATTAAAGTTCAACAATCCTTTCTCATATATTTGATGAGTGGTGTTCGGAGTTGTAGCATTATTTGATTTTAATGTCTTTACATTTATTTGAATGCTTGTAATAAAATATTTTAAGGCTTTTTTATTGGAAGAAATGATTTAAGGTTGAGTGCAGCCTTTGATACATTTGGATGATTTTTTTTTTTTTTATTGAAACGTTATTATTGAGAAGAGGTACTACTATCTGATGAAAAAAGCGTCTTAAAGTACTCAGTATTTCATCTTTCAAAATTCAAGTCCGACCACACTCAGTTGTGGAAAGTGTAAACATGCGCGTAACAGAAAAAAATCCAGGAAATCAATAAAAAGAATGAATAAAAATAAAGTCTATTTGTTTTGTCCATTTTAAAAAGTAAAACATACGCTTATTTTAAAAAAGTAAAAATAAGCATATGTTTTGTTTTTATAGCTTTTAAGTAAAAAGTAAAAACACAATTTTTTATAGCTTTTATGTTTTGTTTCGAATTAGTGGAACTAAATTAGGACACAACATCCTAGAATTTTGAATTGTCTCATCCAAATAGGGTGCGTTAGATTAAAGATTGAGAAGTGCTTAACAATACTTTGTTTGAATAATAAATATGAAGATTTTCAAAATGAAGAGATTATGGGTCAATTGTTATTGAATAAGAAAAAAGTGATTTTGATGTTAAATAAAATAATTATTTTTTTTGAACGAGTTAATAAAATAATTATTAATTTTTTCAAAATAAGCTGTAACAAACAGACTCTATAGATGGTATTTTACTAAAAACTCGTTTTGGCGTGTCTCATCCGTTATCGGATATGGGTGAGAGATTAGCGTATTTGACTAAAGTTAGATGATTTAGTATGAGTGTTTGACAAACATTAGCGTTTAGCGCTTTCGAGTAGAAATTTAAGATTTTTGAAACGCTACTTCAAGTAGTGTTTTTTGAAACGATGGCGGATAGCGTATAGCGTTTCACTTTGACATTTTTACCCTTATTATTTTTCTTAATTACTTCTCTTTCCTCATTAAATATTTTATTATCCTTAAATAATTTAATCATTAATTAAATACCTTTTAATGTCATTTTTACATTGACCAATTATTTTAACCGCTAGTTTTACCTTACATATAATTTGCTATATCAGCTAGCTTATCCGCTATCCGCTAGCTCAACCGATATCCGTTATCTGTTAGTGTATTTTTTATCTGCAACTTTTTACCAAACAGAGTCTTGGATAAAATTTGAGATTTTAAAATACCACAAAAAAGTAATAAATTTAAAATCATTCCTAACTTCTCTATAAAATCGTTACTCAAAATATATTAATTTTAATTTTTTTTTCATATTTTTTGAGAAAATACTTATTTTTTGTTTTCGAAAAAGTCACCAAAGCAATTTTAGAAATTATTTTTCCTACAAAAAATGTAATTTTTTACATACTTTTTTTAAGAGTTAAATATGTTTTTAGTATCTATAAAATTTTACAATTTTGTTTTTCGTTTCCATAATTTTTTCATGGACTTTTAGTCTCTACAATATTTCACACGTCACAGATTTTAGTTCCTATAAAATGTTAACTCAAGTATATTTTTAAAATTTTTGAATTAAATTCTGAACATATACCTTATGTGTTACAATAGAAGTCTATAGAAAAAATAAACTTAAAATTCAATTTCTAAGTTAGTATTTCCTTTATTTTGTTTCTTAACATCATTAAAAATTAGAAGGGTATATATGCGTTTACATTTCATAGGGTCTAAAACCACCGATAAATGTTGTAAAAATAAAATCACATAAAAATATTGTGGAAACATAAAGTCGATGAAAAACTTAATAAGAACTAAAAAAATGTGAAATTTTATAGGATTAAAGACATATTTAACCCTTTTATTAATTTTTATATTCAAATAAAAAAAATTAAGAAGGAAGAAGTTTAATTAATTTATTCAAACAGGAAATTATATTATATAAATTGAAGAAATTAAATTTACTAAAATTGTTAATTCCATTGACCTTTGAATTTTGTTGAAAACTCGTCCAAGTACACTCTTAATAACATTCACATTGTAAATTTTGAAAAATCAAAACCATAGTTAAACAAGTAAAAACAATTCAGTGCATACTTAAAATAAGGATTTATAGAATCTTTAAAGAAAGAAAATATTAATATCAATTAATGTTGACTCAGTTGGTTCATTCCACTGTAACGATGTGTGTACAATTTTCGTTGTTGGCGTGATGATGACGCTTTGGTGAGTGATCGGTAAAGATCTTTATAAGTCACCAAATGTCTGTCTCCGACCTTGTAAGCTCCTCGAAGTCCAACTCACATAAACGTTTTCATTAAAAAAAAAAAGAAAGCAAATATCAAATGAATTATTTATGGCTAAGTATCTCTAAGCAATCAAATGTTTGTCCTAACCTTACACTACAAGAAAATCGTTAATTTGCATTAAATTGCAAAACAGAGGAAGTGATGCCTCCGGTATAGTGTTGACCAAAAACTAGTCCATCCTTAGTAAACCGTCTCCTAAATGATGGAGACCTCAATCGAGGAGAAGCTAAAATGCCGCCGAGAACCATGGCTTTCGCGATCGCAATGTAACCTCCTTATTCCCACACGGTCGTAAATCAAGACAAAAACACCAATCAAGATGTGATTATATGAAAATCATACATAAGGCTTAAAATGTGAATCAATCTTGATTCCCTCTTTCTATGCATAAATAATAAAGACAAACTTTTCACATGACAGAAAATAGTATATGGAGTTTTTAAGCTTAAAATGTGACATAGAAAGCTTGCCATCGTAATCTTGACTCCTTTCTATGCATAAATATCACTCATATTTGTATAAGCCAATAGTGAATGAATTTCTCAACCTTATGGTCTTCGTTATATAGTGTAATCGGTTAGAATCATGCCTTAAATATAGTGAAGATACAACAAGAACTTCAAAAGAGCATTCATAGTTATGCTTAAAAACCAAAACAAAATCTTAAAAACTTGTTCGAGAAAGCAAAGAACTAGTCCTCGGAGTTGCCGACTCCAATCAAACCCACGGATCGCCTCATGCACTCCAAAGATAGTTTCGCATCCAAAGTCAGCCGACCAATTTTCCACATCGCAAAGAAACTTGTGCTCTTTCTTTGATTGAGGAAGGTATTGATTTCAAAGAAAACGATCATCGTTGTCGCAATATCACAATAGCAAACATAAAAAACCCTAAAATTGAACAAATTGCAAGAAACAACCAACCACAACCCTTCCAAATTTACTATATCAAAAAAATAGTGATTATTTCGAAATACAATATGCTACCAAACATTAAACACAAAGAAACCAACCGAACATCCTTTTGCTCCTTCAATTTCTCTCCTCCTAATCCAACATTAAACACAAATAAAAGGGAAATACAATAATAATAATAATAATAATACCAGGATTTGTTACTGTAAACATAGCATCCTCCATTGAAACCCTAAAAGATGAAGAAGCGATTAGGAAATTGATAATGCGATGGGCGATCAAAAACGATGAAGAAGCGATGAGCAATATGAACTAACAGATTTAACCCTAAATCATTGTGCACTTCACCAAATCGATGACCAATTGAAAACGAAGAAGAAATTGAAGAGAAAGGTGAAATAGAAGAAGAAATTGCAGTAACCAAATAATCTTACCGTGATAGAGCGCTTGGAATCGTTATTTGAGGAGAGGGATTTGCATTCTAGGGCTTGGAAACTTAGCGACAGAGAAGGTAGATGAGAGGTTTCAGAGAAAGAGATAGTTGAGAATTAGAGCGTTCAGAGAGTAAGAGAGTTGAGGACGCGAGCACGACGGTGGGGAGTGTGGGTGGAGGTGAGGTGGTGGTGATTGAGAGTGAGGAGGCGGGTTGTAGGTGAGAGCGAGAGGGTGAGGAGAAGAAGAGAGCGAGAGGGTGAGAGAGAAGAACGAGACCGCTCGAAAGGGATTTAGGGATCCCGTGGGTGTTTTATTTTTATCATTGGGTTGTTGATGACTTGCCACTTTAATCTCCGTGGCAAATATCCGTCCTTTCACATGTCTCGTGGCAAACCCGCGGCAAACACCAATGGAAATTTCGCGCTCTCACTTTTTTACACATTCCGTCGCAAACTGGTCGCAGAAATTACCGACTTTAATAAGCTCTCCGTGGCAATTGTTGGTGCTAATTAAATCAAGCCTTTTCAGTAGTGTTAATGAATCCTCGAGGTCCAACTCACCGACCTTTTTATTAAAAAAATGAAAATATAAAATGAATTCTTTATTGCTATGTAATACTCCCTATAAAAGAAAAGAATATTATTAATTATTAATTAGCTAAAAGACAAGCTAAAACATAAATAGCTCATTGGCTGTTCCTGGGCTATTAACCAAAATTAATTCATTTTGTCAAAAAGAAGAAATCTTAAATGAATACATATTATATAAAACAAAAACTAAAATGAATATATAGGCAATTAAGGTCTGAATTCATTTTGTCAAAAGGTCTAAATTACACTCTTTTATCTCATACCATATAATGAGATTTAATACTAGTAGTAGTAGTCATTTAATGCAAATTAATTAGTGCAATATTAATTGCAAATCTGAAGAGGCAGATTAAAAAGCCAAACGTATGAAGGTGACAATAGAAGTGTGACAGAAAAATTAATCTTTCAAATTTCAATTTCAATTTCAATATTT
The DNA here is from genome assembly GCA_020916435.1 of Oxytropis ochrocephala. NCBI lineage: Eukaryota > Viridiplantae > Streptophyta > Magnoliopsida > Fabales > Fabaceae > Oxytropis > Oxytropis ochrocephala. Next base: position 182,227 of record JAJHUT010000018.1, read on the forward strand.
GCTTCTTGTGCGATATCAGGTACGTAGCGTTAGCCAAGCATGGCTTACTTGGATGTCGTCGACGACAACGATGATGACGTGTCACCGATCGAAGAGGTTCGGGCGGTGGTATCAAACGAAGATGATCCAAACCTACCGGTATGGACATTCCGTATGTGGACGTTGGGAATAATATCAGTGGTGTTACTTTCATTTTTGAACACTTTCTTCGGCTATAGGAGCGAACCACTTGTGGTGACGATGATTTCGGTTCAGGTTGCAACACTTCCTATTGGTCGGTTTATGGCGAAAGTTCTTCCGACAAACAAGTTTCGGATCCCCGGGTTTGGAACGAGAGAATTCTCGTTAAACCCAGGTCCGTTTAACGTTAAAGAGCACGTGCTTATTTCAATATTTGCAAATGCTGGTGCTGCTTTTGGAAGTGGTTCTGCTTATGCTCTTAGTATTGTTGATATAATTAGAGCGTTTTATCATAGAAAAATTACTTTTCTAACCAGTTGGATCCTCGTCATGACAACCCAGGTACGTTACGTTACGTTACGTAGTCATGAATATCTTTATTATTATGATTTTTGTTTTAATTTGAGTATATGATATGATTTGCGTTATAATTAATGCATTTATTATGGGGTGGTAGGTTTTGGGTTATGGATGGGCGGGGATAATGAGGAGTTACGTGGTGGAGCCGGCGGAGATGTGGTGGCCAGCCACTCTGATGCAAGTTTCTCTGTTCAGGTACTACTCTGATGCTAATACTCGTCGTTACCATAACACTATATATGATGTTTTTATTTACTTTTCCCAAATTACCCTTCGAATATGTGTTAAATTTTAGCCTGGGGAACTTTTGTTAACTGAAATCACAATCATAAGTTATTTTATTCCTATACTAATATAGTGAGATATGAATGAATGAAGTGAACAACCGTGTAAATTTTTTTTAGATAAGCCGTGTAAAGTTATCTTACCTTCAGTGTTAGCTATTAAATTATTATTTTTATTTATTTAAAAACTATTAAATTATCGGTTTTAAGATGAAGTGTTGAATAGGTGTTGAAAATTAGAGGTGTTCATACTTCATTTTGGGGTCAAGATGAAGTATGAACACCTCTAATTTTCAACACCTATTCAACACTTAACTCCTCAGTTTCTCTCTCATGGTGTTGGAGAGATTGATAGGTGTCCACTCATCTTTTTTCTTAAATTACTCAACCATTATTTTTAGACACCTCAAAATTTAAAGCACTCATCTCTCTCTCTCTCTCAACAGAGAGATTTAATTACCTCATTACCTCTTTGTATTACTTTTACACTTTTTAAGGTAGTAAAATAAAAGTATAAATTGATGAGTTTTGTTCGGTATGATATGCTATATTACTCGATGACATATCATTTTTTATATTTAATATTTTAAAATAAATTTAAATATTAGTGAACACTCCAATACTATTGAATTTTGTTGGATAAGATACTTAACATCTACTCACTCAATAACACCTATTTTTTTATATTTAAATATTTTAAAATAAAGAAATAGTACAATTGAAAATATGGGTACCGGTACAGTTGTCTTTTAAATTAGTTGTAAATGAGTTCTATTTTAGTAAAGAAATTGTAATATTGTTTTGAAAATGGAAGTGACTTAATATATTAAAATATATAATGGATATAGTATTTATTAAAAAATTGGCTATTATTTGTAATTCATTTTTTTGACAAAAATATAAAGAATTTATAACATTTCAAAAATATTATAATAATATAAAGAAAAAAAAACTAAAAGTTGAAAGTTTATACTCTTCAATCTATACAAAAAATTTACTCTAACACCTTTTAAAGTCGTTTTAATTTTTTTATTACAAAGTAATAGAGAAAATTATATATTTTTAAAATATGTAATAAATAAGAGAATTTCTCGTTGATAGAAAATAATATTTTTTTAATGAAATTATACTTCTTAAAAGATAAGAGTTTAATTGCTTCAAAAAAAGGATAAGAGTTTAATATTTTAAAGAATTTAAAAAAATATAAAATAATTGTTTTTCTTCAACTGCACCATAAAAGCCTCCTTAAAATAAAATAAAATTTACTAATTTTTCCTATAGGTATCTTACCCGACAAAATTCAATGGGTATGGTAGAATTCTCTTTAAATATTATACTAATTTTGTCTACATGTATCATACCCAACAAAACTCAATAAATATTATAGAAATTTCCATAAAAACTATATATGTTAACTCCATAATATACATTTTAACTCACTCCTTTCGTTTCTTAAACATAATAAATATATCGTTTTTTATATAAAATATTAACATTAACATTGATATCATATTATTCGTTGTTCAAATCAATCAACAATTCTAGAGTAAAATGAATTCCAAATAAGTGCCAAAAAATCAATTCCAAATAATTTTTCCTAGCTATTACATACGTTAAATTTTCTCGAAAAAAACTTTAATTATATCAAGTTTTTTCTAGATTTTAAATATCTCATCAATGTCATCACCTAAGTGTAACAAAAAAAAGCTAATCACCTAAGTTATATAGCAGGCATGACTAAAGACACTTGATAACTATATGACTAGATATCAATAAATTAATTCAAAATTATATTATAAGAGAATTCTAATATTAAAATCTAAAATACACAAATTTAAAAAGTTAAACTGATAAGGTTTGAAAACAACGATCATTTACATATAGTTTGTTCCTCCATTCTTATTCAAAATGTGAACAATGTTTATTTTGCAGGGCTTTGCATGAAAAGGATTCAAAACGCATGTCAAGAGGAAAATTCTTTTTAATTGCACTTATATGCAGTTTCTCATGGTACGTAGTACCAGGTTACCTTTTCGCCACAATATCAATTATCTCATGGGTATGTTGGATATTTCCCAATTCAGTAACAGCTCATCAATTAGGTTCTGGAAAAAGTGGTCTTGGCTTAGGTTCCTTCTCTCTTGACTGGTCAACTATTGCTTCATTCATTGGAAATCCACTTGTTACTCCTTTCTTTGCAACAGCTAATATAATTGTTGGCTACATTTTATTAATCTATGTCCTCATTCCTACAGCATATTGGGGTTTTAATCTCTATAATGCAAAGAATTTCCCTATTTACTCTTCAAAATTATTCAGAGCTAATGGTGAAGTTTACAATGTAACTGCAATTGTGAATGAGAGATTTGAAATTGATATGAATGCGTACGAGGAACAAGGTCGTGTGAATATAAGTGTTTTTTTTGCTGTTAGTTATGGTATTGGTTTTGCTTCTATTATTGCTACACTTACTCATGTTGCTGTGTTTAATGGGAAAGAGATATATCAACAATTGAGATCTTCAAGATCTGGTAAAGAAGATATTCATACAAGAATGATGAAGAAATATGACAAGATACCTAGTTGGTGGTTTCATGTTACACTTTTGGTTTCATTTTTACTTGCACTTGTGATGTGTCTTTTAATGAAAGATGAGATTCAAATGCCTTGGTGGGCTCTTATTTTTGCTTCTGGGCTTGCACTCACTTTTACTCTACCAATCAGTATCATAACAGCAACAACTAATCAGGTACGTACGTATCTAGGAAGAAACAAACAACTATATTCCATTCCATTATAACATCATTTTGGTTGTTATTTATTATTATCCATTTTTTGATTTTCAGAGTCCAGGTTTGAATGTGATTACAGAGTACATAATGGGTGTGATTTTACCTGGGAGACCAATAGCCAACGTTTGCTTCAAGACCTATGGGTACATGAGTATGTCTCAGGCTGTTTCCTTTTTATCTGATTTCAAGCTAGGACATTACATGAAGATCCCGCCACGCTCAATGTTCTTAGTTCAGGTACTCATCTGCAATTTAATTACCCATCTATATTTAACCCAAGGGTACCCGTTAAGCTACCCACCTCGTGCTCATCGCAGATAGTGCTCGGAGATAACTGCGCCCAGCACGTGCTGCGCAAATGTGAACCGTTCGATCTAGAGAGAAGTATTCTCTCTAAATTGGATTGTGTCTGTCAGCACAGCACAGCACCTGCTGCGCGCAATATAGGATGATTTATTGGATACACAAATGCAATGAAGTGTAATCAAAAGTAAATCCTGCATACAACAAGTGCATGTATTAAATTTCATATATTATTTGCATGATGCAGATTATAGGAACTGTGATAGCAGGAACGGTGGATGTTGGAGTAGCCTGGTGGTTACTTGGTTCAATAAAGAACATATGCCACGAAGAACTACTTCCCCCGGACAGTCCATGGACATGTCCGGGAGACAACGTGTTCTTCGACGCATCTGTAATATGGGGTTTAGTTGGGCCAAGAAGAATTTTCGGCCCACTCGGAAACTACTCAAAACTGAATTGGTTCTTCCTTATAGGAGCATTAGGACCAATAATTGTATGGCTATCACAAAAAGCCTTTCCTAATCAAAGATGGATATCACTGATTCACATTCCAGTACTTTTTGGAGCAACAGGAAACATGCCACCAGCTAGTACAGTGAACTTCAATTCATGGATTATTGTTGCTGTTATATTTAACTATTTTGTGTTTAAACATCATAAGAAGTGGTGGGAGCGTTACAATTATGTTCTTGCTGCTGCTTTAGATGCTGGATTGGCTTTCATGACTGTTGTTCTTTACTTCTCATTTGGTTTGGAGGAAGTTAGTTTGGATTGGTGGGGACAAGAAGAGCATTGTCCTCTTGCTAGATGTCCAACTGCCAAAGGTGTAATTGTTCCTGGTTGTCCTGTATTTTGATATATCTATTCATAGTTGTTTGCATAAATATATTTGGATTGGATTAAAGTGTCTTGTAATTTCGACCTTTTATAATGTTATTCTATATGGTTTGCGACTTTCATGCTATTTCTTTTCATCATCTATGGAATACAGTTTACACTTGATAGGATTTTTAATGTTAGGATTTTTGGGATTTTTAATTAACCGAAATTGGTTTCAAACACTACCAGTATGTTTGGTATATATGCATGAAACAGGGGAGGGAGAAATTATTGAGAAACAAGTTGGAGAGCAATACCAACTTTCTCTACAAACCATGCCTAACATTTTTAAAGTACATCAGACTCAGAACTTACAAAAATCAATTTGACCCAACCTATTACCATTCACTCCTATATGTATACAAAATGATGTTATATATCATAAATATACATCATAAATCTATGTAGACATGGTGGCACCTTAAGCACTTTTAGCTTATTATGATATCATTGCTTGAGGGTTTTAGCAGAAGGTGCTGCATATCTAGCAGAGAAGCCATGGCTTATAGATTCTTCATCGTCCTCCACGCAATTACCCTCGTCGAAGTTTTGAGCATAGCTTAAAGGGTCATACTTAAAACCACCAACAGGGCCATAACTGCTTCTTCGCCTCTTCCATGGAAACTTCACTTTGAGACACCCCCAGCATGAAAGTAACCTTCCCTCTCTTTTGCTTTTAGTAGATGAACTTTTTTCCATTACTTTGAGATAGCTTTATGGAACGATTGAAAAAACTTCCGTGTGAGTTTAATTTTGTGGTTCTTCTTTATTCATTGATTTCATTTTGCTGAGGATTTTGAGTGTGTGGTAGAGAATATATAACTTCAGAAAAAATAAACCCTTTTGGGACCGGGTTTGAAAGATATATTATCAGAATCAAAGAATATGTATTTGTGCTCTTATATTGATTGTTTGGGTATGAAAAGAATCTCTAGTTAGCAAAATTGAGAGTGTGCATGTGCATGGAGGACCATTTGCTCTTTTTTTTTTTTGAAAAGTCAAAATGAATATATATTTTGAGTTTTTTCAAAATCCAATAGGATAGTGAGTAGTAATTTTTGGAGAGTACTCAAAATTTAGAACTGCTTCCTAAATATTATTGTCCATTAGGGGATAATAAAGGTTATGGATGTATACTGAACTAGTTTTGAGTACCCGTACAACTATTGGGAGAAATTCGTTGAAAGAATTCATGTTAGTTATAATTTACATTTTGTTGTATTTAGTTATTGAGCATAACCACGTTTGAGAGTAAATCATAGTTTCGTTTACACGTACATCAATATTTTGTATCAACTGTTACAGTGTTATGTACTTGTGTTTTGTAAAGTATGATAGAGGCTAGCTCAACATTTGTAGGCTTAAAACAAAATTTAAAGTGGGGCATTTTTAAAACTAATAATAAAAATTTATTTAGTCTTAACTCCAAATTAGGGACACATACTTGGCAATAGCCACTGTATTCCGGGAATCTCAACTTTAGTGTCTGTTTTCACTTATGGGGCTTGAATATTGGTTAAAACTCAACTAAGAGCTACCACAGTCCTCTCAGCTCTGGCAACATTTCGAATTTTGCAAGAACCAGTTTACAATTTGTCTGAGCTTATTTAAGTGATAACTCAATCAAAAGTCTATTGATTGAATCCAAGAATTCATCAAGGAAGAATATCAAAACCAATTCATGAAGCCAGGAGAGTATGCATGGTAATGAACTAATGATATTTGGTCCTAGTCATATACTCATGGGTTGATAATATTATTCAAATAAGCAAAAGAATATATGACAAGAGAAAAGCTTATGGTATTTATATAGAAACAAAAACATATGGTATTATCACCAAAAAAACAGTATAAATATAAAATAGAATTATAATTTATGTAGGTTGGTTATAATAGAATAGTGACTTTCTAACAAAAATGACATGCACTTTCCTCTTCTCAAAATAACAATACAACATACAGGGTAAGAAGTCACTGATATAAGAGGTCTAACAAAATCTAAGCACAAACATATTAGTCAGACATGTATGAGTACAAGGTAAAACATATGCACTTTATCCTACATATTGACTGATACCTTTTTCGGTCGAACTTTTCTTCACAAATCCTCTGGAGGACAACTCATTCAGCAAGACCAGAGCCTCCTCAGCTAATCCTTCATAAGCAATTCCTTCTATAAGAATAGTATAAGTAGCTTCGTAGGTTTGCATTCTTTTCTATCATATGAGCCAAAAGATCAATAGCACGACTAGTTTGTTGAGCCTTACATAGTCCCAACATGATGGAATTGTAAGTGAAAGCAGTGGCCTTAATACCTAATCTTTCCAAGTCATGGAAAATTTTGATAGCCCCATCAACCTTTCCTCACGAATAAATCCCCAATCAATGAAGAGTAGGTAATTATGTCCGGTTTAAGACGTTTCCGCACATCTCGCCTAAGAGTTCCATAGCACGCTCTGTTTTTCCGACTTTTGAAAGCCCATCGATAACTGTATTATAAGTAATTGCAACTGGAGAGCACCCTTTGCTACTCAATTGATTTAGTAGCTCAACAGCAACCTCCACCTTCCCATCTTTGCATAATGCAGTAAGCAAAGTATTATAAGTCACTATATCCGGGTAACAACCCCTAGACACCATAATCTCCAAATACTCAATTGCTCTATCCATCTTCTTTTCTTGACAAAACCCATGAAGCAATGGATTGTAACTCAAGGAATTAGGAGTACAACCATGCTCCGGCATCTTCTCCAATATACCGATAGCCCTACCGAGCAAACCTTTTCTACACAAGAAATTAATCAAGATATTGAAAGTAACAACACTAGGAGAACAACCCTTACGGAGCATGTCAGCCAATAAACTTTCAGCATCCCTCCATCTTCCAGTACCACACAAGCTTCGCAAAATAATATTATGTGTAATCACATTCGGTTCGCAACCAAAGGACTATTTACATATCATTCAAGAACTTAATAGCTTCATCTAATCTACCTTCCTTACAAATACCATTAATAAGAACATTGAAAGTAACCACATCAGGTTTACATCCTTTAATACTCATCTCATCTAACAATTTCATTGCCTCATTAACTCCATTCTCTTTACAAGTAGCTTCAATTAATATAGTATATGTAATTACATCAGGATAACATTCCCTTTGTAACTGCCTATCAAGAACTTCCATAGCTTCTTTCAATTTACCACTATCACATAAGCTACGCAAAATTGTATTATAAGTAACAACATCCGGTGAAACACTCATACGTTCTAATACCTGAAGAGCTTTAGAAATCTCACCTGATTTGCAGTAACCACTGATCAATACATTGTAGGTTATGATACCGGGGACGGCACCAGAATCTTCTAGAATTTGCATCACTCTTGTTGCCTTTTTAGTCCTTCCCGTTTTGCAAAACTGACGAATGAGATTTGTACATGCAATTACATCTGGAATGTCTCCTTTGCAACTCATGTGTTCTAGAAACCTAAACCCTTCGACCAATTCTCCATTTCTAATCAACTTACGGAGATGGTGATTGTTCTCTAATTCTTCCAAATTTCGTGAACTATTCACTCCGTTTGACGAAGATTCTGTGAAATTTGAAGTTTCTGAGAAACTGTGTGATTTGCCATTCAAACCAGAGGTTTCTGAAACGGCAGAGACGGCCAAATGTTTTCTACATTTCAGTTTTCTAAATTGACGGAGAGTATAGGAAGGTAGAGTGAAAGGGAGGGCTCTGAAGGCACGAGGTTTGGGAGGATATTTGTGAGAGTGGTGAAATGAAGAAAACTGTTCATGTGCCGCTAAATCCATAGATTGAAACATTGTTGCAACACCTGCTAGTAACTTACTGCTAAGACTTATCACAGCGATAAAATTGAAATAAGTAAAGAAGAATTGGTTTTACTTACAAGATTGAGAGGTTCCGAGAAGAAGGTAAGAAGGCGCAGTATTGCAGGGATGAGAGAGAGAGGGAGGGAGAGTTTAGGTTAGGTTTTGAAGGATAATATGGAATGGAAATGGAGGTTCAGGTGCTTATCCGATAAACGGTTGTTTTTCGTTTGTGCACAGAGACAGAAAGAGGCGTTTTTTTTTTGGACGAATGAAAGAGGGGTTTGTGTGGGCGTTTGCTTTTCCCACACCCCCTCCTACTCTTTCACACCCCATAACTCCAAATATTCCAAAAATACCCTTAAGTCGAAAGCATGTGTTTTCACCTATTCTGATTTGGTCAATCAACTGTTCGGTTGGCGCCAACCGAAACAGGTAAAAAGGTAAATGTGGTGTGAGAGTCCATTTTTGTAATAAAATAGGGTGTTCGAACACCTCACGCGAACCTATTCGCATTTACTCGCTCAACAGTGAAATTACGCACAAGAGGGTGTGAAGTCAAGATTTAACACACACGAACGATGTCATTCAACTCGCTCAAGGCCCGTGTTCGAACAGTGAAGTTTCGTGAAAAAAAGAGGTTTTACTTTGGCTTTTTTTTTTTTCACACCCTTATGGGGTGTGTTTTGAGTAGGAGGTGGTGTGGGAAAGCAATAGCCGTTTGTGTGTACTTTTTTCCGTAAAAAAAAGTGTGTGGATTGGGCTTGTTATTAATAGAGGCCCATCCTTCGTACAATCCCCCTTCTACTCACTAAACACCACTTTTTGGTGTGAATAGACCAAAAACCCTTACTGAAATTTGATTTTTATTTTTTTAAAGATTATGCACTGCTCGACGACACGATTGATCGAACCGCGTGGCACAACCACCTAATTTTACCGAGACACCCCAAATTGGTCAATTAATAAAGTTCGACCAAGCCGAGGTCTAACAAAGGATCGATGTCGGCTTTTTTTTAAAGAGCTGGTTAACCAAAACTACCTTGAACGATGAAATAACTCATTTGAACGATAAAATAACTAACTATTAACAAAACAGCTTGCAAAGTGGGGACGGATCTCGCCCTCCTGGATCGCGCTCTCCACGCTCGCCCACGCCCCTGGGCCGCTCCAATCCAAAGAAGCCACCTCCTCTCTTGGTTAGCCATATCAGAAAAATCAAGAAAATCACTAAAAACTCGCTCCAATTCGGATACATTAGCAATTGAATTGTATAAAAACAAGAAAATTAGTCAACTTCAAAGATACAAAGAACAATCGAGGTGTTCGACCGCGCAAAGTTCGACCACAAACACAAGACGCTGATCGAACACCCCCAAAGAGGTTCGATGCACGCCGATCGAACAACAACTAAACAAATTGCATCACTAACTTTTAAATTAGGGGTATTTTTGAAATATTAAGTGGTTTGGGGTTCCGATGAGAAAAGAGGTTTATTGCACAGACAAGATGAGCCTTAATAGATTCTTAGATGGCCCTTAATACTTTTGTTAAAAGTTAGTTTTGGACGAGAACGAAGCATGGGCCTTAATTTATTTTTGTCAGGTAAATCAGTTTTGGATAAAATAACTAACTTTTAACAAAACAGTTGTAGTGGGACGGATCCTGTCCTCCCTGATCAAAGTTCTCCACCTCAATTTTATAAAATAACTAACTTTTAATAAAATTGAGGGATAAAATAACTAACTCAATATTTTTTTTTCAATTTTACCCCTCAATTTATCCAAAACTGATTTACCTGACAAAAATAAATTTTTTATCTAAAATTAACACAATAAATTTATCTATTTAGTAGGTAAATCCGTTTTAGATAAAAAAATTAAAAACAAAATTACATATATAAATCCGCTATTTTATGAGTAAATCCGCAGGCTATATATACTTTAGTTTCTTTGGCTTATATATGCATTTTGTTTTCATTGTAAATCTGTTGTCAGTGAGGTAATTCTGTTCTAAATTCTTTTGGAACAAACAAATTTACTCTACCAAATAGATAAATTTGTTGTGTTAATTTTAGCCAACAAATTTATCTATTTGTTAGGTAAATCTATTTTCGATATTTCATTACAATTTATCTAACAAATAGATAAATCTGTTGTCTAGTTTTTTCACAACAGATCTATCTATTTGACAAATAAATCCGTTTGGATATTTTGAGGGGTGAAATTGGGGGGGGGGGGGGGGAGAGTTGAGTGGGGGTATAACCGGTGATTGTGAGGGTCTAAAAAAAACCGTTATTTTTTATACTCCACTCCTATATCATATACTCCCACTTTTTTTGTGTCATTTCAATTTTACCTTTATTAAATAACAGTTTTAATTTTATTTTATGGACATATCATTTAAACTTAATTTCGGAATGTTTTTTTTCAAAAGAGTGTCAAATTTATGTATTAATGTATAAATCTAGAATGAAAAACTATTTTACGATTTATTTATGTATAAATACATAAATCCGTAATGAAAAAGTACATAATGGATTTATGTATTAATACATAGATCCAGAATGAAATAATACATTACCGCGTTATGTATTAATACATAAGTTTGGAAAAAAAAGTGAATATAGTATGAAATATTTGTTAAAGGGTAAAATGAGAAGTTTGAGTTTATGTGGAGATATCGAGTCCAACTGTCGGGGTGTAAAAATAGCACCCTTATGAGATGGATGTCAAACTTCAAACCTCATTTAGACACGATATGGATATGAATCATTACTGGCCACAAGCACAATGGTGCAACACAACATAGGATCTCGCCAACCTGATACTCTCTTCAATTTTCACCCTCAAGCAGGGTAAACTTGTTTTACCGAATTTCTAGAAATTTTCAAAAAATGAAGTTTTCGAAATTTAAACTAAATTTTCGGAAATATTGAGAGTAGCAAATCTCATTTCAATGATCAAGTAAACATTACGAGGTCAACTCCACTAATGTAAACTAGTTAGATAAATCGATTCTAAATAATCAATCTGGCTTCATCAATGATTTACTTTTCCATTGATTTGATTGGAGTTGAATGAATTTAAGATATTTTTAATTTTATTGAAATTTTTCATTTAAGAATCAATAGTTTTGATGTTTATAATATATGTGAGGGGGTCCTTCTAGATTTAATATAATCATACAAAACTCTCTTGAAAGGGACTTCACTGCTCGCTGCATGCGTTAGAAAGATGACATTCTTCCCGGACATTAGAAGACTTCCTTGTACATCAATGTTGTATAACCAATAGAGCCCATGAATTCCATGCCTTGCTATAGTATTGTCCTTTCCAAGATTAACCCCACTTGTAAATAAAGCTGGATTTTCTTCTAAATTTATCCGAACCTATCCCCAAAATTAAAACAAACAAATGAAAAAAAGAAAGCAGTTAGAAACATAAATATTTATGTACTCCCTCCGGTCTTTTTACAAAACAGAGGTTTAACTTGATGTATTAGGTCCAAATTTCAGACCAAATACATTAACTTCTGTTGACCAGCTAGCTCTAAAGAGACTCGAGTAGTAGAGACTAATATGATTTCATATATCAAAATTGGATGAAGAATGCAAACTTTGATACCTGTAGCTCGGCAAAATGTGCAGATGCAAGAGCCAGTCGCAATTTGTAGGTTCCTTTGGTATTCACATAATCCAGATTGAAATGTATTTGCCACGTGGTTCCTTCATAAGTGATGTTGTCTTTCTTCCTACATAACGACATCAAAGGAAACTAATATTTGAGACAGATTTTTCTAATGATATAACACATTTGCAGTGATTACTAACATTAAATATGGGAAAGAAGAGACATCGGGTGACAGTGGCAAAAGAAAAGAAAAGAAAAGGCAAAAACAAACCTAGTAACTTGAGCAAAAAACCAATCTTTTTTGTAGTCACTAGCGCCAACATTGTAAATTAAGTCTTTATTTGGATACAAATCAGCATATCTCTCCCACAACCCATATTGCCTAAACCTGCCAGTTATATATAATATAGTCATATAAAAATTGTGCTATTTTATAACTATATAGATAGCATGGAGAGCAAATTAAAAAGGAAACAAACCTATCAGTATGGTTGAGATAGAGTTTGTTGATATATATAGGATTCGGATCAGGAATATAGAACTCAGCAGCTGAGCGATCAGGAATACCTATTTCCCACAATGTTGGACCATCTCTTGGTGGTTCATATACAACCTCACCCACATTAATTTCAAAACTCGTGTGTGTCGTTAAGTGTTACATATACCTAAATACATCACTTTTTCAATGAATCTAAAAAGTTGTTATAATGCTTATATATGAGTCAAGAGGAGTATAATACTATAATATTTGGAGTTTAAAAAGTTAATAAATTAAGACCGAGGTTACGTTAATGACACGATCATATTGATAATCACCAATATATCCAAAGTGACCCATGAATAGAGATTATAGTTCCTGTGACGTATGTTAATAATTGAGAAATAGCCTTTTTCATCCGTAGTCGCCCAAAATTGATAACCTCGTTAAAAGAAATAAAGAATGTATTTTAGTACTTAACTAACGCGAAATTAATTGTACCTTAATTTATATGAAATAAGCTAAAAGTACGAAAGATTAAAGATCAAAGTTGCTAAACAAAAAGGTTACTACCTTGCATTCTCTTTGCCAAGATCCAGCATCTCCTGGGAATGCTAATCCCACATAAGCACCACTAACTGGGATTAATGCATTACTAACGTACCTATATATACAGGTTTAATTAAATTAAACCAATTAGCTACTATACGAGAATATTACTTTCTCAACAATAAATTATGTTAGCTAGTGATACCTACCTGTCTCGGACAAGCAATCTACCTTCAACTTTACCTCGTTGGTTAGATGAGAGAAAATCTTCAGAAGCTGGAAATGTATAGGGCCAGCTTTCAACTTCATTCACCATCTGCAATATTTTTTTTAAAAATAATAAAATTAAAGACAATACTCTTTATTGACATCATACTTAGGTGGATTATGATTTGCAGAGAACAAAATAATAGTGAAGATCGATGACAAAATATATTAAAGTGAGTTTGCAAGTGATTTAATCACACAGACGGCAAGAAAATCACAGACTCTGCATTACCGATTTCACAGAAAGGTGTGGATAGTGTGCAACAATGATAGGATAACTCAAAAAAATAATGTGCGATATTTTACTCGCTTTTTATTGCCTTCCCAGAGGTTGTTCTGCTAAGCCCATTAGAGAGGGAATTAAGGTATATGAATATGGGTCCAAAGACTTTCTTCCAAGGCTCATTTGGTCCAAATTTCATTATCAGATCTGCCCCTGAATAATGTGTGCTATGAAATACCTGATTTTAACACCAACAAAAATAATTTATGTAATTATTTGAACAAAAATAAGGTGGCATGTAACAAGGTACTTTTAAAATGAGGTTCAAAGGTGTATCAAAGTATTTTGACATACTACATCAAGTAGTTAGTGAAAAAGTTAAATTATTTGCCTTTTGAGATGTTTTTATAATTTGGTAGAAACTTCTTTAGTAGGTTGAAATGTTTAGTCCACTTTTGGACCTCATTTTAAAAGGACAATATTAGGGACACCCAACAACACTAGCAATAAAAAATGAACTACTCACCGAGAGGAGAGAGGCCCACGTGAGAATGGAGGATTGTTTGAGGACCAAACAGATCTCGAACTCATTCTTTGGCAGAATTAGCCGTAATCCAAAGAGATTCTCGATGAGTTGATGGAAATCCAACCATGTACACGGTTACTTCGACTCTCACTTGAGTATTGATACTTGTCATCTACCCGCTTTCAATTTTGCGGTCACAATCTATTCACATTTTCCAAAAATATAAAATGAAAACAGGTAAAATATAATCCAAAACAGTTGTACCCAAAAATATTTAAAGTAATTATTACTTTTTTACTAAAATATTAATTGAAAATTATCACGTTAAACAAATTGTAAATTCTTAAAAAAAAAGTAATATATTCAAATATTGATTTTCAATTGAATTTTTTTTTTAACATCAACTCAGAGTTTTCAATGAAGAATTATTTGTTAGTTATGTTTCTGTTAAGCCTTAGAAAGAGAGCTAGAAATTGTATTTTTTAAAAACATATTTAATTATTATTGCCAGATACTATACATACCTCTCCTTTGAACTCCGGCTCCACAGGATTTACAAGGCGAATGTAAACTTCTCTGGTATGCTAGAGCTTCTACCCCTTCCGTGTAATCGATCATCAGCAAGGCATAAATCTTTTCTATCGCTCGCTATAACCATGTAATTAACCTCGCAATTAACACACAAGAAATATCGTAAGAAAAACAAATGAACACTCACGATGCCCTAGAGTTTTATTCTGTATAGTACCCAACATCTAATTACTTAATAATAAATAAATTTAAATGTATTTAAATATTTTGAATAAATTTTGCCCGTAAGTATCTGGCTACCCAACAAAATTCAAGGTTATTAATTCTAAAAAAATACATAAGTAAATGTGTACTTATGCTTTCTAATTATTTTTTGATCTCTGAGGGGGAAAATTAAAATAAAATAAGTAGTGGAAAGTCACTTACTTGTCTTTCCTAAGTTTGAATGCTACCCTAGTATTGTCAAGATCGAAAGCAGGCCATTCCTTCAAATGTTCGTAAATTGCGTAGGTGTAGAACCCAGAGGAACCACGAAGCATTACAAACCTACACATGTCATCATCATCTTCATCATCATTTGCTTAAGTTTTCTATTGCTACCAAAACAGAGACATAGAGACGGAGCAAATAATAATAATAATAATAATAATAATAATAGTATTTCCTCCGTCTCATTTTAAATATCATTTTCGCAATATTCAAACCTTTTATCAATATTGAGTGGTGCAAGCTTTCCTTCAAAAGAGAAATTCCACAATCTCGTGAACGATACCTCTACTTGTTCTTCACTTTCCTTTATCACCGTAAAATTTGTAGCTTCAAAGCTTTCAAAATCATTGGTTTCAATTAGTCAAAGTTCTTACACAAGAATAAATAAGGTGCGTGAATACTCTCTCTAATCGCATATATAAGAATATAATAAAGTTTTAGTGATCATTAAATAATTAATGATCTAATATTAACTAGATACATTGGCTTATTTCAACTAACCTAAAACCGCATTTTCTCAAAGATAATACTTATATACCTGTCAAATTTACTCCTTTCTTTTTTTTTTTTTTTTTGGTTTTATTCCCACCCTGGTCCCATACAATATCCCAGTACCTACATAAATTGATAATAATAGAATAAGAATAACAAAAAGGGAGTTAGTTAATCATTTTTTTTGCATGTCGAGTGTTTGTAAATTTTCCTACAAGAGAGCTATTTGAATTGGTGTTAGTTACCCTCTGTTGATCTGTCGTTAAGAATTTCAAGCAAATTATCAATGCCATTATATTGAATTCCAGTGACCATTCCTTCTGGGTTTGATATTGTGACTTGAACTATGCCATTATCCATAACCACCTGAAAATACAGATAATAATAATAATAATAATAATAATAATAATAATAATAATAATAATAATAATAATAATAATAATAATAATAATAGAATTTGAGCTAAGCAATGTTGTAAATTTTGCAGAAGCTATTGCAGAAGTAGTTTGGATTACATTACATGTTTTTCTTGCATAACCAATCGCACCCCTGTCCCTGAGGATTACATACTATAAATTAGTTCCTTTAAATATTCCTAATAATGCAGCTTCAGCAGTATTTTTTTTTTAATGTTGGACAGTAAAAATCTCAGAACAGAGTAAAATAAGAACAATTGGGTAAGATGAAGTTAAGAAACCTGGATTAGTACTGCAACGAAGAAAGAAGGTGAATTGAAGCATGAAGAAAATGAAGTAATTAAGGAATTCCATTTTCCCCTGCTTTCAACTTTGCTTTACAAGAGTTTGAGATTCTTTATAAAAGTAATTAATTCAACCAGCCAACATTTTTCTACTTTAGAAGAATCAAATTAAAAATTTAATTTGGTCAAAAAAAATTATTACATAAGTAATTAATTCAAATCTGTTGATTGCGCATTTAACTAAATTTATAGAAATCCCATATATGGAAAAAATATATTATATGGTGCATTTTAATTGATATTAAAATTGAATCTTCATAGTTTTTTTTCCATAGATGATTATTTATCTCCTTCATGCATTTGGTCACATTCTATCATCATGTTCATTTTTCACAGAATATGGTATAATATTAATAATAGTTTATATTTTTTGACATATAAATGTTTGGTCATCAAATTATTTTTATGTCTTACTTTAAAACGAAAATATTTCCAGATTTATGTATTAATACATAAATCTAGATTAAAAATACATTACTTAATTTATGTATAAATATATAAACCGAATGAAAAAGTACATTATGGATTTATGTATTAATTCATAGATCCGTAAAAAAAAAATACATTACGGTTTAATACATAACCGGAAAAAATTTAAAAATTGAATACAAGATGAAATATTTGTTAAAGTTAAAGGGTAAAATGGAAAGTTTGAATTTATGTGAGGATATGGAGTCCAATTGTGGGATATAAAAATAGCACCCTTTTGAGATGGATGTCAAACTTTATACCCTCGCTTAGACTTGATATGGATCTCAATCACTATTAGCGCACACAATGGTGCTACACACACAGACGATCTACACTCAACCCGATACCCTTCAATTTTCACCTCAAGCATATTAAACTTGTTTTACCAAATTTCTAGAAATTTTCAAAAATGAAGTTTTTGAAATTTATACTAAATTTTCGGCAATATTGAGAGTAGCAAATCTCATTTCCATGATCAAGTAAATATTACGAGAGGTCACCCACTAATGTAAATTAGTTGGATATCCGATTCTAAATAATCAATCTTCTGATCAATAATTTACTTTTCCATTGATTTGATTGGAGTAGAATGAATTTATGATATTTTTAATTATATTCAAATATTCCTCAGAAGAATCACTAGTTTTGATGTTTATAATATATGTGAGGGGGTCCTTCTAGATTTAATATAATCATACAAAACTCCTTGAAAGGGACTTGTGTTGCTCCTCGCTTGAGTTAGAAAGATGATATTCTTCCCCGACACCAAAAGATTGCCTTGTACATCAATGTTGTATAACCAGTAGAGCCCGTGAATTCCATGCCTTGCAATAGTATTGTCCTTTCCAAGATTAATCCCACTTGTAAATAAAGGCTGATTTTCTTCTAAATTTATCCGAACCTATCCTCAAAATTAAAAGAAAGAAAATGGAAAACACAAAGAGAGAGACAAAAAAGTTGCAGTTAGAAACATAAATATATTTATGTACTCTCTTTGGTCTCTTTGGTAAGTAAAGTTGAACTTGATGTATTAGGTCTAAATTTCTAACTAAATACATTAACTTCATTGACTGTAAGTTGCTTAAAAATTGAAGGAAGAATGCAAACATTGATACTGTGAGCTCAAAGAAATGTGCGATGCAAGTGCAACGTAATTTGTAGGTTCCTTCAGATAACATTTTCAAGATTGAAATGAATTTGCCACGTGGTTCCTTCCATATGTAGTGTTGTCTTTCTTCCTACAGTAACAACATCAAAGGAAACTAATATTTGAGACTATAATCAAAACGTAAAACTCTAAAACATTGCTTTCAATACAAATTTTTGAGACAAATTTTTCTAATGTTATAACACATTTGCAAAGTGATTACTAACATTAAATATGGGAAAGAAGAGACATTGGGTGACAAAGTGGCAAAAGAAAAGAAAAGGCAAAAACAAACCTAGTAACTTGAGCAAAAACCAATCTTTTTGTAGTCACTAGCGCCAACAAAGTGTAAATTAAGTCTTCATTTGGATACAAATCAAAGATATCTCTCCCACAACCCATATTGCCTAAACCTGCTAGTTATATATAATATAGTCATATAAAAATTGTTCTATTTTATAACTATATAGATAGCATGGAGAGCAAATTAAAAAGGAAACAAACCTATCAGTATGGTTGAGATAGAGTTTGTTGATATATATAGGATTTGGATCAGGAATATAGAACTCAAAGAAATGAGCGATCAGAATACCTATTTCCCACAATGTTGGACCATCTCTTGGTGGTTCATATACAAGCTCACCCACATTAATTTCACAACCTGTGTGTCAGTGTGTTACACATTATTTGCCTCATGAATGAGTTTAAAACAGCAGTAGTACTACCATATAATATTTGGAGTTTAAAAAAGTTAATAAATTAAGACCTGAGGTTACGTTAATGACGCGATCATATTGATAATCACCAATGTATCCAGTGACCCATGAATACAGATTATAGTTTCCAGGACGTATGTTAATAATTGAGAAATAGCCTTTATCATCGGTAGTCGTCCAAAATTGATAACCCTGTTAAATGAAATAAAGAGAGTATTTTAGTACTTAACTGACAAAAATTAATTGTATCTTAATTTATGTGTAACAAGCTAAAAGTACCAAAGATTAAAGATCAAAGTTGCTAAACAAAAGGTTGCTACCTTGCATTCTCTTTGCCAAGATCCAACGTCTCCAGGGGATGCTAATCCCACATAAGCACTGCTGACTGGGATTAATGCATTATTAACGTACCTATATATACAGGTTTAATTAAATTAAACTAATTAACTACTAGTAATTGTATATGAGAATATTTCTCAACAATAAGTTAATTATGGTAGCTAGTGATACCTACCTGTCACGGACAAGCAATCTACCTTCAACTTTACCTCGTTGGTTGGATGACAGAAAATCTTCAGAAGCTGGAAATGTATAGGGCCAGCTTTCAACTTCATTCACCATCTGCGATATTTTTTAAAAATAATAAAATTAAAAGACAATATTCTTTATTGACACAATACTTAGGTGGAATATGATTTGCTGAGAACAAAATAATGGCGAAGATCGATGACAAAATATTTTAAAGCGAGTTTGGGATGATTTAATCACACTGACTGCAGAAAGTCACAGACTCATGGTTAGCTAGAAATTTCCACAGTAGATATTATTTCCGCAGTTCGATAGATAATGTGTATCAATGATAGGGTAACCAAAAAAAATAATGTGCGTATATTTTACCTGTTTTTTGGCGTCTTCCCAGAGGTTGTTCGGGTTAAGCCCATTAGAGAGAGAATTAAGGTATATGAATATGGGTCCATAGACTTTCTCCCATGGCTCATTTGGTCCAAATTTCATTATCGATCTGCCCCTGAATAATGGGTGCTATGAAATACCTAATTTTAACACCAACAAAAATGATTTATGTAATTATTGGAACAGAAAAAAGGTGGCCTGTAACATGAATTTTAAAATGAGGTTCAAAAGTGTATCAAAGTATTTTGACATGCTACACCAAGTAGTTAGTGAAAAACTTAAATTATTTGTCTTTTGAGATGTTTTAATAATTTGGTAGAAACTTATGTAGTAGGTCGAGATGTTCGGTCCACTTTTAGACCTCATTTTAAAAGGACCATTAAGGATACCCAAAAACACTAGTAATAAAAAATGAACTACTCACAGAGAGGGATGTGGGGCCCACGTGAGAATTGAGGTATTGCTTGAGGGGGCCAGCAGATTTGAACTCATTGTTGGGCGTAATTAGCCAGAATCCAGTAGATTCTGATGAGTTGATGGAAATCCAACCATGGACACGACATTTCCTGGCCTCACATGAGTATTGATACTTGTCATCTACCGCTTTCAATATTGGGGTTACAATCTATTCGCATTTTCCAAAACTATAAAATAAAAACAGGTAAAATATAATCCAAAATAGTTGTACCAAAAAAAATTCAAGTAGTTATTACTTTTTTACTAAAATATTAATTGAAAATTATCACGTTAAACAAATTGTACATTCTTAAAAAAGTCATATATTCAAATATTGTTTTTCAATTGAAAGAATTTTTAATATCAACATGCTCTCAGAGTTTTCAATGTAGCATTATTTGTTAGTTACGTTTCTGATAAGCCTTAGAAATAGAGCTAGAAATTGTATTTTTTAAAAACATATTTAATCTATTCCATTACCAGAGACTATTACATACCTCTCCTTTGAACTCCCGCCCACAGATTTACAAGGCGCAATGCCTTCCGGTATGCTAGAACTTGCCCTTCCGTGCAGTAGGCGATCATCGCAAAGGGCATAAATCTTTTCTATCGCTCCGCTATAACCATGTGAATTAACCTCGCAATTAACACACCACAAATATCGTAAGAAAAAAAATAGTGAACGCTTTGATGCCCTAGAGTTTTATTCTCAGATATTACCCAACATCCAATTACTTAATAATATATTAAAAAAATTCTATTTAAATATTTTAAAATAAATTTAATTTTTTTAATTAATTTTGCCCACAAGTATCTCGCTACCCAACAAAATTCAAAGTTATTATAGAATTCTTAAAAAAAAAAGATGTGTACTTATGTTTTCTAATTATTTTCCAATCTCTGAGGGGGAAAATTAAAATAAAATAAAAGTAGAGGAAAGTCACTTACTTGTCTTTCCTAAGTTTGAATGCTACCCTAGTATTGTCAAGATCGAAAGCAGGCCATTCCTTCAGATGCTCATAAATTGCGTAGGTGTAGAACCCAGAGGAACCACGAAGCATTACAAACCTACATAGTGCACACAATATCGTTGTCATCATCATTATTTGCTAAAATTTTCTATTGCTACCAAAACAGAGACATAGAGACGGAGCAAGTAATAATAATAGTATTTCCTCCGTCTCATTTTAAATATCATTTTTGCAATATTCAAACCTTTTATCAATATTGAGTGGTGCAAGCTTTCCTTCAAAAGATAAATTCCACAATCTCGTGAATGATAGCTCTACTTGTTCTTCACTTTCCTTTATCACCGTAAAATTTGTAGCTTCAATCCTTTCAACATCATTGATTTCAATTAGTCAAAGTCTACAAAACACCAACACAAATACTCCTTCATACCACACAAACACGTAGATACCGATAATAATTTAGGAAAATAAAAATGTTGGTGTCAATGCTAGTGTTACAGAGGTGAAAGTTGTTATATAGGAATGACAAGGTCCGTGAATCATAGATACCTGTCAAATTTACCCTTTCCCTTTTTTCCTTTTATTGTTGTTTTATTCCCACCCTGGTCCCATACAATATCCCAGTACCTAGAATAAGAATAACAAAAGGGGAGTTAGTTAACAATCACATTATTTTATGCATGTTGAGTGTTTGTAAATTTTCCTACAAGAGAAGAAAGCTATCTGTAGTAGTTATTATTAACTTATAATTACACATTCTAAGTAACATTTGAAATTGAATTGGTGTTAGTTACCCTCTGTTGGATTCGTCGTTAAGAATTTTCGAGCAAATTATCAATCCCATTATATTGAATTCCAGTGATCATTCCTTCTGGGTTTGATATTGTGACTTGAACTATGCCATTATCCATTACCACCTGAAAAAACAGATAATAATAATAATAATAACAGAATTTGAGCTAAGCAATGTTGTAAATTTTGCAGAAGCTATTGCAGAAGTAGTTTGGATTACATTACATGTTTTTCTTGCATAACCAATCGCACCCCTGTCCCTGAGGATTACATACTATAAATTAGTTCCTTTAAATATTCCTAATAATGCAGCTTCAGCAGTATTTTTTTTAATGTTGACAGTAAAAATCTCAGAACAGAGTAAAATAAGAACAATTGGGTAAGATGAAGTTAAGAAACCTGGATTAGTACTGCAACGAAGAAAGAAGGTGAATTGAAGCATGAAGAAAATGAAGTAATTAAGGAATTCCATTTTCCCTGCTTTCAACTTTGCTTTACAAGAGTTTGAGATTCCTTTGGTAGTAAGAGACGATTTATCTATCTGCATATATTATATAACTCCACAACCAGCCAACATTTTTCTACTTTAGAAGAATCAAATTAAAAATTTAATTTCGAGATCAGGTTTTCATTATTACACAATTAATTTTTGGTCAAAAATATTATTACATAAGTAATTAATTCAAATCTTTTGATTGCGCATTTAACTAAATTTATAGAAATCCCATATATGAAAAAAATATTATATGGTGCATTTTAATTGATATTAAAATTGAATCTTCCTAGTTTTTTTTTCAATAGATGATTATTTATGCACTTGGTCACATTCTATCATCCTGTTCATTTGTTTGACATAGATGAATATTTGGTCATCAAATCATTTTTATGTCTTTACTTTAAAAGGAAAATTTAAGAAAATGCATAACTTATGTGCCAATGACCAGAAATCCTAACAACTATTGGGTTGACTTCGTCGCTACTCAACAAGGGCGGTGGCGTTTAGGTGGTTTGTTTTTTGACAAGAGAAGAAGCATGTTGGAAGTTGAAAGAAGGAAAAACAAGCAATGTCTTAATCTTAATAGAAAATGATTAATTGGATGAATATGGAGAGAATCGTTTTAAGAATATTGAGTTGAAACTAATCTAGTAGGGAATGGAGGCTAGAGTCATGTGAAAGAAAGCTTGGAAGAATCTTGTTGGACTTCAACGACAGACAAACAAACCCTTTCTTTCGTTTTTCTTTAACAATACTTTTTTTTTCCATGAATGAATGGTATTTCAATCCTCGTTGCACTTTTATTTGTTTGTCGCTACAACTGTAACTACCTGCCACAGTTGCTCACGGGTCGCTATTTCAATTGGTAGTTAAGCCATTGCAACTATGGCATAAGGCTTATAAAATTATAATTACTTTTTTTTTATTACTTAGACAGTTAGACCAAGTGGGAGTGATAAATGCCACCTAAAACTCACACACAATCGCAGTAGATTCTCGAGTTGAGCTCTGTTGATGATATCTGGGCCTAACAATTTCAAAGATTCATTCTATTAAGTTGGGTAAGAAACGGCCCAAAAAAAAAACAAAACTAACAAAAAATACAACGGAGAATGGAGATTCCCAAACTATCGACTGAACAAAAAAAGTCTCACTGAAGACAGAAACAGCTCAAACAAAATCAAAGACTCGTGAAGAGTACAATCCAGTGAAGCAAACTCGCCAGCGCAACTACTTGTCTCACGGTAGATAGACACAAACTTCAGTTTCCCACTCCAAATTTATGATTTTTCGAATCTCTCTAACAAGGCTCCACCCCAAACACGTCCCACCTAACCACCTTGAATGATAGAACATGCAGCAGCAGAATCCAACTGATTTACAAGCCTTAGCCCAACACAGCCTCGACCCTTCTAAAATACCCCAAAGCTCAGCCTCCAAAGCATAACATAAGCCAAGGAATTTAGCAAAGCCACGAATCTACTCCCCCAGATTGTTCCGAATAATTCCCCCACAATCCGCAACTCGAGTTTCATGTTTAGCGGCACCATCATTATTGAACACCACCAACCAATAGGAGGTGTTCCCAAAAAGCCTCAATCCATCTTTTGTCATGAACCAGATCTATACAAGATGAAAAACAACAGAGTAGTACTCTCGAACCAACCTAAAACATTTCTTTGTTAATGCATACATTTTTCTCATTAACTTTTATGTTCCATTTAAATGATTTTTCATGAAGGTAAGTTGAGGATGCAATTTTTTTAACTACTTAGTAGTAGTGACTATAATGAGACTTTCAAGTTATGACTCAATTACTTTAACAACCCACTTGAACTACAAGAATCAGGATTAGACCACCAACCAAATAACGAACTGTGGACAAAGGCAATTCAATGTTTAGTCAGTTTAATTGTCCTGTTCATTTCTGTTTTGAAAACACTAGTGAAAAAAGGTAGTGCACATTTGAATTCTCTAGTGTATAGCATTAGTACTAGGCTAGCAAGTAACAACCACAATGTTGGTAAACTAATCATATTAAGTCTATGTGACATCTAATGACAGGTGATTCTCAACTAGCAACCTCAAGTTTACAATTTTTTTAGTCAAATGTTAGTGGTTAATTAGTTAAGAAAAGAGAGAAATGTTAGTTTTCAAATTTTGAATTCTGGATCTCATATTTATACTCTTACGATATTTTTTAGTTCACCAACTAAAAAGATCCTGGTTCTTGACCAAAATTATACCTTCTAGTACAGACTCCAAACCCCTTATTGGCTTATTTACATAGTCATATTGTGGACGTCATTGCTTTGGTGCAGAAAACATTATATATGTATTCTATCTTATAAGTTATAACACTAACAGAATAACTAAACGAGCTTATATGGCTAAGGCATACATTTTTTTCTTCATCTGTACGTGTTCTTATTTCTTAAATTAAAGTATAAGATAATTATCATGATTTCTAACAAATGATATAAATATATATATATATGAGATAACAAATAATTAAAATATAGTTGTTTATAGAACAAAAATAGAATGTATAAAATCTCTTATAAATATGTCATTTAATTTATATTATTATCATACTTTATTTGAAAAATACTTTAAAAGGAGAATAAAGTTAAAAATAATTTTCTAATAAAAATAAACAAAAAATATTAAAAGTGATATTTCCTGTAAGATAAGTAAAATAAATAATAATAAAATTTATGTAAAAACTATAATCATCATATAAATTTATGTAATAATAATAAAATTTATGTAAAAAATATTAATTTATACTTATCAATTAGTTTAATCAATAATCATACCAAATACTTTAAATTTGAACAGCTAGCTTAATATCCAAATCAGCCTAGGCAAGTGCATACTTTTTTTAGATAGATAAGACTTAGTTTTCTTAAAAACCTATTTAGCTAAAAAGGTTAGACAACACGTATTTGAAAAAACTTTCTAGATATACTAGGCCGACCTACTTAAGTAGATATGTTAATATTTTTTATTTTTATTATTACTATTATTGTATTAAATTTTGTACTTTATGTTAAATCATAAATTTCTTTACATTTTTTGTTAATTTAAGCATGTTGACCTACATCAATTTCTAATATTTTTAAAAATATTATTATAAAATAGAATTATAACATGATGTCATATAAAGATAATTCAAAGCCCAACTCAGCACATCCTATAGGTGCGCCTGCCCTTAGCTCTAACTCTCTAAGTCTATGTTGCTTTTTGAGCGCAAGTCACCGCTCATGGCATGTTTTGTTGCTTAGCATCTTTATTCTTTGTAGTGTATTAGCACTCACCGCCAAATACTCAAATGTACGATTATGATACCCGTGTTGTATTGTAGCCATCACATTTTTATTCAAGAATCACAACGCCGCAACGCAACGATTTTATTCGTGCACAGATCAGCAAAGATCGCGATTTGCAGATATTCCATGTCAAATGCGGTTGATAAGTCTTAATCACAAATACATAATAAACTCTAATGTCATGACCCAAATTAAAACTGCAGTACATTTCTCTTCTGAAACTTTATAACCTTCAGGCTTCAGGTAGAAGTGAAGAAATCTTACAATCAAAATAAATTAAAAATAAACTGAACTTAAATCAATATTTAAGTAAAATAGAACGCCCTCAAATTTTCATATTGAAACTAGACTAGACTCTGCAAGAGGACCTTCGAAACGAATATAATCATACATAATTCCCTGAAATGGACTATTTCCTCTTGCTTGTGTCAAAAAGATGATATTATAATCTCCTTCAACAAGTAAATTACCAGAAATGCCCACACTATAAACCCAATAAAGTCCATGAATTCCATGCCTAGCAATTGAGTTATCCTTTCCTATCAATCCACTTGAAAATACAGGACTATTTGCCTTTGCATCATTAACTCGTACCTAAAATATTTTAAAACAGTATATTAGTATTATTATTAATCTTACCATTAATCCAATTAGACAAAAATAATTAAGAATGTGTGTGTACCTGAAGTTCTGAATAAGTAGCTGATGCTAAAGCCACTCGAAGTTTATAGCTACTGTTTTTATTCACATTATCAAGCTTAAACTTGATTTGCCATGTAGTTCCCTGATATGTATTATCACTTTTCTTCCTGAAATTAAGGAGGAAATTAAATTAGACATTAATTACTTTGATTTGTTTCAGTAACAAGTCGTAACGCAAAATACCAGATATGAAATTAGTTCCTCCATTACAGAATATATCTGTACCTGGTAACTTGAGCAAAGAACCAATCCTTAGTGTAATCACTAACACCAACGGTGTAGATTAAATCTTTATCAGGGTATAGTTCTGCATATCTCTCCCATAACCCATATTGCCTAAATCTGCAAATTACAATTATAAAATTTCAGAAGAGTCTTAGATTGAAAGTTTAAGTCGAAATGTCAAAAAGAGGAAAAAGGTGAATAACTTGTCAGGATGATTAAGATAGAGTTTGTTGATATATTTTGGATTTGGATCAGGAACATAGAACTCGGCGGAGCGATCAGGGATGCCTATTTCCCATAATGTTGAACCATCTCTTGGTGGTTCATATACAAGATCACCAATGTCTATATCACAGCCTAAAAACACATACATTTAACCAAATACAAAATAATTATCACAAAACTGCCTTGCTCGAGAGATTAAATTTTCAGTATATAGCAAGCAGCAGATGATACCCTGGCTTATACAAAAAAATTAAGAAAATTGGTTGATGAATAATTGAATACCTTCTGTTATGCTGATAATTACATCATATTTATAGTCACCAATAAAACCAGGAACCCATGCATAAACATTATAGTCCCCAGAATGTATGTTACTGATGGAGAAATAGCCATCTTCGTCTGCTTCAGTCCAAAACTGATAATTTTGATAACAATTAAATATGTAACAAAAATGAGCATATACTAAAATTACTCTAATTAACATGAACGTGTACACTTTAAGATTAGAACATAATTTTCAGTTTTTGGAGTCACCTTGCATTCTCTTTGCCAAGATCCCACATCTCCTGGTGGAGCCAAACCAACATAAGCACCTTTTGCTGATATATAGTCATCATCTATGTACCTATATATATGTTTTATATATACCAAAATATATAGAATTAATTATAAACAGAAATCAACATAAAACTATAACAATAGAAGAAAATCTTATAACATTCAACTAAGATAAGAACATACTTATCTCTAACCAATAGCCTGCCACTAACACAACCACGTTCGTCCCATTTTGGGAAATCATCTGATTCAGGAAAACTGTACGGCCAGCTTTGAACTTCCATTAACATCTGTAAGTTTGATTAGAAAATCTAGCTAAATAAACATTTTTAGGTTCATATGTATCGGGTTTTTATATTATGATCGATACATCGCCTATTCAACGTAAGTAGATAGTTAAAGTAATATTGAGCTAGACCTGCAGTTTAGCATCATCCCATAGCTTAATGGGGTCACTAGCTCCATCATACGAATAATTCAAATATATGTAAACTGACCAAACACTTTTTCCATGCCTCACCAGCTTTGAACTTGGGAACTAGATCCTCACCACTATAATGAGCACTTAGAAACACCTGATTTGTTAATGAATTTGAATCAGAGGATTAAAAATTAGACCAAAAATCATAACACTCTTATATACACTTCACATGTTCGTAGGTAAAGGTAGATTTGACATTTAACTACTACGGTCACTCCTTTCGCACATCATGCATGGAGTATAATAACACAATTTGTCTGTGGTAAATTACTTACAGCAAGCGTGGTAGGTCCGACGCGGTGAAGTTAAGTTTTGTTTGACGGGTCCACCAGATCGAAACTCATTGCTAGGTGTGATCAGCCAGAAACCGACGGCCGGATCCATGGAAATCCATCCATGAACTTGACTATCTTTGTTGTCACATGAATATTGGTACTTGTCATCCACCTACAACACATCATGTAGACCGTGAAAATCCGTAAATACGCAGTCTTGATTATTCCGTAAAAATCCGTAAACTTACCTCTCCTTTGAGTTCTGGTTCAATAGGATTGAGAAGTAGAACAGCCTCTGGGTAAGCAAGTGGTTGGCCTCTAGGTGGTGCTCTATCATCTGGAAGAGGCATATTTCTCTGTCTATTATCTGCCATTGCCATATAATGGAACCTGCACACAATTAGTTCCATTAATTAATCACTTTGATTAATTAACAATGACTAGCTAGAACTTAGAAGAAGCATGAAATTAAAGTAGATAACATAAAATTTAATGTCAACTGTTCTGCCTACTTACTTGTCTTTTCTAAGCTTGAAAGCAATTCTTGTTTCATCAAGATTGAAAGCAGGCCAATCCGCCAAGTGCTCATAAATTGCATAAGAGTAGAAGCCTGAATAACCACGAAGCATTATGAACCTACACTCACACATCAAATACACAATTAATTTTTATTAATTCAAGTAACATAATTTATATTGTTATATATGGACAATATGGTATATATATATATATATATAATATATGTATCATGTCACATACCTTTTATCAATGTTTAGAGGAACCAACTTGCCCTCTAGGGAGGCATCCCATGTCCTAGAGAAGGATAACTCAACTTGGTCCTCATTTTCCACAATAACCTTCAAAGTGGTGCCTTTTATACTGCTCTCATGAATCACAATTCAAAAATGAGATATTTTTATTATATAAAAAAAAAGTGAAAATAAAAGAAAGAGGAGGAAGAGAGAGGGACATACACATCAAATATGCCAGTGGTTTTTGTACTAGTTGGTGAGCTCCATACAAGGTCCCAATACCTACATCACAAGTTCCAAACAATTTGAAACAAATTTTTATACTACTTTCATAATTTGTTAATTAAAACAACAATGACTTTATAAGATACATCAAATTAAATACCCTCTATTAGATTCTTCATTTAAAACTTCAAGTAAGTTGTCAATGTCATTATACTGTATTCCAGTGACAATTCCCTCAGGATTTGATAAGGTCACTCTTAGTATGCCATTGTCCATCACTACCTGCACATCAAGTTTTTTTTTTTAAACTAAAGAAATTACTCATATCCAAACAAGAATTTCATATTTTTTTTTGTCTTCAAACGGAGTGGTAAATAATACTACCCGTAAACTCACACACGCAAAGTAAAGATTCCGGGTTCGAACCCAAATAACCACAAAATATCCAGCGCCTAACAATCTGTTGTGCTAGGCCTTAAGAGTAACAAAATTTTCAAATAATTAACATGTTCAGATTAATTAATTTAAAAATTAACAAGATGGAAGGAAAATCAATCTATAGATAAGATTTTAATTACATGGTGATCTTCAATGTTGAGTTGCACCCCCAGTGGCGGCATGGTGGTACTTGCAGTGAACCAGAATGAAAGTCTCACAGAATGGCTGAGAATTTATCTTCTATATAATAAATAAAATATGAAAAAACAATGGCTTTTATATGGTGCTAATGGCTGGTTCTGAGCACAGTCTTTATGATAAAACACACAAGTTTGTGCTTATATATGTAATAATAATACTCTGCAATCTGCCAACAGAAGTTGGATAATCTGAGGACTTGATAAATGTTGGTTAGTTTTCTTGAACTAAAGAGAAAGCATTCTTCAAATCACTTTACTTAGTCGCCAAACTTGTTAGGTGCATGCGGTGTATTAGATAAAAGTGTGAGAGTGAAGAAGCAGTCAATCACGTTATTGAAGATTGATTTTAAGAGTTGGATAAAGAATTTATATTTATACTAATTAATAATAATACTAATTAACAAAATCATACTTATGACAAACAATAAAAAAAATTAACTTCAAAGAATTCCAGCAAGTGTTTTGTTATCTTTTTTCAATTACTATAATTTAATATGTTCGAGGAGTTTTTCCTTCAATTGTGTTTCTTTGGATCCTCAAATATCGAAGAATACTGTAGCAAAATTTAAAATGTATTATCACAGAATTTGAAGTATTATATGGGGTTTTAATTTTTACATTTATTTTCCCACTAAGGTTCAAATTCCAGGTGAAATCCCACATTATTCAAAACGGTGTAGACAAAACTAGTAGTACTAGTGTTCAGTCTATCTGTTTCACAAGTAAAGGTATTTCCAGAATGTTTGTACATATCAAATCAAACAACCATACAAAGGAGGAAAAAAAGGATAATATAACCATGTATACAATGTTCACAAACAAGTACTTCCCAATATGATGAAAATTTGCACTATAATTTATTTCCCAAGGTTCAGCTAATTTTCTTCATTGAAACAAGGTGGGCCTTCCAAACGAATATAATCATACAAGAGACCTTGGAAGGGGCTGGTGCATCTTGGTTGCGTAAAATACATAGTATTCATGCCATCGGTAAGAAGAGAACTCGCTATATTCACATGGTACAGCCAATACAATCCATGAATTCCGTGTCTTGCAATTGAGTTTTCCTTCCTATTAATCCAGTGGTAAATACGGACGCCTTGCATTGGGGTCATTTACTCGAATCTTCACACATAATATATACAGGTCAGTACAAAATTTTAGAGGTAACGCAGTAACAGAGGGGCGGAGGCGGGTTACCTGCAATTCAGCCAATGTTGCAGAAGCAATTGCAACTCTCAGTTTATATGTACTTCCCTGAATTACACTACTGACTTCAAACTTGATTTGCCAAGTTGTTCCTTCATGAGTGTTATCCTCTTTTTTCTGCAGTTATACAAGCTTGAAATATTAGTACTACTGAGAATGTAAGGTTCAACTCAAAAGAAATGCAATTATTTAAGAGGAAGTAGGCACCATAGTCTTCAGCCATGTTATACAATATACAAATAATAATCAATATTCCAAGAATCAGACCTGGGAACATGAGCAAAAACCAATCTTTCGTATAGTCACTAACACCAATTGTATAAACTAAATCTGCATCAGGATACAATTCTGTGTATCTGTCCCACAATCCATACTGCCTGAACCTACAAGTTGAGAGAAAATGGAACATATAAAATAGATCAACTAATATACTAAGGGAACATTTTCATCACATGAAAAAGAATAAAGGTGCAGCTGGATCACGATTGCAGTATTTTTATCATTTCATGTTATAATTTGTAGCATAGATTCAAAATTAAGAAAACCCTGTGCAGCAATATAAGGAAAAGAGGGAAACAAAAATATGCCCTTAATGAGACAAAACAAAGCTAACCTGTCAGGATGGTTGATAAAAGCTTATTGATATGCAGTGGATTGGGATCAGGAACATAAAATTCTGCAGCAGATCTATCAGGAATACCTATTTCCCACAATGTGGGGCCATCCCTTGAGGTTCATATACAAGTTCACCCAATTCAATATAAGAGCCTGCATTCCAACTTTAGTAAGCACGTATATATTTTTGCAACATTGCAAATGATTTCAACTTTGACCAAACTGAGAACCTGGGGTTATCTTCATAAAATCACCAAATCTGTAGTCACCAACAAAACCAGGTACCCAGGCAAAAAGGTTATAGTCGCCTGCACGCACATTGCTAATTGTAAAAATCCATTCTCGCCTGCTCTGGTCCAAAATTGATAGTCCTGGCAGAAGTAGAAGTTAAATAATATTCTGAAAGGAATGTTTCTAACCCCACAAGTATTTTTGTGATAATCTTGAATCACATAATTTATACTTTTCAAAGAAAAGGAAAACAATGTGATGTGATGTCTAACATTGTTTTGTTTATGTAGTCAAATTAATCTGTTAAAGAGTGAGATTAATTACATTGTTGGCTTGAAGGTCCAAAACTTTTAGCTGTTTTCAACTACAAATAAAAATAACAGATCATATTGTCAAAGAAAGACTCTACCGGTCTGTTCGGCAGTTTGTGGAGGAAGAAGCTTATAATGACTAGTAATTTTAGTAGTGGTATTGAGAAAACCTATCCTCCAAATCCTCCTTTAATTCATATTTTAGTTCCCCTAAATTGAAGGGGTTTTGGAGGTTTTAGTTCTATAGAGAAAAATAAACTCCATGGGCTATGCTCACTAGCCCAATATTTTTGTTGGTGAAACACTCCCACTTCTTTTTATCATTCTCTTTCTCCTCAAACCCCTTCCCCCTCCCTTGCCCTCTCAATTCCCAAATGGGGCCTAAGGGTATGCCAGGATGGAGGGTTTTGGAGGGAAAGGAAAAGGGAAGACTTATTTTCATTTCTAAATTAAGGATATTATAAAAAGTTTCTAAAAACAAATAAAGGCTGACTAAAAACACTATCATCTATCATGTTATTCCGACAATTTTTTAAAAATCTCAAATGTTTATTATCATAAAGAATTAGTCTTCCAGAACTTTCCCTCCAAAACCCTCCATCCAAAAGATATAACTAACATCAATTTAACTGTGACTACAGAGCAATGAAAAGTTCAATATGCCCATCCTCATCCCAATTGGATGGAAAAAGTGACAGTGCAAGCTAAAAAAGTACAGCTCATGAAACTAAAATACTAGGTTTCAACAAGGCAAAAACACCTTGCATTCTCTTTGCCATGACCCTGCATCTCCTGGTGGGGCGAGACCAACATAAGCACCATTTGCTGATATTAAGTCAGTGCTGATATACCTATTAGTGAAACACAAAATAACCATGATCTTGCTGCTGCTCAGCAATTGATTAATTATTCAATTTATTATTTTTTAAAGAAAAAGTATTTCAGACCTTCAATGAATTGAGAAACGTTTACTTTTTCATATACCAAAAGATGCTAAAAATAAATCATAGCATTTATGTACTAAAAAATTTGACGGTTAGCACTAAACTTGAATTGCAACAGAATCAGGAAAACTATGCTTGTGTCCGTCCATGCTCCAATATAACAGGAACATACATATTCAATAAGAAAAATAAAAACCTCAAGAACACACGAGGAAAATCATGCATGCGCATCTGTCTAAGACAAGTAAACCTGCCACTGACGTTTCCCCGCTGATCAGATTTTACAAAATCTTCTGAAGCGGGAAAAAGTATGGCCAACTTTGAACTTCATTCATCATCTGAATATCAATTCAAATCAGTTTTTAATTTACAATTTTTGCATTCAACTCTGTTGTACCATCAACCTGCAAACAGAAAAAGTCAAGAGACACATGTGGATACCTGTATTTTGCATCCTCCCATAGCCAGAGTGGGTCATCACCAATCGAGCCAGAATTAAGGTAAATATATACAGGACCAAAAACCTTCTTCCATGGTTCACCACCTCTAAATTTGGGCACCAAATCTTGCCCCGCATAGTGGCCACTAAGAAACATCTGATTGTTCCAATTTAATAAACACGTGTTATAAAATATAATCATCAGGTCAAATGTTCTCAACTTATGTGACATAGTATCATAGCCATGCAGGAAAACTATCATCATGGTCTGAGTTCATTCACTTACTGCAAGCGTAGTGGGTCCGACGTGTGAGGTCAAATTCTGTTTGAAGGGTCCACCGGATCGAAATTCATCACTAGGTGTGATCTGCCAGAATCCTACAGGTGGACTGAAAGATATCCACCCATGGACTCGATTATCTATGTTTCTACATGAATATTGATACTTGTCATCCACCTACAATAATCAAAATCAAATAAAAACATAATAGGATCCTTGATCCTTCATAGTTCATACACATTTGTTCCATGCAAGGGAAATCATTCCTATCTCCTCTTCAACTAGTCACACGTAAAAAGCTGACACGGAAAACTTGCCAAGTTCACAAACTACTATGTGTGTTTGAACTTCAAATACTCTCTTTGGTCCTATTTATAAGAAGCATTTGAAGTTTTAAGTTTTTTGAATAATTGATGTATCTGGTCTATTATAGACCAGATACATAAGTAATACAATGAACCTAAAATTGTAAATTTTTCTTATAAATAGGACCAAAAGGAGTAAGATGTAATTTGGAATTAATTTTGGGAAAAAAAGTTTTAAGATTACAATCAAGTATTTACCCAGAAATCATCATATAAAAGTGCGTTTTGTGTAGAGGAAGTAGGAAAAAAAAGTTGATAAACTGTCATTCTGCCTGATTATCTGTGGGGAAATCAGGTGCATTTTTGTTTTATGTCTGAGTATTCAATTATTAATTTCAACTATTTCCCCTTAATTATTGCTGAATGGATGAGCTAAATGGTTGCTACAATATAACCACAATCAGTTAAAATACTGAATTTAGACTCTAAAATAGTCTACTAAGGAAACACAGTACCTCTCCTTTCAATCGTGGATCCTTAGGATTGACTAGTATGACAGCTTCTTGGTAGGCCAAGGGTTGGCATCTTCCTGGTAACCGATCCTCTGAAAAGGCATAATCCTTCGCCTATCGCCTGCCACAGCCATATACTGAAACCTATAAACTTGAATGAATGAATGTTAAAGTGGATAAATATCCAAAGTAAAAATGTTTGTAACCATCTCCACTAATATTTTGAGCGTAAAATTTCAAAGATCTAGAAAAAGGATGCTTATGTTACTCTTTTTCCTAGAATTGTGAATAAGAAATATTTGGAATTGCAAATTATTTGTAAATGCTGGAAAATTATTTAGCCCTTTTCATCTTTATAAAATCTTGTCACATAAACACACAGGTTAAGATTAAAATAAAGTAAAACCAATCTCGACCCTGCTTATTGTATAATGAAGACTAGTTGCTTTCACCTCTCAAGGTCTCACCTCTAAATGCTCACTATATATAATCACTTGATACATCTCTTATCTAGATATCTATCTATGGTTATTCAATGCTCATATAACAACTTTAAAATGTCACGTGGCTTTTTATGTTTCAATCTTCACCGTGATAATGTAAGATCTAATGGTTAAGACTTACACTACTTCCTCGTATGTAAAATCTCTCTCTCTCTCTCTCTCACACACACACACACACAAATAAAAAAAAATCAGTTAATATACTTGTCTTTTCTAAGCTTGAAAGTGATCCTTGTTTCACCAAGATCAAAATCGGGCCATCCGTTTAAGTGCTCATAAATTCCATAAGAGTAGAAGCCTGAGGAACCACGAAGCAATATGAATCTGAAATTGACCATTCAAAAATATTAATCAAATAGCTACCATTTCATAAAGGTAATGACACAAACAACTTGATCACGGAACCTTTGTCAATATTTAAGGGCACAAACTTTCCTCAAGAGAAGGATCCCACATTCTTTTAAATGAAAGCTCCACTTGATCCTCATTGTGAACTATAACTTCTGAAACATGTTCCTTTAATCCTGACCATAACATCATGAGTGCACATTTGCTTAAAACATTACCTTCAGAGCAATACCATAACTGACAATATAACCAATAAAATCACACCAAAATAGAGGTGTTTGACAACTGATTAGTAATGATGCTCTGTTCGGGTATATGACATAAAAACCACTCCCACTTTAATTGGAAACACTAATTGGTAAATGTACTTGAATATATCTTTATTAAGAAATTTAACATAGTGAAATAATATCATGCAGTAGTACTAGTAACAAAAGAAATTAGTATTTCCATACACATCAAAGATTCCATTGCTTCCCGGCGCACTCCAAACAAGATCCCAGTACCTAAACATTCAATTGAAAGACAAAAATCAGATTCCTGCTTCAAAAGTGAGAGCTTCCTCAGATTTCCTCACAATCAGTAAGAAAATACATTTCTTTCTAATCTTTCTTAATGATAAGATGTAGAACAAACACACACTGCTCTCCCCATGACAAAGTAAATTTGATTTGTCAACAAAATTCACCATGAAAAGCAAAATACCAATTTATCACTACCTATCAGCATGAACTGTTGATTACTACTCATCAGTTTATTTAAGCATTATTACATATTGAAGAGAATGGCTACAATACATTACATACCCTCTATTAGTTTCTTTGTTGAGAACTTCGAGCAAATTGTCAACACCGTTATACCGTATTCCAGTGACAATTCCATCTGGATTTGATAATGTAACTTGACTATGCCATTATCCATCACCACCTGCACATGCAAAGTAGTTAAATTGGCGATGTGGAAACCAGGATATTGAAGATAGTGAGATGAAAAACAACATAACAATGCAAGAACGGGGAGGGGGGGTGTATGAGTAAACTTACATAGTGATGGTGGATGTGCAACCGTACACCTGGGGCGGACATGGTGATTGTGAATTATTTCCTCTTCTTCTTTTAAGAATCAATCGATCATATCAATTCCAATCCCTTTGCGTTTTAGCGTGCTGGAACAAAAAGAAAAAAAAAAACAGTTGCAATCGTTAAAGTGGAAAGTTCTTACCGCCACCGAAAATCGTGAGAGAAGGAATGAGAAAAAGCCAACAACGGTGAAAATAAGCACGTGTCACATTCCTGAAACTTCCCACCAAATATTCCAAGACAAGATCCAACCAACAAAATAAAGGGTTTTATTATAACTAGATATACGCAACGCGCGCATGCATTTATGCTGACAATGACTATGTATGTAGCTTTTCAAAAACATCAACATTATATATGCAAGATAAAATACGCAACACATATATATAAGCACGAAGAGAGCAATAATAATAAATTTCTTTGTGGGATGAGGCAGTTAATATTGTCCGCCCAAAAATATAGAGCTGATGATATTTCAGAACAACATGCAGACAAAATGAGGGCAGACATTTTGATAATAAAAGTGTTGGACAAATAAAAATTTGTGTCGGTATGTTTGGTCCAAAAATATAGAGTGGTGTATATTTGGCAAATAGTGAGAGACAAAATGAGAGGGTATATTGATAAATGGTGGGGTACAAAATATAGAGTGGGGATGTCGATCAAAAATATAGAGAGTGTGATATTGGTAAACAAATGCAGACAAATGAGGGGTATATTGGTAAATGGTGGAATAAAATTTTCCCACCAAAAGTGGATAAAAAAATAGAGTGTTGGACCAAAAAAATTCAGGGTATGCTTGGCTCAAAAATATAGAGAGTGCAGATATTGGTAAACAAAGTGAGGTGACAAAATGAGGGGTATATTGGTAAATGGTGGGGTACAAAATATAGAGTGGCAGATGTTGGTCCAAAAATATAGAGTGAGAGATATATTGCAGAAAACAATACAGTACAAAATGAGGGGTATATTGGTAAATGGTGGAATAAAATTTTCCCACCAAAAGTGGGAAGTCAACGATTGTGTATTAATAGTTCTCTTGACAGAGTGGGTGATATATTGGTAAACAAACAAGATAAAATGAGGGGTACATTTTTATAATAATAAAAAAAGTGTTGGAGAAAAAAATTTGTCGTATATATGCTTATTCAAAAATATATAGTGGGGGTATATTGGTAAACAAGTGAGGTACAAAATGAGGGGTATATTGGTAAATGGTGGGGCACAAAATATAGAGTGAGGGTATGTTGGTCCAAAAATATAGAATGGGGATATTGATAAACAAAGTGCAGTACAAAATAAAGTGATATTAGTAAATGGTGGGGAAAGAAATTTTTGCCGCCAAAACGTGATTTTTCACGCATCGCATTAATAGATAGGGATTAATAATTAACAAGATTAATCATCAAAAGTCAGAAATTTTATTCAGCAGAAACGCTAGTAATGCTATGAGGGAGTGTGTTGTGGCAAAATTGGGAGTTACCGAATGTCTAGCACGGCCAACTACTTAGCTCACCAACTGAGCTACCTTCCTTAATTGGCTGCATTTACAAAAAGACGAGGATTGATACATTTGTGTATTATGTTGTAATGGTGTGTATTCTGGCCAACCGTGATTATGTTGCTATGAACGAATTTATTGACAACTTGGAGCTTCGAATTTCAGGTGACTGGGAATTAATTTGGAAGCTCAGTGTTCCAAATAGGTGTAATAGTTGTGTCGTGTCTTGGCTTGGCCTCGCCCGGATGTTGGCTTGGTTAAATGCAACGTGAATGCGACGCTTTTTGAGGATGGAAGATTCAGATTGGTCTTTGTATTCAGAGTGAATAGGTGCATTTGGGAAAGCTATGTCACTTTGGTTCACCGCCAACGCTACTACAGGTGAGGTCAAGCTTTGGGCTTATTGGAAGCTGGTCACTTGGTTACAATAGCTAGACATCCAAAAAGTTATTATCGAGGTGGATTGCAAAGCGCCATGGATGGCATCCGAGGAGTGTGTAATATTGCAACCGAATATGGATCTATTTTAAAAACTTGTCAAACTTTACTATCTACTTTAGAAAACTATCTCGTTAGTTTTGTCCTGTGGAAACAAATTTTGCATCACACTTTGGCCAGAGAAGATCAAGACTCTATGCTAATTTCTCATGTCTTTGATCTCTATATCTAAAACAATTAATTTTAATTTATATATGTTTTATAAAAATAAATAAAACTTTATGTTGGAACTTGTTGGTGAATTGAAAAAGAAGTCACACATTGAAAAGAATAGACACTTTGTGAGTGCTTATAAATGTGGAAATTGATATTTGAGATTGGCCCCAAGGGGCACTCAAAATTGACTACCACATGCCGTCATTATTATCATCGCCCAACCGCTCAACAAGGTTGGGCTTGGGTTAAGTGGTCTAATTATTTTTATTCGCAAAAATTAAATCATTTTTTGCTCTTATTATTTTTTTTAGATAAACAAAAATTTCATTGAAGTTTAAAAATCAAGAATCAAGACTCCCTATGGACTTCTTACTGACTACACTCAAAATCCCAAATTCCATCAAGCATTATTTTTTACGATTTTTTAAATTTTTCATAGTCTCCAAAAATCTAAAAAAATTTGTATAGCCTTATTTTGGTTTTGTTAGATTTTTAGTGGTGTTTTTATATTTTTTAGAGTAGTTTTGACTATTTTTAGAAATTTTTAGTAATAAAAATTAAAACAAATCGTGATATATACGCATCGCCCGTCCCTGATTGGCCCGGATGCTCTAGATGTCGCCTGCTCACCTACTTCACGCGGCTTATTTTTCATCATTTTTAGACATTTTGGACCCATAATTGTATTTGTACTCCTATTTTATGTTGGTCATTTTATATATTTTGACGTATTGTTATTAAATCAGAATCGCTCAGATTATATTTCCAATAAAACGCGCTTAAGACCAAAATATAAACTTTTAAAAAAATTATAAATTTCGAATTACCTTTTTATAGTAATCCAAATTTTTCATGATTTATGAACCTAATTACCTTTTTAGAGGTAATTCAAATTTAATTTTTGAACCTAATTACCTTATTTTGACAGTAATTCTAAAAATTTTAATTTTTTTTTTTTTTTTTTTAAAAAAAAGGCATGAGTATTATTGGCATTTATAAAAAAAAAGTGCAGAGGAAATGAGTGATAATAAAACAAACACCCAAAAGAGTATTAAGTGTACTCAAAACCAAAAACGTCAGGTATTTTTTGCTCTTATTGTTACTTGCTCACCACGTCACTACGTTTTTCTCCTTGGGCCTTGGCTATAAATATCTCCGCTTTCAAATCGAAACCCAAACGCAAACGTTAACCAAAAAGAATAATAAGAAGGAAAAAGAGCTAATTGCCCTCAATTCAAGTCTCTCGGCAAGAACCAAGAAGCCAAGAATGGCGACGGGGATTTTACCGAAAGACGACTATCGGAAAATGCCTCGTGGATTCTTTTGACGAGATGGTTAAGAACGAAACTTCAAACCTGAGCATGCGTTTCAGGTTCTTCTTCAATTCGACAAGTCTATGGCTGAAGCTCTGAAAATGCACGCCGCCAAGGAAACCTTCTCCATCAAGGTAACCGCGCAACTTTATTCTTTTTCCTTAATTTCTTGTTTTTTTATAAATTGGGATAAAATTATAAATTTATTTTCATGTTTGGAGCCCTAAGTTTTTTTTTCCTTTTCTTTATGTAGGGAAATATAGACTGGTACAATTACCATGAAAATATGTGGACCTTTGTATTACGTGATGCATTGATCAAGAGTAAGACTCAATTCCGCGAAATCTGCGAAAAGAAGATTGACAGACTCAAAGTAATCGCAATGGATTCTGCGGAGTTCAAATAACAATAGTATTATATGCTTAATTGGTGAATGTTGCCAACAAGGAGAAATTTTTTTCATCTGTCACCTACTATGTAAATGATGGCAAGTAGTAGTGACACTTGATCTTGATCTTGATTCTTGATTCTGCGGACTATAGAATGTTACGGATTTAAAAGCCATCTTTATCGTATCTTCAGTTAACTTTTTTTGACAATCGTATTCAGTTAACTGATAGGTCATTTATTGATTCTTGATTCATATCTTCATAATTGTTTTACAAACTTTTCTTTCTACATAAAGGACAAAATGATAGGTCATTTACCTAGAAAAATTATAGCTATTTACATTTTTTGAAACCTCTAAAACAAGTCAAGATCAAACTGTCACTATACCAATTTTTTTGATTAGTGACACATGCATTGCCGCGCGGTACAAGCCACCCGCGGCCGCTGGATTGTGAAGTTTAAACTCGTGGTTGTCGCTACCACCCGCCTCTAGCTTTGACGATTCGCTGCAGGTCTCCTGAACATAGCGGCGGTCATGCTGTTTTTATTTCGCACGTAATAACTTTCCTTCCCCACGACACGTTTCCTTCCCCATGAGAAACCCTATGTGATTCTTCTGTTAGTGCTTGAATCCTCTGAAAACTCTTCAAATGTTATTGATAGGGTTAGCGATTCTTCAATCTCTAGCGATTCTCTTTGGTATGTTATTTTTGTAATTTCGATTATGTCGGTGTTGATGTTGGTTGATTTGATTTTTTGCTTGTGAATATGGATGAGAAAGGAAGGTAAGTTAGGGATTTTGACTTGATTTTTCTTCCCAGATCCTTTCTGGTGTGTACTTTGATCTGGATTATGATTTTTGAGTAATATTCTTAGGCTTCTTCAGCTATTCAATATTGATCAATGCAATGCATAGAACAAACCACAGTCACTGTTTAATGAAATTCTGTCGATATGTTGCAGTGTAGTGGTGAAATTGAAAGAAGTTTAATGAAACGGTGTCAAAGTTTGACAAGGAGATATATATTGTATGTTTTTGTTTTGAAGCAGAAAATGACATGTTTAGCTTTTATATTGTTGGAGAGTGAGCCCTTAAATCAGTGCTAAATGCCGCTGACCATCCATTCTCTTTCGGTTTGGTTTTTGTTGCCATCCCGTGTTATTATGTCTTGTATCTTATTGCTTTATATATATTGCTTGTTAACTGTTTGTCTTTATGGTGAATTTGTTCTAGCTTAACATTGAACAAGCATCTTCTTCATGACTTGACTGAAATGTGACTGTGGTCTCCTGCATCAAGAGTAAGATTATGTACGATGATGGTTCAGTTCAGAAAGTTCCACAAATACCTGATGAACTGAAGGGCATATACAAGTACGAGATTTGTGATTTTCTTCTAGGCAACCCAAACTTATATATTTATGCTGACTCTGTTTAAAACCATCAGAACTGTTTGGGAGATCAATCATTTAAAATCATCCCCTAGGTGCTCAGAGATTCCAGAACTTGTGGCACTTAAGAAAATCTTTGAGAAGAAATACAGGAAAGATTTTGTATCTGTTTGCATCCCCTACGTGAATCAAAACTTTATATTTATACCTTGTTTGTTCTTACATATTTGCATCATATTGTTCTTATCTTCTAATAGAGCTATGTGATAATTCATCAGATTACCAGGTGGTGGAAAAAGAAATGCACTATTTTCGTCTTTGAATTACATATTTACATGCACAAAAATGGGTGCTAGTTTCTGCTATTTTATAGTTCACTAGTTACTATGTTTTGCTAGTTTTTGTTTCACTTTGAGTTACTAGTTTCTGTTTGCCTTTTTATTTTTCATATTTTCATACGAATTTAAACTGAACTAATCAGGTTTTGAGTATGTTCCATAAATTGAATAGAACCCAGATGGCCTAGGTTTTCTATGCAGATATGTTCAGGATGCAGATAATGATCAATGTTCCTTAAGCAATAGATGTTGATTTCTGAATTGTGACTCAATAAGTGGCAATTCAATAAGGCTCCCAAAGTCTGGAGCAGCAGCTAGATACTTCTCTCAAGAACATCCGCACACTCAAAGTATATATATGTGTGTGTGTGTGTGTGTGTGTGTGTTATTATATAAATTGACACTAACTAATCATAGAAATAATATATAATTAATATGTTGACTGCAGAACCAACTGACGTACTAGGAAACTTCTGAGCTGCAGAAAAACTTACGAGTTAAACTCCAAGTTTATGTTGGCTTTTATGTCACTGTGATCACTTGCTTGTTTGTCTAGATGGATGATGAAAACTGATATGGAGAATTGTGTTCTCATTTATGGTGTGGTTTGGTTTATTTATGCCGCTTATAGTTGTCTATGATGATTAATTTAACTTTGAGAATGATCATCTTGTATGAAGTTCAAATGAAAAAAGGTAATTTAGATGATCAACCTGAAACATTAACATAACATTAACATCTGATGAAGACATCTTGAGTTTTACACTTTTTGTTCAAGTACTGAACTTCAATACTCTGAACTCTAATCGCTCCCGCGTCCTTGGAATTCACAATATATTCTGTTTAGCATGCTTTAAAGTCAACGTACGTGTGTTGACTTTTGACTTTCGATTTAACTTGCTTCAATTGTTTTGCTTCCTTGCCTCTAACACATTCTGCTTCCAAGTAGTGATATAATAGAACATTGGAAAAATAGAGCATGCAAGAAAGGAATACACAACAACTGTAAAGGAACTAGATGCTTCCAAGCAAGAACTCAACAAAATCAGGCAGGATTTCGATGCAGCATTGGAGGCAAAATTGGATGCATTCCAATCAGCACGAGAAGCTCAACGTTCCGCAAAATTGAACTTAGAAATTTTAGCCAGTTGAATTGCTTTGTTTTTCTCCTTTTGTATGTGCACTGAATTGTGTAATGTATCACAATGTTCAAGGTACTTCATAGCTTCATTTACCTGATATTTGATGCTTTCTTCATTTGGTTAAGTATCATTTTTAACTTATTTTTTCATGTATATTATTTTCTTTTGCTATGTAACATTTTTCAATCTTCACCATTAGTCCTCACTTCTCAGCACTATTATTAAACTCTTTGTTTCATGTGCCTACATGTCCTTTTGTTTAGCTTTGGTGAGATTCTGTAACAATATCTTTTTCTTTCCTTCAAAAATGTGGCTCATCTATTTCAGTTAAAAGATGCAGTACATTAAAGTGTAATATCAATTACCACACAGTGATGGTGATGCAGGGAGTAAATGAATCATGTATATGCGGTAGTTCTATTACATATGTAAATTTATGTAAATGTGGCATCTTAAATTAGAGACTAACTTGAATTGCTGGTGTTCATGTTGGTATTGTTTTGTTATTTGCTTGTTCATTTGACTTCCCATATGCTCTCTAGAGAGCCTCTGATTTGTTATCTGAATAATTAATGGCTACTCGTTGTTTTACTTCCTTTTATCTAACTTCTAAAGCTGCAAATTAAGTTGGTTGTAGTAGTTCAGCTGAAATGAACACGGACAGCATTTTCTTCAACCTTTGTGATGGGAAAGAGATAGATTCTACCTCTGTTGCTTAATTGTCTGTGATCTGATCTGTTCACGTGTTTTTATACTTATTTCATATTTATATCTACTTTTGTGTTAAATGTGGGTTGGAATCTCTCTTTTTTAAAAGGAAAATGAAACTGGACAAAATTTAAGGGCCTGTTTGATTGTGTTTTCTTTTTTAGTTTTTGAAAAGTGTTTTACAAACCAAATTTTGAAAATTATTTTTGAGAAAAAGAAAAAAAACTTGTTTGACTATTTGTTTTTAAAAACTGTTTTAAAGATGAGAAAATTCAAAACTCGCTTTTGGTTTAATTGTTTTCAAAATATGATTTAAGAACTAAAAACTTAAAACTTGTTTGGTAAAATTGTTTTAATTATTCTTTTTTTAATGTACTTTTTAAATTTGAATATAATTAGAAATTCTTTTAATGTAATTTTTATTATATTAAATAGCAACAACAAACTAAGAAATGCACAATTCATTTTTAGTTTAATTTCAAGATTATAATTAAAAATGAAGAAAAGGTGAAAAACGCCCATCAAGATTATAATTAAAAGATACTCACAATAAAATCTATAGTTATAAGTATTCATGACATAAACATCAAGTCAACTAAAATAATAACAGTAAATACCCTCCAAGGTTCTTCGATTGCACATAAGAAA
This sequence comes from Oxytropis ochrocephala, assembly GCA_020916435.1. Lineage (NCBI taxonomy): Eukaryota > Viridiplantae > Streptophyta > Magnoliopsida > Fabales > Fabaceae > Oxytropis > Oxytropis ochrocephala. The sequence goes on from JAJHUT010000018.1 coordinate 227,045, forward strand.
ATTTGCAATACAATTGGTTATTCACTATTACGATATACCTACATCTCATCTCTAATACGATTCCGACATGTTGCCATTTCAAACCGCACCTTCATTGAAACTAGTATAGCCGAGAACGCAGATGTGCTCGTGGAGGAGAGGAGATCAACTTTTATCAAGACCGCACTCGTCACTCGGAGGAGGATATAGCCGAGGATATTAAAGCCACCGGTAATTATCGATGGATTCAATTTGGCCGTTAGTACGTGAGTTTCCGATCACCAATCTCCGACGGTTGTGTTCACATTGATAAATGTCTAAAATAAGCGATTATCGACAACTTTTTTACCATTCCAAATGACTTTTGCCCATCCAGAATGACTTAATTGTAACTTTTAAATCCCGAATAACTTAAATAACTTAAAGGACTTAACCGGCATTTAAAAAAACTTAAAAGCACCAATATGTTAATTAAATAACTTAAATGACATCCTGTAATTCACTTTTTTTTGGTTCATCAGATCATAATTAAAATTTTCATTAACTTTGCAATATGCATTACATATTTTTTCATACATATGCATTTTGAATAAAAACAATGTTTTTGTGATTCTATTATTATTATTATTATTATTATTATTTTACTATTATCATAGATTTTTTTTACGAGATTATCATAGTTTTTGAGAACTATTGTTATGATGGTGGATTGAAAATTTATCACGGTAATCTTTCTTCTTTCCTCACTTTATGCAAGTCTTGATAAATTATGATGGAGACATTTTGTCCTCAAAACTATGATAATCTCGTAATAGTGACAAAAACAGATTTTGAAACTAATAAATATAAAACACCTATCCAAACAGATTTTTTAGTTTTTTAATTTTTCAATCCACCATCGTAACAATAGTGATAAATTTATCAAGACTTATGTGATTGTAATAGTGTCTATCTAGAATAAAGTAATCTTTCTTCTTTCCTCACTTTATGCAAGTCTTGATAAATTAATTACTGGTATGTGATTGGCATCAATAGAAGAAATGGTCACATAAGTCATTTGAATCAAATTAGTAATGAGGGGTTTAGATTATTATATAAAATAAAACTTCCTTGATCAATAGATTATGATTTTTTTCTAACTTAGCATTGAACTGAATATTTGTATACTTGCCTGTAAACCTGATTTATTTGTGAATACTGGAGACATTTTGTCCCAAAAGCAAGTAGAGGAAAAATATAGCAGAAGCGGCATGGTTCTAAACGGCCACAATTCGGGAAAAATTGACTTAGCGGCAGTTCAATTCGCCACAGTTTAAAAAATAATAAAAAAAAACCAAGATGCCCATTTAGCGGTGGTTCTAAACCGCCGCAAAATCCAAACTTGCGGCGGCAGTTTTACACGACGGTTGTCAAAATTGCTACAAAAGACTCGTTGACTGATAAAAGCACGCCCTATGCAAAACCAAAGGCAAAGTGCATTTAGTGGCGGTTATATTCGACTTTCGCTTATGTCCTAAAAATCGCTGCAAAAATGCAGTTTTATTTTTAGTGTGTGATTAGTTTTATTTAAATCATTGCTCAAATATGTCAATATGTTATCAGAGAGAGTCACGAATTGACCTTTGTTTTAAATCATATAATCGTGGACCTTTTCAACAATTTTGATCATAACATTATTTTGATTGTCTTTTCACGCTAACTTGATCTTGCCTTAAATAGACTCAATCTTAATTTTGACTCGTGGAACATTGGGTTTGTTGGATCTATGAATTTGTTAGGATTTAAATTAAAGAATTGACATCAAATTTAGAGTTGGGTTATGGAGATACTCGCATGTTCTAATCTTGCCCTTGATCTCCCATTGTCCTTGGGATATTGTAGCCTAAAACGAGTGTCAAACATTCCTCCTTGGATAAGGAATTAAAGAAAGATAAGTGCTTTAAGGGTGAGATTGCTTTCACATTATTTCCTCCAATTCTTTTTTTAGAGAAGAGGATTATTTCCTCTTTATTACCCTCTCCATCTTCTCTTTCTATCTCATAAATTCACACACTATCTCTTCCTTATCTCTATCTATCGTATATTCTATTATCTCTCACATATATCTTTCCATGATACTATTTGGTCTCAAATATAACTAAAATAAATCATTTTTCAGGTTCTTGTGCCGAAGTGGAGGGACCGGCCACTTTGCAAGTTAGGGTTTTTAGTGAATGAATGAAGTCCTTTTCCTCAGGGGGATTTTCTAGAGTTGTCCCAATAATGGGCCAAATATGACAAATTGACCGAACTCGAGCATACTAGTTCTCTCATGAACAACTTAGTTATTCCACCATATATACTGACACAACCCCTAAAGCACAATGCCTAATGAGAACAGAGTGGTTTATTTGCATATGCTTCACCTCGTCTCCAACTAGGCATCTTCAATTAGCCCCTCAAACAGTGCCTCAATCAGGGCCGACCCAATAGTATAATAGACCCAAGCTAGGGCTTTAGGCCCCCCAAAAAAATAATTTGTGTAACACTTATTATTTGAGTGTAAATAGATAATGAGCCAGATTTCTATGTGAAATTGACAATTATGATATTCTGCAGTGTAAGAACATATATTTACTTTAGGGTGTAAATGGATAACTAATATATTCATAGCAGAACATATATTTACACTTAACATCGTTAACAAAATCTAACAAAGATGTATGAATTGTAAATAATTTATATTCGCAAAATCTTTTTAAAAGTTTTTTTTTTTACAGTATGTAAATTGATAATAATTATATTCTGAGAGGTTACATATATTTAAGTTTTTTTTTTCATTGTTGTCGGTGTCAAATACGCCTCGTACATCGTATCCTACTGCTACTACCGACCTTTTTACTCAAAAAATATAAAAAAAAATATCATAACTTTATTAAAGAAACGAATAATGTCCCAAAACGATATATTCTGTCACCACTTATAAGTAGTAGTAAAGTACTCACTTCGTTTTCAGAAGCTCATGTTCATCTTCTAAAGCAATTTTCATATTACTGTGTGTGTGGATAAAGAATCAAAAGAGAGAAGAAAAACATGTCTTCAAACTCCAACAAGGCATCGAAACGACAAAGTCGTGTGTCAAAGAACAAGCAAGTTGAGGTTGATAGCTGCAAGCTCAGTGAGGAAGAGGAAGGAGAGACAGTGTCTGTGACGAGCCATTTGAACATAAAACCAATCGAAAACTGTCGGAATATGGACAAAGAAGTGATTCTGAGGCGAATTCGTCAACGAAAGCGTGTGAACAAGGTGAGAGCCGCAGTGGGAGCTATTTTTGGCTCTGCCAACAATACAAGCAACGATTCTGTTCAAGTTCAGCAAAAGAAATGGATTGATGATGCATTTGCTGCCTTGTGAAATATCCTGCTCATTTGTTTTCTTAATTTTAGTTTATTTTTCTTTCTTTTAACTCAGTAGCGTTATGCCTCGGGGATTTAGTTCTTGTCCTCCTACCTTTTTTGGTTTGGGCCTGTGTATATATGTAATTTATTTATTAGATCTTCTTCCTCCCTAGCAAGTATTGGATGTTGTACTATAGATAGCTTGTATTTCTTCACATTTGTTTTAGTTGAAGAATTTTAAATAAAAATGGTGACATTCATCAAGTGTTTGGAATTTCTTTTATCCATATCTCTGTTTTTTTGTTCTCAATTTTTTTTTATGGAATCACTGTGTTTTTGGAATAAAGTTAAGTATTGACATTTGTTGGGCCTAACTCACAATGCGGCTATAAGAACGAGCTTTTATTTTTTTCAATTAATTAATAATAAACACACTGTCTCGTGAATATAATGTTAAGTATTATAAATTTAGAATCATTCAAAAGACAAATAGCAGGTTTGCCCGAGTGGTTAAGGGGGAAGACTTAAGATCTTCTGCACATAAGTGCGCGTGGGTTCGAACCCCACAGCCTGCATTTTCTTTAATTTTTGAAAATTAATTATCATGAATACTGTTCTAATTATGTCAATAAAAAATTATTTTTAAGGCATTTTTTCACAGCCACTGAACTAACACAACGTAAATTAAATAAACTACACAAATAAATTGACCTAATCTTAATTAGTAGTAGTATTTCACAAAATAAATGTGGATAATCCATTATATCATTAATCTTTTATCCCCATCTAAAGTCCTTATAGTTATACTATTTGTATACTGTTTTTATATATAAAAATTTACAAGAGAAAACTGTTTTTGTTCATAACATACTCTCTCATGAAATTCCATTACAGTATAACAGAATAATTTATTTTTAGATTGATTTTAAGTTATAAACCTTATTATAAGCTAAAATGTTACAAGTGTTAACATTTTTGTTAACAGAAGTTATCAGATGAAAATCATAAGTGTTAATATTTTGTTTAAAAAAATGTATGTAATAAATGTTTTTTGACCAAAACGTATGTAACAATTGTTAATTCAATTCTTTGCGGGCAAAATAAAGAATGACATCTCCAACACATAGATAATAGATCAAAAAGAGAGGAGGAGGAGCCCAGCTAAAAAATAAAGCACATGTCAACCTTCATATACTGAAAATTTTCTAACCCTGCAAAATGCCTCAATGTGTATATATACAATTCATGTCAAAAAATCTCTATCCATCAAGTTATTATTTCAAATAAATAAAGCATCCTTAGCTTTTTGAAAATCCTCAACTATCTTTCCCAAGTGGCTCAACACTGCATATATTTCTCCTGAATACGAACAACACTTATCATTAGCAACAAACTTGTGAATGGTTTGATCAATTTCTATAAAACTCCAAGCAGAAATGACCAAAACTCTTCTATCTTTCATCAGTTTTCTTACCTTGGAAACACCTTCCCACCTACCCATACTCTGCATACATATTCGCCAAAAGAATGTACCTACCACTATGTTCAGGCTCAAACTCAACCAAATACTTGCCAACTTTCTGCCCCAATTCAAAATAACCATGCACCATACACCCATTCAACAAAGACCCCATATAACTCCATCTGGTTCCATAGGCATACTATTAATGAACGTTAAAGCCTCTTTAACTTGTCCACTTCGAGCCAAAACATCAACCACACATCCATAGTGCTCAATGGATGGTGTAATGCCATATTTCTCACTCATAACTCGAAAAAACACCATACTTCACCACACAATTTTTGTGATTGCAAGCTGTTAGAACACCAATGAAAGTAGCCTCATTAGGTTTGAGTCCAACCTCATCCATCTTAGCAAAAGTTCTAGTGCCATATGATTATTCCCATTAGTAGCAAAACCCAATATCATAGCACTCCAAGCAGCAACATCTCTAACAGGCATTTTATCAAACACTTGTACTGCACCACTTACAAACCCACATTTAGCGTAGAAATCAATCAATGCAGTACCAAGTTCAAGTTCATATCCCAAACCATTTTCCTCAATGTAAGAGTGAATCCATTTCCCTTCTTCAAAAGCACCCACCACAGTACACGCGTTGAGAACACTAGTCAAAACAGACCCACTGAGCTTCACACATGCACAACCCTTCAACTCACGGAAAAGTTCGATTCC
>JAJHUT010000013.1:0-52500 GCA_020916435.1 Oxytropis ochrocephala
TGCTCATAGCTTGAGAGAGTTGCTCTTGTCGTAAGCTCACTTGCACTCCTTTGCACTGTCTCGCCTTTCCTCGTTTAAATCATGGTGCACCTCGACTTGAATATTGACCTATGGCCCACAGAATCAATATTAAATGTGAAGTCAACCCATTTAAAGCTTCATTTAATGCAATCACGAAATTTCGAGGTAATGTATTGCCTCAAAAAAATGCTTTTTCGACGGAATAAGGAAAGGAGTTAAGAAAAGGCATTTTTTAACAATCAGGCAATGGTCACTTTTGCTTTTCATTGCCGAAAGACCATATAGGCTTGACATCGAGTAGAAGTGTCCGCTAGTAGAACATGTAGCCTTTTCTAACTCGTGCGTTATCTATTTTCGCCGCACACGCCCTTCCAAGTTTCAAAACTTTACATCCTCGCATGTCAACTCCATGAACGAAGACAACATCAACTCAACTCAAGTTGATTCTAGGCTCTCTCTACCAAAGAATCCTTGATAATGTCAAGGTTTAGTAGCTTGAAAAGAGAATGAACCTGGGCCACTGCTTTTGGCCTCTCGCCCACTATGGTCAAGTGGGCAATTAGGTCATGGCCACTTTGAGTCTCGACTAAACTTGTATATCCCCAAGTCCACTCGACTAACCATGGAGACTAAAGAAGACTAAGTGATTTGACATGTGCAGCTTTAGGCCTAAACAAGCAACCCTTTCTCGGCCAAGAATCCTTTCTTTCTAGCCTATTTCCAAATCTTCTTGAAATGTGCCACTTTACAGATTCTATGGCTCCCTTTGTCCAGAGGTCTGCGGGTCCAAAGATGGTTTAAACAACCATTTCCTTCTTCCTCTGGCTGAGCCTCACAGGAAGTTAACTCGAATTCTGGCAAGCTTACCTCTCTCCTCTCGTCTCCACTAGGCTTACCCTCTCGCAAAACAAAAATAGTTTGGAAATTACTAGATATTTCCTAAGTTATTTTGTTGTGCGCTTTGGCTTTGTCAATTCACTTCCGCTCGCACTGCTGCAGTAAGCTTTCACAAAGTAGAGTTTATAAGTCCAGAATCGTGAGGTGGCTTATAAACAAGCCTTCAAGAGATTTCATTACAAAGCCTTGAATTTTGAACCTTTCAAATTCAATCCAAGGTTTTCATGTAATCAAAAATTTCATGAATGGTGGATCGTTATTACACCAATGCCGGGGAAACCATTGACACTTTTGCTTAAAATATTTCATAAAGAAATTGGTGGCAGCTTTCCTTTCGAACAACACTCGTAAACACTTTTCGACGCTTAAAGCTTTCTCAAGTCTTAATCCACTTATAATTTGGCTTCGCTTTCTATTTGCTACCAATGTTTTCTTTGACATCTTTAGAAAAACCTCGCAACCAAGTTGAAGGTCAGCAAGGGCGCTACCACGCCAAAACCTCCTCCCAAGTCATGAAGAAAGTGAGTAAAGAAATCCCATTCCGCATAACACTCCAAAAAGGTATGGCACTTTCCACTTTATCTTAAGTTGTCCGTTGACTATGGCTTTTATTCATGTCGAAATTTTCTTCAAAGTGACAACCCAAACAAACTAAAACTCTTCAAAAGCCTAAAGCCAAAAAAGAAATTGGTTATTCCCTCCACCCAGGTACTCTATACACCTTATTACATGCCGAAATTTCTTCGATTTTATCATTCACTTTCTCGTGGCATCACCCGCACTATAACTCGATCTCTTTGGCGTGATAATCGTGAAAGTGATGACAACATTCCTCCTCACCCGCAGGTCGAAGAAAAGGGCCTTACTCGAATCTCAAAGGGCTACTCAAGGCATCACCATCACCGAGCCTTCCTCTGGCGCCCTTCTTCTCCTCCAATCAAGAGGCTTAAGGCATACACGAGGTAACTTTCCTTTCGACGCCATTTCCTCAACTCCCTTTGATCTCCACCTTTCCGCTTCTAACTTAAGTAGTATTACCCATCAGTAAATGTGCAGTGGGTTACTTGTTGATGATCCTCGCCGCAGTCCTTGACCGAGGTTGTCGATCGGAATTGTCACTCTAATGCTTCCTTTTTCTTCACCTCAAGGTGTAATCAGCCAAGAAGTTTTTCAAGCACTTCACGTACGACCGGGATTCCTACTTTCGTGAGAGCTTGTTCCGACGCTCGATAATATGGAACCAGAGGTTGCTGCATGGCCAAGAGAATGTTCAAGTTCCGTAACCCAACATCCCGTAAAATCGAAAGGCCGTAATCGTGGCTACCTCAGTGAGATTCCTACAGGACTATGGTTAATCAAGAGCAAAGAGGAGCCTGTGAATGGAGTGAGTCTGCAAACCGCTGCGCTTCTACCAAAGAGGTCATCCAACAGCTTATTAGCTTATCACGAGTCAGTCGAGCCAAGAAGATAGACTCCTGGCAAAATCTTTGAAAATCATGCGCGAGTCTTAAAAGCTCGTCGAAAGTCGCTGATTTGCACTTCTTCAACAACTCTCTCACCCATTAATCAGAAACAATCGAAAAGCCTACTGCCACCAAGACGCAAAGTTCTAGAAGTGGATTTGTGGCGTATCGAGGGTGATCCATCTGCGTACCTCGAGGTGAAATCCTCATTCATAGAATCACTAAGTTGATCCTCCCAAGACCTCCTCACCTTTTCATGGAGTTCGTCCACTCTTCGAACAACTCTCCTCTCGATCAAACAACGGTCGAATGTTCCTCTCGCTAAAAAGGCTCAAGAAAATCAACTCGCCAAGCGCGCTTGCTCTCTCAAAGTCATCAAGACGACATAGAAGTTTCTCAAGCCCAAGCACCCAATGATGAACAAGCAATTGTCGAATGGGATGCAGAGATTACGCTGCGATTGACGAAGATATCAAAGCACCTCCAAACTAAGTCGGGCAAACGCCTAAGCATCGTATGGGCTTCGATTGTTTAAAAGAATGAATGCCGCTTTCTTCACAATCAAAACAACGTAAAGTAATGACGGCCATAGAACATCCGAGAAAGCCGATCAAAGATCAAGCCAATCTTGCCAAACTGACAAAAATTTGCACCTTCTTGACACTTTTATCTCTTTGAGCGCCAAAGATTCTCGAGAGGCATGTCGACTTTTGTTTAACTTCTAAGGTCTTCAGAATAGTTTAGAACCTTGAAATGGCTATGTAATTTTGACATTTCATTATACATTGCCATTTATAAACAATTTTCGCTTTGTCTTATGCTTGTTCAATTTTTTTTTTTGGCCAATGTTGGCCTGTATTGCTTTTTAAATACTTTGCCATTTATTCTAAAGATTCTATTTTCGCCACCTAGCTCTTTCGACTTCATAAGCGCCATTCTAAAAGCATCAGCAACACGCTTAAATGGGCCTTTCCCACCCCGTGACCATTTGCCTAAAAACTCTATCTTTTTATCCATAGGTACAGGACTTTCCACACTAACTCTCCTTCCTCAAAGGTTTTTAACTTAACCTTTTGCTGTGCTTTAGCCACTCTCTTCTTCGTTTAATAAGCATCTCTAAAGCTAACAACCTTTCTTCGCCTAAATCAACTAATTCATCAATCATCATATCCCAATAATGATCAAAGGGAATTTCGTGATTGTTTCAATCCTTGTTGATTGTAACAAATTTCAATGGTGTAACACCGCATCATGTCCAAATGTTAACTCGTAAGGAGTAGTGTTTATAGACTTTTTAAAGTAAGTTCGACAAGCCCATAACACTTGGTCAAGAGAACTGTAGCTAACTTTTAGCTTACGCCCAACATGCTTTTTTGATCAAGTTAATAATGATTTTATTTGCAGTACTTACTTGACCGCTGGTTTGCGATAGTATGGTGTCGTAAGTTCACAACTTGAAACCAATTTCAAGAAAGAAATCTACCATTTTTCGACTCCAGAAAATAAGCATCTCTGGTCCTGTAGTGATGGTTTCTCGGGATTCCATATCTCAGAAATGATATGGTTTTGAATAAACCTTATTATCGCTTCTTGATCAACGCTACTAAAGGTATTGCCTCTACCCATTTAGTAAAGTAATCAATTCCTACCAGATGTACCGTGGCCTTTCGATTGGTTGGTTTTATTTCTCCAATTACATCTGTGAGCCCAACCTCTAAATGGCCAAGGTTTCACTATAGAATGCAATTCATTTGCAGCACATGCCGATTCCGCATGTCTTTGGCATTCTGGCACTTTAGCAAACTCTCTATAATCTCTTAAAATGGTCACAAGACATTCCTTTGTCTAAATAACAACCATTTCATTTTGTGGCCTACTTGATGTGAGCCACATGCTCCACCATGTGTATCGAAATCGCCAAGTATGCCTCGCTTTCACTAAGGCATTTTAACAAGATTCTTCAGAGTTTGCTTGAACAACTCATTTCCGATTAAATACATAGCTTAGTAGCTCAGATTTCACTTTTTATTAGTGTCTCCCGTGAGGATTTTGCAAATACTTCTACAATGGGTTTACGCTAATCATCATCACCATATTGTCAATAGCAAAAATTTCGCTAAGTCAATATCACAAAAATGTATGCTGACACAGCATTTCATTTGCATTTATTGCCCCCAATTTTTGGTGTTGACAATAAAGGCCGAAGGAGTTGGTATTATAAAGAGAGTCTTCTGAGATTAGTTTATTTTTTATCTCAATTAACTCTTCTAGGCTTTGCTTTGATACTTTGTAGCCTCAAGCAACTGCGCTAACTCATTCGCCACGTGATTTTCTATTCGTGGTAAGTGTTCTGTGTACACATGCAAACCTTTTAACAAAGTGTTGGCAAATCGATTTAAATATTTAACAAGGTGTTCATTGATGCATTTATATTCTTTTGTCAACTGCTTGACAACCAATCGAGAATCACCTTACTGACATTAGTTGCCCCCAATTCGAAAGCAGATTTTGAGGCCCACTATTAAAGCCTCATACTCACTTTCATTATTGAGCAAGAGTCTCGAATTTTAAATTTATACTTGGCCTGAATGTTTTCTCGGGAAATAATTAATATCCCAATGCCCACTCCATTTTTATGGCTTCGAGCCGTCAAGTATAGTTTCCAGGACGTATGTTCAACTAATGTATTTCATGTTCGACAACAGAGTTGGTCCACTATGAAATCAAGAACCACTTGTCCTTTGATTGATTTAAGGGCTGATACGTTAAGTTGTATTCTAACAAAGCCAAAGCCCATTTTCCAATTCGACTATGTAACATTGGTTTTGACAACATATGTTTAATGACATCAAAGTGCGAATAAACATAAACATCTCACGACTTTATATATTGCTTCAATTTCGCATAAGAGAAATACAAGCAAAGACATAACTTTTCTATTGACTATACCTTGTTTCAAAGATCAATCAAAACCCTACTAAGGTAATAAATGGGTCTTTCGACACCACTATCATCCTCTTGTGCTAACATGCTACCTATTGTGTTATCGTGTCGCTATATACGCTTTAGCAATTTGTTTCTAATAACAGCAAGAAATTGGTGGATTGACTAAATAAGACTTGATTGCTACGAAGCATCTTTGATGAACATGCTCCCACTTGAATGCATCTTCTTTCTTCACTTCTCGTGGAATGGCGTAAAAGCTTGTGTTTTGCCACTTAGATTTGAAATAAATCTGCTAAGGAAATTGATTTTTCCCAAACAGTTGATCAAGTTCTTTCTGGTCAAGGAGCCTTCGCTTCCATAATTGCTTTAGTCTTATTTTGGCTGATCTCTATGCCTTTCTTTGTGCACTACAAAACCCAAGAACTCACCCGCACGCATACGTAAAGCACATTTGGTTGGATTCATTTTCAATCCATATTTCCTCATTCGCTCAAACGAACGCCGAAGATGGTCTAAATGACCAATTTCTCGAGGATGACTTAACCACCACATCATCTATGTATATTTGCATAAAAATCGCCAATAAAATCATGAAACATAGAATTCATTGCCCTCTCGATAAGTAGCACCAAAGATTCTTAAACCAAAGGGCATTACTACTCATTCATAAACACCCAATGCCCCGACATCGAAAAGTCAAGCTGACATCGCCCTTCTTCAAGAATAAAAATTTGATTATACCCCGAGTAGCCATCTAGCATATCGAGATAATCAAATCCTCACAATCTATTAGCATTTCGCGCATGTGCATTGCGATTCATCCTTAGGTGTTGCATTATTTAGATCCCTAAAGTCTACGCAAACTCTAAGTTTTCCGCTTTTTTTCATTATCGAACAATATTAGCTAGCCAATCAACATACCCGCGCCGATGAATTTGCTTTTTGAACAAATTTCTATTTCTTTCTTTGATCTTAGCCAATATTGGAGGAGCAAATCTCCTTGGTGTTTGCTTTATCGTTTCTTCCCCGGTCTAATAGGTATTTGAAGTTCCACCACTTCTCGATTCTGCACTGTGCATTTCGCTGTACTCCCAAGCAAAGCATCTTTGAACTCCCGCAGTATGAAATAACTTGGGTTTTCAAGGCGCATCAAGGTGTGCACTAATATATGTTGGCCTTTTGACTAGGCCATCTCCCAAATCCACTTCTTCCATCGATCTTGAGCTTGCATGCGCTTTGTCGAATCTTTTAGGTCTTTTTCAAAACCCAATGGTTCGCCATCATAAATGCAATCCAACTTGTCATCTATGACTTCACCATTTTCTTCAGATGAAGGCATGGCTTCGATGTACCATTGTTTGTTGATTTATTTCGCCCAAAGCCGCTTATTTTAGTTTCGCCATATAGCCGTAATTTATCCCAAGCATTGGGCAATCGACATCTAAAACCTTCTAAGAGTCAAGATCCCATCCCGCTGGGGGTAGAACACCTCGTGATAGACACTTCCATCTTCTATCGCTTCTCTTCCCAAACAAACCATGTGTTGGGTATAGTCGTAACAGAGGGAAAGCACATTGTCGATGATATATATGCCTCGACTAGAAGATGCATGGCGCAATATTCGCCATTTGTTTTTCAAAATTCTCCTTGGTGACGCTTGTTGACGCCAAGAAGGAAGTAACTTTGGTCCGCTTTCAACATATTCTACTGCACCATCATCCTTCCACATCACCAATTTCTCGTGTAGGCTCAAGGCACAAAGACCTACTCCATGAATCCACTCTCCGCCAAGGAGCATGTTATAGCTTGCCTTCGAGGCTATGACAAAGAACATGGTAGTTCTCTTTACAAAGACCTACCACCACCTCCACTTCGGATTTTACCCCAAAGACCGGCAATTTTGATTTGCCCTCATAATTAGTTAACACAATGTTATGAGGCTTTAGGTCCGTGGCCTAACATCCCTATAGTCTTTAGCATTGCTTCGAGGCATCAAGTTAACAGCAGCGCGCTCCATCTACCAAGATCTTGTTGACGCCACGCCATTGACTTTGGCTTGACATACAGAGGCTTCAAATGATGCTCCATGCCTTCGCTTGGCCTCTCGAAAGTGGCCATTTGTTCTTCGACACACCGCTGTTCATTACATAGTAACAAATCGCTTATGGTTAGCCATATCTCGAAGTTTTCGACATCATTTTGGGATCAGAATGACGCCATATTCGCCGGGTAGAATAGACACTACATTGCAAATGACGCCAAAACAAGCCTCGTAGTCTTCAAAATCTGAAGTTACATCTTCATCCATGTCAAGTCAAGACTTTTCTTCTTCAATGATGACAAGTGGAGGAAAGATTCTTTCCATCGCAGCCTCCTTGGCCTCTATTACAATAGATTTGCTCTGGCCTTATTTCCAACCTTTACTTGGTTGGCAGACCTATGTTCACTTTCGCTGCTCCCACGGCTCTAGAGGTCATATTCTTAGCCGCTTCAACCTCCCGGCGTTTCTCACCAAGAAGATGGATCCATTTTTCATTTTGGAGATTTGCTCTTGGAACAAATGGCTTCGCCGACACGACAAAGACAAACTCCTTCTTGGTCGCGCTTCTTACCAAAGAAATCCGTGGCTTGCTTGTTGAAGGCCTGCTCAACCTTTGACCTTATAAGGAAGGTCCCCTTTGAAGTCGAAATTTGGTTTTTTCTCCGCCATTTCTTTTCAGAGGTTGTTTAACTTGGCAAAGATTCGACACTTTTAGCCGCTTTCCCTTGTCAAACACAAAGACTACATCCGGGGTATAACATTACTCGTGAGTTCTTCACCTTGCACCTATTAAGGAAGTCTATTAACTCTTCTTCACCTTGGGGTACACGAACTGCACTTTCTCTTCATACTCCTCCCGAGTAAGCTCTGCACAAAGACGCCTCTCCGCACTACACACTTTGATCCTCGTCTGGTCAAGTGCCCAAACAGCTTAGGGAGAGCTCGCCATCTTCACATCTACCATGCTTATGTTCATTTCCACTGCCTCGCATACATTGCCTCCGCTCGATGGAGTGGGTCGGTAATCAACTGCACGGAGCTTTGTTTCTTTTCTCACCGAATTGTAGTCTCCCTTCTTCGATTGCTTTCAACTATGTCCTCAAAAGAACACAACTGGCCGGGCTTGTATGTCCCAAAAAATTATGAAACTTACAATAACCCTTTTTCTTCCTCTGCTCGAGAGGAGGAACTTTCTGTGCCATTTGGCACTATGATTTGGCCATCACACTAATAAATCAAAGATTTCATCACATTTAGTAACATCAAAAGTGTATGTTTTGTGCACAAATCTATCGCTTTTAGGCTCTACGATTATTCCCATTTGCAGTGTGCCTTAATAATTTACAGCATAGGAGGACTAAAGCTTAAGTTCACCACATCTATTTCCTCGCATTCGACATCACTAAATGCTAAGTCGAATTTCATCCACATAGGCTATTTTTCTTTCTTATGAAACCCAACCGAGTTTTCTTTCTATTGAACTTATTCACTCTAGCCTTTTCCTCTTTAAGCCTTTCGACTTGTCGAACTCTATCGGCTAATTGGGTCATGTCCTCAAATGAGAGGTATCCAACTTCTTTCTAATCGAATAATCATACACACCGCACCCATTTCGACAAGCTCATGCTCAGCACTTGTGGTGAAACACCTAGCCTTTAATAGCCTAAACCTATTCGTAGTCGCCGATAGCTTCGTGCACTTTACGTTAACATCGCCGCTTTTTAAGACTAATCTTCGATCGCCCATATAAAATCGCCATGAAAATCCTTTTCTAATCGCCCATGTGTACATGGAACTCTGGGGGTAAAGTGGTAAACCACGAAAGACATTCTTAGTTAGAGAATTTGGAAAATATTTCATTTTCAAACTCTCATTTTGGGCTATATCTCCCGCCTCACCATGTAGCGAGCAATGTGTTCAACAAGAGATTCATTCGTGTCACCCCCAAATTTAGTAAATTTAGGATTTTTCCAACCTCTTGGCAATTTCGCTCGCAATACATATTCACACAGTTGGTGATATGAAATTAGGCCTATGTAAACCTACGTTAAGGCCATTCTGTGCCATTATGGTTTCTACCAAATTTGCTATGTTGTCTTTGAGCGCAAACGTTATTTCGCTGCACTTGTCGAACAACCTCATCTGCTGCTCGCTTCATGCACCATAACTACTTCAGTGGACATGGTTTCATCCTCGTTGTTCGCCCACAACCACCGGGCTTCGACAAGAACCGATCTCTCATGGTATTAGGCATTATTCCCACCATTGGGTAATTGCCTATTATTCCTCGTAGGAGCCCCAAAGAAATCTGCTATCCTACCCATTTGGTTTGCTAACATCCGTAACTTGTATTGGTATTCAATCAACTGATTGAAAAAAGCATCAATTTGTGGGTGAGCATATTAACCATATCGTGGTTGTTTCGCCCACTTGCCGCCTTAATGCCAACAAGGACGCATTGGTTAATGCAAGAGGATTTCACCCAAAGGTGCTTTCGTAAGACACATGAGAGGGGAAAAGGTCAAACGCAGTGGCATTCCAAAGAGGCATGCCATATACACCAAAAAGGATATGGTGGTAGACTCATGTCTCGGAAACGTGTTCTAAACCGCTCCATGTTGCCATATAAGGACTAGAAGGAAGTCCTATACTTTGTGGCAAAGACATAGACCGTGGTCGACCCAACATTGGTCATTGACATCGTGGGAAACTGTTATTGATGTCACCTGGGCTATTGTCCCCGTAATATCTCCAATAATCGACACTTGTAGAATCTACTGTTCCTGCCTCGTGATACCACAGAGTTAGAACTAGAGGCGCTGTTAGAATTGGCACGCACTCATTCTACCACCTCAAGTGCATACAAATACACACACTTATAGAAACAACACAACGTTAATGGCAAAGGTCACATCGGGCGCAAGCAATTTGTTTGGTCGGGTGTTTTTAGCAAACAATCACTAGTTTTCAATATCGAGATCATGAGATCAAACTAGAAAATCTCTTTGACGATTGCCATTGAGTTTTGTGTTTTTCACGCACGTAAGAACAAAAGAAAATAGCAGAGAGAAACGGATTGGAAGTAAAAATAAAAGCAAAGAATGCAACGTAAGGTAAAAAGAAAGTAAAAACTTTGCATTAAATGAAGAAAGAAAAAATGGTTCACCAACACGCATAAAGGATCTGCTTTCACTCGTGGTTTCGCTTTGGCTTGAAAGTTGAGTTTTCGTAGTTCTTGTAGAATGTGGTGACCCCGATTTCCTATTACAAAGGGATATTTATACTCCTAGAACAATCGTGGGGAAAGCGGTAATCGCTCCTAAAACTACGGAGAGTAACCGCCACTACTTGTCGCTCGCACTTTCGACTAACCCGCTGTCAACCGCTTGATTTAAATGTTGAGCCCAAATTGGCCGGGGTTGTTGGTGGTCCTCTCTTGTCGGGTTTCTTGCATTACTTGCTTCATAGCTTCAGAGTTGCTTGTCAAGCTCACTTGCACTCCTTGCACTTGTTTGCCTTTCCCGTCGTAAATCATGGTGCATCGACTTGAATATTGACCTATGGCCCACGTAACAATATTAAATGTGAAGTCAACCCCATTTAAAGCTTCATTTAATGTAATCAAATTTTGAGGTAACAATACTATGCTAGCCGAACGTACGAGATTTTGGAGAAGTTGCAAGAACAAATTGATCAAAGCTCGCATAACTATGAAATTGTTTGCTTACAAAAGAAGAATTCCACATCCTTTCAAGGAAGGAGACATGGTCTTTGTCAAATCGAGACCATTTGGCGTATTACTGGTGGTCGGACATCACAATAGGAAGTCGTTTCGCGCAGACTACGGGCCCTTTAAGTCAAGAAAGCTATTGGAGAGGTAGCTTTGAATTGGAATTACCTCCTACTAGTAAAATACACCCGCTTTTTCTTGTTTCAAAGTTCGAAACCGCGGTCACGAGATGCTATCGCAAAGATCGCAACTTCCCCCAAGTCGAGACAACCACCATTAATTGTTCCCGCCGCACATCGATCGCAATTGGGAGCAGAGCCCGAGCAACATGCACTCTCGTGCAATGGGAAGGTTTATATCCCGAGGACGCTATTCGGGGAATCCTTGGTCAAATAAAGCAGTAAATTTCTAAACTTTAACTCGAGGACAAGGTTTTGGCGATGAAGATAGGGATGTTATCACTACTAGAAAAAGGCTTTTTATATCGTTAAAAGGCTTTTCACTTCTGCCTCAGAGTCGATATAGATAAAGGGATATTAAAACAAAGCGCTTTCTATATCGCTTAAAGAACCGATATGGAAAATGTTTTTTATATCGGCCTCCAAAGAGAACCGCTATGGAAAGTCGACATTTAAACCTATAAAACGCTTTTTTTATATCGGTTTCTTAGTTGAACTGATATTGAAAATCACTTTTATATCGGGTTATTTAAAGGAACCGATATGAAAAAAGTTTTTTAAAAAAAAAAAAAAATTCTCAATTGATATACAAAGAAACAACAAAATCTCAACAAATACAATATTTATATAAAATTACAAAGATCTCAAATTATACTCAATATCCATATCCAAATACAATATTTATATCCAAATACAAATACAACAAAATCACAACAAATAGTATATTTATATCCAAATACAAAGAAAGCAACAAAATCGCAACAAATACAATATTTATATCCAAATACAAAAACAAATCTAATAAACACACTATATTTTACTAACACCAACATGTAGAGTCGCAAATGTAATCCAAAACAAGACTTCGTGGATTGTCACCACCACTTGTTTTGTTTGTTGTGGCTCCAACCTCAAGTGCGTAAGCTAGATCAAGTGTACGGCTTTGGACTAGTAGCATCCTCGCATAATCATATCAATAATATAAGACAAAGAAAAAGAAATAAAAATCCTTGCTTAAAAAAAGAAAGTGGAAGCATTTTAAGACTTGCCGTGGTAGAACCAAGAGGTATGATGCGAAACCGTAAGGCAAAATGGGTGCATCATCTCAAAAGATGCATCTATTGGAGCAAAGATTAGCTCGCACTAGTCCCAATCAGCATGCTCATCCACTCCACTACAAAGCCGAGGATAGATACAATCCAAGAATGATCATAGATGGTGTGGACTTGAGATTGGAAAGAACCTTCTAAAATTAGTGTTATATATATATATATATATATATATATATATATATATATATATATATATATATATAGTCTGTTTCAAATCAATATCCAAATTTAACACGTTTATATGTCAACATGTAGATGCTTAGTTCCTTCCTTATTCTAATTTTCTATAACTATGTGCAAATCCCCACTTCAGATATGTAGATAATATGCTCAACTTGAATTACTTTTGAATTTTGATGAATGCTATACTATGTATTCCATCCGGATCAACTTGACTAATCGAGGAAATCAAGTACAAAGTGTAACATACAAGGTAATTCTACATTGCCTATAAAGTTGTAACATACAAAGTGTAAAAATTCATCAAAGACATGATACAATTTTTCAACTTACCCTCTTAGTCAAATTACGTTATCCTAGAAGGCATATTGTTGGCTATAGATATCGTGAGTATCAAATTAGCTAGTCGATTCACATAACCTAGTTAATGGACCACAAACAACCGCCAATATAGAATGAACACCGATTTTAGAACATGAAAACAAAATTCTTTTTGGAAAGTAAATGGGCCATAACAATGGAATCACAAAGACATTGTCGCTTTCTAATACCAAGTGGACAAATACGAGCTACAACAACTAGCTCATGTGAAACTTTCATCTCCCAAAGAGGTCAAAGTTTGTCACAGCTTATTCAACCAAAGCACAAAGATATAACTCAATTCTAGATATCTTCATTGGCGAAACTAACAAAAAAAAAAATCAACATATTCACTTATATTTTATTGATCTTATAAAGAACATCTAGCATCGCCTCACTCAGCAAAACAAAAATTATTTATCAAAAACAGGGAAAAGAGACAAGTGATGTGAGGATCTTCCACATAAAAAGCAGAGATGGAGGATTACCTTGCAATTGGCAAAGCAAAGATGCTTTTTAAATGGCGTAAGCTTCGAGACTTATAAATAAATACATTCTGTAGACATCACATCCTTCCTCTCCATACCTTCTTTTCTTGGGAATCCACCAACCATCACCGCAACATTGACTCAGCATGCCTCAACCACATCGCTTGTAGCAACAACACCAAACAAATAATTTCAAAGGACTTCAATCACTTATTGATCACAAATTGCAATTCATCATGTTTATAAAACATTTGGGTAAGCCAAACCTTTAAGAAGAGGAAAGCAAAGATCCACCAACTCCATCTTAACTCCATTCAATGACTCACCGCTTGTTGAATATCAAGTGTGGAGGATCACAGATTGGTCAGTCCCAACATCACTCCCCTAGCAATCATAGGAACAAGAGCATAACCAATTTGTCCCGCAATTAATGTAACACTCTATCAAGACACCAAAATTATTACAAACAAAGTTCTTTTTTCCACACGCAAACCACATATGAACTAATCATTACAGAGCCCTCACAACAAGAGAGATTGCAAATGTTTGATCAAATATATTAAAAAAATTACAAAACGATAACAAAGTCATTTTACACATGCAAACTACAAATAGTGTATATAACAACAAATCATTAGAGAGCCCTCACAACAAAAGAGGTTGGAATCAGATCAATTAAGAAAATTACAAAAATACATTAGATCAAATTTGGAAGAAAAAAGCATAAAATAAATAAATAACATCGTAATCTCCACCAATCATCAAAAATGTATCACCGATAAACGAATCTACAGGAATAATATCATAATAAAAAGCTTAAAGTATCATCAACATTCATCGCAGGATCGATCCAAACTCAGAATGCATCAAAGTTGAAACAAAACAAAACAAAAGCAACATTTAGACACAAATCAATTAAGAAATTAAAATCATCGATTAATCAACGGAAACATAATGGGATGGATCATAGATCTCGCAGAAAAACGACATACCGAAAGCTTAGTAAGAAAACGCACATACATTTTCGTAATCGCTTCCTCTTCGCCGTCCGCTCCTCTCCTTCTTCCTCTTCACCGCTGTTCCTCTTCTAACAGAGAAATCAACAATCTAACAGAGAAACCTCAAGAAAACCTACCAAGAAAACCTCACAGAAGAAGAAAATGAGAGAAGTTAAACACCGAAATTGATTACATATATATGAAACCTACACACCAATGACTACAAGAACAACGACGTGGATTCGGATCTCAGCCGACAAGCAAAGAACGACGTGGACGGTGGCTTCGCGTGGGTTAGGGTTTCTTCTCTTCTCGTGACGCTTCTCTCTTCTCGCAGAGCCTTTCGTTGTGAAGCGCTTGTTTCTCTCTTCACGCCTTTCTCTTCGCGTGGGTGTTAGAAAGCAGTAAGGAAATTTTAGAACGAGCCTTTGGGTTTTCAATGTTCATCTATATCGGTTAGTTACTCAACCGATATGAAAATGTAATCAAAATTGCAAAATGCCACCGTCTCCTTTTCCATATCTCATAGTGTTTTAACCGATATAAATTGGTCGATGTAAAATCCGCTTTTTCCACTAGTGTATGAACAACAATGAAGAATTGGGCCTAGCTGTTGATGTTGAGGATGATGAGCCCAATTTAATTCACAAGCCCAGAGAAAGGTCCAAAAGAAATGCCGCCAAGCCCAAGTGGCGTAACTCTTATGTCATGAAATAGATATTTGAGTGATGGTCTTGCCTAGGTTTTTACATAGGATTCTTATTGTACTATTGTATATGCCTTTTGTCTTATTGTTAGCTCTCCTTAGGATTGAGCCAAGCAAATTACAGCTGGCTTGGATTACTACTCTATATGTACTAAAGATTCCAATCAATAAAGGCAAGCAATGAGGCTACTCCACTTACGAGCAACACACTATCTTCCTTTCCTTCCTTTTTCTTCTCGCAACACCGATATTACCTCGCCGCACTATTATTCACCGATCTCTCACTAATCACTTGATATTCATCCCTTGCGTTTTTCACTCACTCACTAGTAGTAGTTGATTTAAGCTTAAATCACTACAATAATAATTGGACATGTGTATTCCACTAACTATAACAAATACATAATTACATTTTACAACTTTCCATATAGTTTTTGTTATTTGCATATTTACCTCATACTCAATTAATGAGTTTTTGTGTTCCCAATCCAAAACTTTAATTTTCAAGGTCAGTCTTCTTAAAAACTGCACCTGACAAACATTCAGGCACATCAAAATTTAATCACTACTATTTGAGTTGAATTAAAGTTCAATTTGAAATTTAATGGAGATCGAACCCATATCGATGGAGAATTAGGAAGCAATGGCATCCTCTATGCCAAGCTAGTTCATATGCAAATCGCCAACAAAATACTCCTATATATCCTAAACATAAAAAAATTGTATAATTTTAAAATAAATGTTAAGTTTAATTACTATGTTGGTTCTGAATTATTTGATAATTTAAAGTAGCTCTCTAAGTCAAAATAAGTTGTAATCAAGTCCGTGAAATAATTTAATATTTTCAATTAGGGTTTAGGAGATTAGGGAGGTGAATACTTGATTTTCAATTCTAAATTGGAGAAGTTAAAAAGTGTTTCTAAACAAAATGAAGTGTGCTAAACAACGTTTTATCATTATCTATCGCTTATTCTTTCAATTTTTCAAAATTTCAAATATATATTAAAATATAGCGCTAAATTCCAAAGCTCTTCTTCCTTCAAACACTCCCAAAATGTTTTTATGAGTTTTATGGGAGATCGTGAGGAGGGTTTGGAAAAATTAATCTATACTTTAATATTTATTTGAGATTTTAAAAACCAAAGACTTGATAGGTAATCTGTCAAAAAAAAAAACATGATAAGTAATAATATATATTTTTCATCAAACTCAATTCATTTATGTTAGAGATATTTTATAAGATAAACTCAATTTAGAATTGAAAAATATGTCCTCTCTCCCCTCCTAAAATCTCCTTTAAAAGATAATTAAAAATTTTGAAACGCTAGTAAGAGGCTCTTATTACATAAAAACCCAACAACAAGGAAAATCAATTTGTTAGGCACTCTCACCTTCACACCTTAATAAAGAAAAAGTGCATGTGGTTGAGCCTGTCTCAAGTAAACAATGTTTATGTACCCACCGGCCACCACACAACAGATATCACGTAACTATAGTCATGAGACACTTACTACTCTTCAATATCTATCAAAATACAATTTGCCTAAACCTACACTTTTGGATTTTCTATATTTCTTCTAATAATTCTTAGCTTTTGTCGGAAACAATTTGTAATTGGTTTAGGCACAAAGAGATTCTTTGACCGAAAGAGACTCTTGACGCCACATCTCAACACAAATCTTGGCGCATTCGGTACAGATGGGCCACCTCTTTTCTATCCTTCATTTAATTTCACTCCCAATTGGACGCGCTAATTACTCATACTTGAATTCTCAACAATCTCCCTCTCAAGTGTGTGAGTCACCCACATCGCTAGCCTGATCCAAACTAGGATCCACATCTTGCTCCCTCCACCGAGCCGAACTTGGGCTCTGATACCATTTGTTGGGGTTGTCCGGTGGAGCGCAGGGAGCAACACTCGACACCTGACCCCAAAGAGACTCTTTGACGCTACATCTCCACCCAAAACCTTAAGTTACAGTGTATTGGATCTCTCTCTCTTTCTTATACTTCATTTAGCTCATTAATTCCTAGCTGATGTGGGACTAACTACTCACACTTTAATTCTTAATAATTTAATTAGCTGAGCTAGTCCCAATTGTATTGTCGGTTTACCTCCACATTTTTATCAATCGATCATTTTTTTCATAATAATTTATTTTAAATAAAGGGCATAAACTTCTTACTTATTCCTTTAAAGTGTTATCTATATCACAAGCATCTTAACAAAAGGCAAGGAAAAAGTGGCGCATCTAAGTCAAAAGAGCCATACTATAAATATGCTCATTTATAGTGGATTCAAACCCCATGACATGAGAAGAACTTATTTACTACATCTTCTTCTCTTTAGCCTTCTAGTACTCAATTCAATTCAAGCTCATCAATCATGTCATTCTCCTGTGCAAAAAGATTCTGGGTAGATGAATTCCAAACAGGAAGTTTTCCATATAGCAGCTTTATGTCTAGTGATATCTTGCCATCCCTCGGAGCACGAATCAACCAAGAAACAACACTTCAAAGTTACATAATTTCTCCTTCAATCCTAAATATAGGTGATGATTGATGATAATCATATAGTTGATGTTTCTTCTCATATGTTATATACTTTATACATATTTGTATAATAATTGTTTGTAGGGCTTGGGAGATGTTATTAATTGTTCTGGTCATTTACTCTGCATGGATATGCCCATTTGAATTTGCCTTTCTACCTTATAAGCATGACACAGTACTCTTCATCATTGATAATATTGTCAATGGCTTCTTTGCAATTGACATCATCCTTACATTCTTTGTTGCTTATCTGGATAACCATTCCTACCTTCTTGTTGATGATCACAAGAAAATTGCTGTCAGGTATCTATATTAATCGCTCGCGGTCACAACTGTCACAACCCAGATCGCGATCACAATCCTTTGTTTTACAATGTACAGGTACATATCTACATGGTTTATCTTTGATGTGTGTTCAACCGCTCCTCTTCAATCAATTAGCCTCCTCTTAACTGGTCATAGCAGTGGGATTGGGTTCAAAATTCTGGACATGCTTAGGCTATGGCGGCTGAGACGAAAGTTAGTTCTCTATTTGCAAGGTCCAACATTATATCTCAGATTTGAAAAACTGTAAGTATATCTCAAACTCACTCACACTGCTTACTAGCTCCTCTAATTTCACTTCAGACTTGAGAAGGACATTCGCTTCAATTACTTTTGGACTAGGTGCTCAAAGCTCATTGCTGTAAGCCTCTTATAATAAATCTTATAATATTTTTTAGAGTAAAGGCCCACTTTAGTCCCTAAGAATTTCTTAATAGTGACAAATTGGTCTCTCGATAATTTTCAAAACGAGACAAATTAGTCTGTGTGTCAAGTTGTAGAGCATTTTCACCAACTTGAATTGAGCTTCAACTTTTCAGGTAACCTTGTTTGCAGTGCACTGTGCTGGATGTTTTAACTATCTAATTGCAGATAGGTACCCTGATGCCAAAAGTACATGGATTGGTTCAGTGTACCCAAATTTTAAAGAAATGAGTCTTTGGGATAGATATGTGATATCCATGTATTGGTCTATTGTCACACTCACTACCACTGGCTATGGAGATTTGCATGCTGAAAACACGAGAGAGATGCTCTTTGATATCTTCTACATGTTGTTCAACCTGGGATTGACATCATATATCATTGGAAACATGACAAATCTTGTTGTCCATTGGACTAGCCACACCAGAAATTTTGTATGTTTTCTTTTCTCAAACTTTATGTTTCAAATTAAATATATATATTAGTACTACTATTGCTTAATTTATCCTCACTAAGTTTTTTTTTCAATGGACAACATGCCAAAATTTATTAAGAAAAGATAAAAAGGAAGAAAACAGATAAGAGTTCAAGAGAGAACTAGACCAAAAGCTTTAGCAAAAAAGAAACTGAATCAAACACAATAATAAGGAGCCCCTCCCTAGCAGAGATCCCTAAAACACAACAATCTACATACTAGAACAAAAAGCTAACTAACAAAAGTTTGATAAAGACACCGAAGATGTCCTCGAGACAGAAACTAGCCACACCAGAAATTTTGTATGTTTTCTTTTCTCAAACTTTATGCTTTAAATCCTACTCTACTGAGTGATTACCCTCTAGTCATACACAGAGTGATACTCTGCTTACACCAAAAAAACTTTATGCTTTAAATAATATATTAGTACTATTATTGCTTAATTTATACTCACTAGTTAATTTTTTTTTGACGCAAACTCACTAGTTAATTGCTCACAATAAAAGAGGAAAAAATATATTAAAATGACACATAATAAAGAAACTTTTTTAAAAAATCGACAAATAAAAGAGAATTAGAGAATATATGTTTAAATTCCTTTTGATAAAAACTTCCATAGAAATATATATGACCATCCATGGCTTTATATGTCAATCCATAATTAAAAATAACATCTTAGAAGTAAAAGCAAAAAGGAAAAAAGAATATATAAAAAGAAGCCATTGAAAATTTGTTGGGTGGGTCATGTGGCCCATATAATACCCACTAACATAGGTTGAAATTTGGCCCATGCTTCGTACAACCCCCATTCTACTCACTAGAACCCCATTTTTGGTGTGAAAAGACCAAAACCCCATGTAAATTTGGTTTTTTTAGAGATTATGCACGGTTCGGCAGACGGCTGATCGCCCCTGTCAGATCCTGGAAGCGCCGACACCCCAAATTGACCCAAATTCAAATTTGACCAAGTTCGATCACGTGAGGGTCGAACCTGATCGACCGAGCGTACGCCGAATAGTGGCCACCGTCCAGTTTGGCGCCTAAAATTCAATTTTTTTGAAAATTGTGTCCAATCTGCTATAAATAGACTCTCACTTTTATCGATTTTCACACTTTGATTTTTTTCACACTTCACCGATTCTCACTCTCCTCTTCGCTGATTTTCACTAAAATGGAAGATCTAAATGAATTGTAGTTGTGCCCAACCCGTAGATCTAAATGATTCTCACTCTCCTCTTCGTTGATTTTCACTTATTTTTTTATGTTGTTTATTTTGATGTATGGCTACGCTTAAATAATAAAATTAGTAGTTTCGCTTATTTTGTTATGTTGTTTTATTTTCAAGTATGCACCAAGATTCACAATGGACAACAAATTAAAATTTCATTCATTAATAATTCAAGAGAAATAAACTACAAATACGTAAGGCTCATAACTCATCATCTGAATCGAGGAGTCATCATCTGAGTCAAGACTCAAGGTCGTAAGACTCACTACGCAGAGCCGACGCCGAGTTCGGGACTTCACGACATCGGCCGCCCCCACCGATGTAGCTAATCTCAGAGAAACACCACCAAACCTATCAGAGCGCCCCACCGTAGCGCGCGAACAAACTCCCCAATGGCACACAAGATACCCTACCATAGCCATCATTGGAGCCATAAACTACGCCCAATATCCATCATAAATGTCACCAAGCAGAGCAAAGAGTCCAAGTCGTCTGGGACGCAAATCTTCCAAGTATATCTATCAACGGTGACGTAGAAAGTAGCATACCTGCAAAAAGAAGGCAAAATACAGAGAATCAGGCACGTTCGACCTTTCCAGATCCGAATCATCGTTTCGCAGACGCCAGATCGACGAGATCGGCGCGACGCCGATCGAATAGCTTCAGAAACAGATCTAAAACAAGGAAACAGATCGTTTCGGCGCAGACGCTTGGTCGATCGCTTTCGATCTCTCGCAAAGATCGAACAAAGATGAAAGCAAAGGAAAATGGGGAAAATGGAAGACAGAGAAGGGAAATGGATTCTACCAAGAGGAGGAGGAGGACGCCTGTGGGGAGGAGGATGAATGAGAGGGGTGTTTTTGGGGTTCATGTGGAGGAGGCGGAATGAGGGTTCTAGTGTGGTGAAAGAGGTTTTTGAAGGAAAAACAAAAAATATTGGGAGCATTTTTAGAATTTTTGGCTCATGGGAGTTCTAAGGAAGAGAGTGTCAGAACAAGATGGGATCAAATTTTTGATTGGGGAAGGTGACCTATACTATAACAACTTGATGTTTTGGTTTCAAAAAGATGTGGGATCCATAAAGTTCACTAATGTACAAGGGTAGAGATTTAGGCCAAGACCTGTAAGACTAAATATACTTATAGACTCGAGTATTTTATGTGAGGCAATATGCTTAGATAGATATATGGAAGGATAGATAAATATTGAATTTTAATACATTGTATAAAAATTATTATAATAATCACTAAAAATATTATTTGATTATTTATATTTATTTATCAAAAATAGAAGACCCTGTTAAGCCTAAAAACTTTTTTATGACCTTTAGTTTGTCTTTTTCCTAAATAAGATTTTCAAGAAGCTCAGTTATATATTTATGACCTTTCTGTAGCTAAGTCATAAGCTTCTGTTGGGCAATTGGGCCTACTTTCATTTGGGTTTGCAAACAACACCTCCTTTTTATGCCAAACACCCTCTCATTTTTGCTCTCTCTGTAACTCCATCAATACTAAACCATTAAACCCCATCAATACTCCTTGTTGGCAAATTTTAAAAATGAGTTTGACAAATATGTGGAACTATATATATCTCTTTCCTCTAATGTGAGAATCTTTGCTTTGATTACACAGAGAGATACAGTAAGAGCAGCTACAGAATTTGCATCAAGAAATCATCTACCACATGATATACAAGACCAAATATTGTCACACTTATGTCTAAGGTTCAAAACAGAAGGATTAAAGCAACAAGAAACTATAAATGGCATGCCCAAGGCAATTCGTGCAAGCATTGCATGCCATTTATTTTTACCTGTTGTTCAGAAGACCTATCTTTCCAAGGTGTTTCACAAGACTTTCTTTTCCAACTGGTAACACTTCACATGTTTTATTTGTGTTAATTATGCTTTAGTTTTTTTGTCTCTAACTTAAAACATATCTTTTTGTCCCAGCTATCATAAACAGAATACATTACTGTTTCATTTTCGTTGCTATCATATTTTTGTTATTTTTAGTTCTTGTATTTTTTAGTTTATGATATATATATATATATATATATATATATATATATATATATATATATATATATATATATATATATGTAACTCTGAAACAACAGGTTACAGAAATAGAAGGAGTATTTCCCACCCAAAGAAGATATTATACTACAAAATGAGTCTCCAACAGACCTTTATATGCTAGTTTCGGGGTCAGTGGTGAGTGACCTAAAGCATGACGATTAAAAGAAATTATCTTAAATAATTTCAATTAGTTGAAAAATCTAATGATTGATATGAATTGTTGCAGAACCTCATTCTGCAATGTTGATGGTGATGATAAAGTATGTCATAACATTCAAACAAAATCTATTTGTTATTAAATTACTATACTTTTATATATTTGAAGTGTATATTGAAAAACTGAAACAATTTCAGGTTGTGAAGAAGGCAATAGCAGGAGATACATTTGGAGAGATTGGAGTTTTATACAATAGACCACAACCTTTGACTGTTCGAACCACAGAGCTTTCTCAAATTCTAAGACTTAGCAGAACTTCATTAATGAATGCCATGCATGCAAATCCAGAAGTAGCACCCTTATAATGAAAAATCTTTATGCTGCTACACACATAGGTCATCATCAAGACTTAGTTGAATTTCAGCTTGAACCAAATGAAAAGAACACAAGTCCTATAAGATGGAAACAGAAAACCCTAATAGATGATCATATAATAGAGTTTGTGGAGCCAGGTATCCTTAGCCATTCTAGGAGTGACCCAATCCCATTAGGAAAAGTAGACACAAAATCATATTCAAGTAACCATAAGCATCTAAATGAAAGAGAAGAAGAAGCAAAGTTTGTCAATAAGAGAGTTACAATCCACCACTATCTAGGAAAACACAACACTACCTTACAGAAACAACATGGGAAGTTGATAATTCTACCTGATTCATTTGATGAGTTGCTCAAGATTGCTGGTAATGTCTACTTAACAACCACTATAACAGAAAAAGTCATTGGTAGTGCCTTTTTAGCCATTGGTGGCGCGCTTGAGTGCTCCTAAAGCTACCGCCTCCCGCTGCAGAGCGCCAAAAAGCGCTTATTAATAATTAGGAAAAAGTAGCGCTTTTTACTTCAAGCGCTCCTTATTCCCAAATACGCTAATACAATAAGTAGCGCTTTTTATGTCAAGCGCCCTTATTTCCCAGATATGCTAAGACAATAAGTAGCGCGCTTACTTCAAGCGCCCTTATTCCCAGATACGCTAAGAAGGAGAAAAATATTATTAGCTTAATTTTACTTTATGTTCATTTTTAATATGTGATTAGTCATGTGAAGCGTCAAGGTCGGCGCAACCAGTAAGTTTCACCTTATGACTATGAATTTGTTAATCTACAGGAGAAAAATTTGGAGTCTCCAAGCCAGTAAAGATGATAAATGCAGAGTATGCAGAGATTGATGATTTGTGTGTCATTCGAGATGGTGATCATCTGTTTTTCCTTTGCAATGACGATGAAAATTCGATCTGATAGTCTCTTATTGAATACAAGTCAAGTGGTAGATATAAAGCTAGCTTGTAATCTTCAGGGAGGGAATGATAATAATAAATATAGAAAAGAAAACAGATTAAATAAAATGTCATTGAGATGGTGATCATCTTTTTCTTCTTTGAAATAATACTGAAATTTATGAGATTTTGCTTGAGGAATGTCAAAATGAATTATGAATGTATGAATATATAGAAGTTAATATAAGTTACAAGAAAGACGGGTTTTGAATTGTGACACATTTTAAAATCAATTTATAACTCCAAATTCCTTTAGAAGCTTGTTTTTAAGATAATGATGATTTAACTAAGTTTGTATTAAAGAGAAGAGTTTAGATAATATATAGTGTGAAAAATAGAGTTTAAAAGAGTGTTGAAAGCTACAAAGAAAGATAAGCACACACAGAATTTATAGTGGTTCACCCCAATCAACTAAGGCTACATCAACTTCACACCCCGTGAGATTTTCCACTATTTTCCAAATAGTTTACAAATCAATCACAAAGCTACAACACTCACAGCTTCCTTTTACAAATTTCTATCAACTGTCACACTAGTTTTCCTACAAGTTCTAGCAACTTAACCTCTAAGACACTTCTTAGACGTCTTCTCAAACACTACAACAACCAATTCTTTGGTTAGAATATACACATACAAAATATGTTTTAGTTTTTGACTGTGATAAAATAGATTTAAAAAAATACATACATCAATTTACACCAAGCTATGAACGCACTCAAGATAGTCTCAGAAGATGTTGATTTGCAATGAGTGTGTTTGGAAATATGGACAATTTGCCTCTTTAGATCATTTATACCCTTTTGAGATCAATCCATTGATTATATCTTCTGAACACGTCTTTGACTTAAGTAATTGTTAGTGTTCCGATTTAGAGTACTAAGGAATTCCTTAGTAATTGTTACTAAATGAGCATAATAGTCATTTCCCCACCAATGAAAAAAATTCAGAACATATACAACGCTTAAATTGTGGTTAGTATGTACTAACCACACAAACAATAAATAGTGGTTACTCACCACACAAACACTAAATTGTGGTTAATAATGCCGCGACGCCACCCCGAGAGACTTCGCCAAGAATGATTTTGATGCCAAGATGGGGAGACCGATAATCGAGCCCCTTGTAATTTTCTCTTTGTTTGAATAAAGGATTTTTGAAGTCGCTTTGGGCGTGTCCGGCCAGCCCACGCTTGTAAATACAATAGGCACCGCCCTTTTCCCGCACTAATTTCGCACTTGGTTATACTTTCTTGTCAAATATAAATATGCATGTCTATTTAAGTGTGCTTCACCTAATATGCATGTCGACGAGCACGCCGATAACCGACGTGAATGAGAGAATGTGAGGTCATAGAGATCCTTCAAGAATCCGAGGTCACAAGGCGTGGAATTGAGAGAATTCGCACAAGTGTTCAAATTTGTGGATTAGAGAATCCGAGGTCATCAATCGCCAGAACTGCATTCGAGGAAAATTCGTTGGAAAATCCGCCGCAGCGACACTAAATCACGAAATTTTTATTTTTATTTTTATTTTTTAAAATCCGCCGTTTTTTTTTTTTTTTTTTTTTGAAAATCCGCCGCAAAGGACAATAATCCACGGAAAGTGTGGACGAAAATTCAAAAATCCACAGAAATACTCCTTTTTTAAAAAAATTAATTTAAAAAAATTTTATTTTAAAAATATAAATAATGAAAATAAATTAAAATAGAAATGAATAAAAACTAAAATATCCATAACCAAATATAAATTACTCAAATATCAATAACCAAATCCAAAATACACAAATATCAATAATCCAAAATACACAAATATCCATAATAAAATCCAACCACACACTTAAATATCCATAATCAAATATAAAGCTACTAAGGTGCGTGTACGATCTAAGTCATCTCCGTGATAATAGGCACCACCCAAAGTTGGGATGTCATCTGTCATCAAAGAATCAATCGTATTAAGATCGATATTATTTATGTTCAAGAGTCACTGGGTGAGAGTCGATGGCGATCATCACTGGGTGGATACGACTATCATCGCTGGGGGCCGTATAGCCGCGTTGGGAATACATCGCGCTGGGGATATCGCCACGAGGTGGATAATGTTGAGAATATTGAGCCTGTGGATACTGTTGGGGGTACGACTAAGGCCAAGGCTGAAATGCACCTCCAATATGCTATTGCGGCGGCTGGTAGGATGGCACCATATGTGATGATGATGATGATGATGATGATGGCCTCAAAGGCTGGTTCATCTGAGTCATCAACCGCCAACGCGCCTCGCTTCTCCTATCCTGCTCGGGCAAGCAGAGCGCCTCATCTATCCTCTCGCTGCTCCCAACCTGCAGCTTCCTCGCATGTTTCTTCCGCCGCCGATCAATTTTAGTTAAATTGTCGGGTCAAATCTTCCATCGAGGAGGAGCTCGGGAGCAACATAAGACCACTCAATACTTCTAATCCAGATTGTGATAGACTCTGTAGAATGTTTTCCTTGAAAATCTTGGGTCCCATGCTACCCGATCCTGTCAAACGATCACACTTTTGTGGACCAACTACTCTATCCCAAATAGAGCGAGCCACTCTAGCCTCCTCCATAGGATCGACTGATGTGCTCCCACTACTCAGCTGTTGAGACTCACGCCACTCGGTCATCCAAGCATCATAGGCCTCCTAAAAAAATAAAACAACAAATAAATAAATTACTATAAATAAAAAAACAGTAAAAACAATATATATAAAGATAAATAATTAATAACAAATTGTAGTTTTACCTGAATCCTCCTCGCCTTATCGTGAAGAAATGTATCATCCTCCTCTCACAGGTACATGTTCAAATGCAACTCAGGCAAACTGACCTCCCGTCCAAGTTTCTCCTCCTATATACATAGTGTTATCAAATAATACATAATTTTATTAATTACTTAAATAAATACTTAACACATAGTTAATAAATTTAATTAATTGATGAAGTAATAAAGTAATAAAATTACCAAGCGCATGTGATGGGTTCCAGCACTAACACATCCACCTGCGTGAATGCAGTAGCCATTTTCTGAAGCACGATTCTTCTTAGTTGTCTCTTTTTATTTTTAAATTCGTGTCTTCCAATAGTCTTCCGCTTTTATAAGCATGTGGTCCCATATAACTGTTTTGCATTGTTCAATCGCATTCCGCGTTAATTTAGAATACCGATCACTACATCTCTTATGGAATGCATGCTCAACATCTTTTGTCGCCTCCTGCAACTATGTACATTGTTCCTATTTAAAAATTTAGAAGAATTTTGTTACTAAAGACAAATTAATCAATTAAATAAAATGATTAAAAATTAATTATTTTGTAGAACTTACCAAGAAATATTTGAGCATGTCCCGAATCGCTTTCCTCTTCATCTTTTGTAAATCGCAATCAAACTCTTCCAACTTTTGTGAAATTCTCACTAATTGATGTTACGATTATGTGGATGCAAAGCTTTGAAGGAAGAAACCTATAAATTTAAATAGATGAATTTTGGACCACTAAAGTTATATAAAAGGCAACAAAATAAATTAATAAATAATATATTTATTTAATCTCTTTGAGGCACCACGATGACACGCACCATCTTCAACATGAGTCGCATAAGTCCTCTCGCGTAAGTCACCTAAGAGGTGCACTCATCGCTAGCACCGCTGTGTTTGGCTTTGGCAAATATCTATCGAGAGGAACAACACGACGATGTGTCTTGCGACTCACGTGTTAGGCGCAGAAGGAATCTTCTTCCTCCCACCGTAGTATCCGCGATGTGGAGGAACATCATGTGTGTCGCCACGATCGATGCGGATCCTGATGAGTGTTCAAATGACATGCTCAAGAACTTGATATATATATATATATATATATATATATATATATATATATATATATATATATATATATATATATATATATATATATATATATATATATATATATATACATTTAAATATTAAAAAAGAAACATGTACATTGCATAAACATCCATACAAATATCCATAATAATTAAGTATAAACATCCATACAAATATTCATACAAAATAAACATAAATATCCATAGTAATTAAACATAAATATTCATACTAGTACCAGTTACTAATTAAGTACCAAATAAAACTGAATGACTAGAAAAACTAATTGGAATCCCATTCATTCTCAAAATCATCATCATCAGAGAGTGAATTCTTGATACACCAATATGGTCTCGCCGTGATCTAATTCATCAACATCTTCTTCGCCATCAACTTCATCGCCGGTGTTTGGCTGATCACATAAACGAGTAATGGTTCAACTTGAATCACTTGATTTACATTAGACATCTCATCCATTTGATATGGGACATCTTCCAGTGTGTCATCATTTGTCTCAATTCGAATTCTCTTGGTTTTGTTTTAATTACAACACACCAACCACGCCTATCAATTCGCTGGGCTGATGGATAAGTGGACAAAGTATGAGTGCCATTCTTTAGCACATCTTGAGGATCATCCGATAAGTTCCTCAAGTGTTGGTGGTGGAGGAGTGGTGGGAGGGCATAAACACGTTGCCTAAACCACATTGGAAAATGTGCATTAATGTAAATCTGACACGCCATCTTACCATGTGTTCCCCATCTAGACAACATTCCATAGGCAGGAAGTCATATTAATCGCCCTTATCAAAGCAAATTTCATTCTAAAATTTTGTTTGTGTGTCAGATCATAAGTTAAAACACCATGCCACAACCTTTTAGGTCATCAATCAAAGGTTGCAAATATATGTCAATACCAAACTGTTGGATTGCTTCGGCCCTAATAATAGCATTTAAAACATGTATGGTTTAGACATACACATTTCTCGTGGAAGGTTGTATGGGTAACAATAATCGCCACAAGAATACGGTGATGCCGATGCTTGAATATAGGGTGTGAAACCATCGTGAGCATAAACCAAGCTTCTAACATTGCGTGGATCACCGCAAAACTGGATGAACATGATCAAAATGCTTCCAAGCTTCACCATCGACGGGTGACATAATTCACTAGAATTGTTTTTATTTTCATGGTGCCACGCCATTTTACCCGCGGCCTCCATGAAGCAAACATCCTCTCGTAGCCTCGTATAAGCGACGATAGAACATTGGTTTTCGTGGAACCGCTTTGCTCTCGCTTCATCCCTTTCTCGCCGACACACGATAGCGTGGTTTCCACACAACTTGCATTCCTTCAACTCTCCATCATTTATGCCAAACTCATTGTTATAATAGAGCATGCAAACTGCATACACAACAATCAATTCTTTTATATTTTAAGCCAAGCTTCGATACTCGCCTTTTAGCATCATAATAACTCACAGAAAAGTCCTTTTATAAGGGTTGCATCCAACATCATTTTGGTCATATATTCCATGCACAACTCGGCAACATTAAATTGAGACTTAAGAACCAACAACCGAACACACATTGATAATTTTGAGTCTTTAGATCCTTCAAATAATGGTTTATTTGTCTCACTCAAATAATCTGGCCTAAACCCATTATTGTACAAATCAACTCTAACTTCATCTTCATTTTTTATAAATCAAAATGAACATTTCGCGCACGGACATCTGATTCCCCCTTCTCGCGCAAATCCTTCATCACGCTTAGCACAAAAAATAAACTCTTCTACTCCTTCAGCAAAACGTCTCTTTTAAACCGCTTCTTTCAGGAAACAATCGATCATACATCCAACTACGATCTATGTTTTCAAGATCCTAGTACTACGTACTGTTGCGTTCGTGTGGTATTCGCAAATATAGTGCAAGTATACACGTCGTACAAGTAATAAAGTGAATATAAGTAAGAGATCGTTCCCACGAGGATTGGTTGTACTTTCAAAGTTCAAGTCTTAAAACACAAATGAAACAAGTAACAAATCGACACTAAAAGTTGGTGTTAAAACTAGGAACATAAATAAAACAAGTAAATAAGATAGTGGTTGTTGAATATGGATGAGAATGAGTTGGATTGTTGCATGCAAGTAAATCCTCTCTAGTCGACGCTATAACGCTTACACGCTATTACATACAAATGTTATTCTCAGATAGACGCTACCACGCCCCAACGTGCTGCAGAAAAGAGTCGTGGCTTTTCAAAGACAAAACGCCGAGCTTCAAGTACTAGAATGTCCTATGTCTAGGTTCTAAGTAGGCCTCGCTTCCTCGTATTTTAAGTACCCACAAAGAATGTTCTATGAACTATTATCCGCTCTATGTCTAGACTTAGATAAAAATGCCTAAATGTCTTTAGTGCACCTTTTCGCTCATATAAATCTTTGAGTTCTTTCATAGACCATGTCCTGCATTCTATGAATCTACCTATTTTAAGAGGCCAACCTCAAAACAAGTTTGAAACATTATCATGCAAAGATTTAAAACATGTAAGCGCCAATACTTCATAACATTTAACTAGAAATTCATTACATGCAAAACAACAACCCAACTATAAAATGTTTAGCTCATGCCGAGCATCTTTACGTAAAGATAAGGAGTTAAAATCCAAATACCAAACATAGAGGAAAAGATAACCGAGTGCAACAGATACGCCTAAGTAACTTTCCCG
Organism: Oxytropis ochrocephala; assembly: GCA_020916435.1. NCBI lineage: Eukaryota > Viridiplantae > Streptophyta > Magnoliopsida > Fabales > Fabaceae > Oxytropis > Oxytropis ochrocephala. The sequence goes on from JAJHUT010000013.1 coordinate 30,283, forward strand.
CATGCACTCAGAGACGCATAACGCCCGAGCTTCACAAAGAGTGGTTATGACCGGAAATGGAGTCGAGTAGAGTTCAAAAACTGAAAGTTCAGGTCCGTAACTTCGCTTTGAGAACTCTTCTCAACAATGGAGGAAGGTAGATGATGAATGTATGGACTGCATGATGTAGGTGTGTGTGCGCTTAGAGAGAGACAAGTCTTCAATTAAATAGCCAAATGGGTCACATGTTGCCGGATGTCATTTGCCCACCTACCAAGCCTGCTTTGCACTTTTGAATTGACATCGTGATAGTTGCTGCAAAGGCCATCCTTGTCAAAGACATGGGGAATAGAAGATCTTCTCGACTTTCTCAATCTTTAACCATCATCGCTAGTGCGCCATAATCGAGATATTTCACTTGCTCGATGCCCTTCTACAGACGTGGTGAAGGACGCCGCGACGCTCGCTTTTTTATCGCGACAAACACAAGAAGCATCAAAATGCTCACAAATGCACCAATTGGTGCCAAAATGCACAGTAACTAGTAATTTAGCCCCTACTAACTAAGAAACAAAGAAACTAACTAAAACTAATAGAAACAACCTATTATTGCTAGAGAACTTGCATGATTTATCTTTGAATAAGTATAAATAACTCATATAAATATGAGTTATCACACCCCAAACTTAAATCATTGCTTGTCCTCAAGCAATCAAGACAAAACAAAATTAACAGTAAATGCATGAAATCAACTACACCAAAGAAAGTTACATTCTACTCAACCATTTGATTAAAAATCATTCTCAAGGGCTAATTCTCTACACACTCACGCACCAATGCACATTTAAATTCTAGATTCATTATCGCCAAAGTGAGTGTGTGATCTCTCGTGATTAATTCCATTCCTAGCTAGGTTCGTAAACTATTCTAGCCTATGAAAGAGTGGTTTCCATTTGGTGAGAGCAAAACATCTTTCAAAACAAAGAGTAGGCTAAGATATTCACATAAGAAATGAGGGTTAATTTAAAGCATGACAAAGGGTCTTACTTGGGTGCTAGGACTAGATTAGTGCAACTATTTTTCTCGACTCACACACGCAAATGATCGCAACCCTCACATCGAAAGCAGCCTCCTTTATTTGCTCCACTTTGGAGTTCTTTCTTTTTTTCTTTCTTTTTTCTTCTCTTTTTTTTTTTTTTTTTTTTTTTTTTAATTTTTACTTCATATATTGGGTTGCTTCAAGATTTGTTTCTGTGGTATTGCAAAGAAACACAAAGCACTTGTGGATTTTCCACTTATTTACAACAACACACTCTTTTTGGTCTTTTGGAGTTAGACGCTATAACGCTTATAGGTGGGACGCTATAACGCTTTGAAACACAAAACACAACACACACGGCATACGCTATAACGCTACGTAGACGCATAACGCTTGCACTCACACTACACCGCACTAACCATCCTACGCCTTTGCACCCAACTTTAGTACAACCCGATATACCCCCAAACTTAGCTTCATCGCTACTCGCTTTTAATCAAGTTTTACAATCACCATAGTCAACCAAAACTAGCTTCAAAGATAAAATATTCCCTAGCTAACTAGATTTTTCCTCAAAACAGTAGTTTCAGGTGGAAGCAACAATCAATTCCATTCATCTAAACATGCATCGCCTACTCACACATACACATTCATCACTAGATTTAGCCCAAAGAGAATTATTTTCAATGCTTAACAGAGTGAGAACACAAACCGATTTTGCATTTGATTTCATGCTTGTACAAAATGTAAAACAAAAACTTAGAACATTGGAATTTCTCCCCACACTTAGAGTTAAGCAAAGGTCCTCACCGCTTAATGATAAAAAGCTTTTTGTTTTTTTTTTTTTTTTTTTTTAAAATGGGGAGGAACAATCAAACAGAATACGCATAAACAAACAACTACTATCTTCTAACCATCCAACGCTGAAACAGACGTTATCATGTTGGACATTGCTTATTCTTACTAAAATTAAAACTAAAATTACTCTATCGCTAAAAGCGGCTAAATTACTTGCTCAAAGCACCAAACTCGAGCCTTCCACTCAGCCGCCGAGTGGGGATGCCTACTTGATCGGTCGCTTCTTCTTTTCATTTAAACCTTGCCTCGCATAAACAGACGCGCCAACGCCTAGTGTACACCGAGACGTTATAACGCCTACCACCTTTTACTTTCTCCTTTCTTCACCCTTCATTCCTACAAAACAAAAATTAAAAGACACAAAAAGTGTCAAGTTAATCAAAAATCATTGGGTTGCCTCCCAAGAGCGCTTGCTTTAAGAGTCTTCACCTGCACTTCCTCTTTAGTGTTAGAGGTCTTCAAGCTCTGTGGAGACTTTGTCCTCACCACATGTGCTCCATAAAGATTTCTTCACCCTTTCATCATTGATCTTCAAGCATGGAACAAGTGGTTTCTTCAAACAGATTCACTGCCTTGTTAGGATACACCTTCACCAACTTGAAAGGTCTTGATCGCTTAGATTTGAGCTTCTTAGGTAAATATTTAAGCCTCGAGGTGGATGATAAAACTTGTCCCCATTCAATGAGCTTTCTTCTTTGAACTGCTTTTAGTGAATTTTGGTGGTGTGGTGTCAATGGGTCGAGGTGAAGATTGCGACTTAGGTTTTTCTTAGCCTTTCGCTTATGCCTCGTGAATTACCAACCGCAACCACCTCTTCATTTGGAACCAATCGCTTAGAAGACGCTACAACGATGATGTTATAACGCCGTGAGTCTCCTTTCTTTTGCCGAGGTTGTTGTAGGTCGCATCTCGCACCTTCTCCTCAGCATTCTCTTCTTTGCCGCTCTCAACTCCCTCACTCTCCTTAGATCTCTTATTAACTTCAGCTCCACCTTGTAAAATATCATCATCCACAAGCTTTTCTTTCTCGTTGTTGGCAAAAGCCTTGACCAAGTGGTCACCTTGCTTGTGGAATTGTTGTTGAACCACGTAATCAAGACACATTACAAAGGAACACTCTCTGATCTCGTGATTTGAGAACTTGGGATCACTCATCACTTTAAACTTGATCTCTTGATCATTGACTCTCATAGTCATTTCTCCCTTCTCAACATCAATTACACCGGGCAAAAGAGCTAGAATGGCCTCCCAAGAATGATGGGCACCTCTTCATCTCGCATTAAAATCAAGAACAACAAAATCGACAGAAAACAAATTTGTCAATTTTAATAAGCACATCCTCTATTATCCCCTGGATAGGCTATGTATATATCCGCAAATCGGCGGTAGCAGAAGAGTAGTTTAATGATATTAATTCCCACTGCTTAGCTATGGATTTGGGCATCAAATTGATGCTTGCTCCCAAATCACATAGCGCATTACTGTAATAAGATTTACCCATAGAACATGGGTGGTGAATTTGCCAGATCCTTCAATTTGCTTTTCTCGCATGATCATGCCGCACTCTCCCGCTATGGCCATCGCTTCAATTCTCCTAGCCTTCTTTCTTGGTGAGGACATCTTTCATGAACTTGGCATAGTTAGGCATTTGTTTCAGAGCTTCAACCAATGGGATGTTTATGTGAAGTTGTTTCAAAGACGCCTAAGAATTTCCCAAATTGCTTGTTCTCTCGCGCTCTATTTCAACCTTTTGAGGGTGTGGTGGAGGAGGATATTCGTGTACGAGCTTGGCTGCAATTTTGATTCCCCGGTTCAAAATTAGACGTTGTAACGTCCCGCTTAGACATCACAATATCCGGAATATTCTTCTCTTTTTCTCCACTTTTGTTTTTCTCCTTCCCCTCTCTTTTTCCTTCTCTAGCACCTCATTTTCCTTAGCATAGTTGGTTCAGATACTCAAGGCCACTTCTCAATGAGATAGCATTTACTGCGTGCATTCACCACATTGTTACCATTTGGATTAGATGATGATGGTGTTTCAAAGAGTAGACGGGAGAGATCCATTCCGCTTTGAGTGAGAGTCAAGCTATCTCGCCCAATTTTGTTTTCCGTAGTTTTGATTGAAGACTCATGAGTTTGCAAAGTTGTCTTACAATCACTTATGAAGCTTTTCATCATGGCCTCCAAGTTGCTATTGTTGTTATTCTCGCATATACCGCTCTCGTTGTTGCCGTTGTTGAGGAGGAAATCCCGTGTTCTCGGGATACAAAGTTTACGTGATCGAGTGGTTCAATAGTCGCAGCAATGGCCTTTCGACGTGGGCCACATTTTGAGTATTCATGGTTTTAATCATATTGGTCGTAGCAACCCGAGCGTAAAGAGCAGCTTATTTCATGGACATCGCTCTCTTCCGTGAGTAAATCTATCGATGGCCAATGTGCGTTATGGGTGGCTATGTCATCAATAAGCTTGCATGCCTCGCAGAGAAAGACATGTTCGTAATGACACCACCGATGAAGCATCAAGCATCAACCTAGTGGGCCGATCTAGACCATTATAGAAAGTCTCCATTTCGATCACCACAGAATGCCATGGTGTGGGCACATTCTCGCAATTTTTTCCACCTCTCCCAAGCTTCAAATAGTGATTCCCTTCCCTTTGTTTCAAGGAAGTGATATCATTTCTTAGTTTAGCATTCTTGTTGGGAGGGAAATACTTTGCAAGGAACTTCTCACTACCTAGCTCATCCCAAGTGTGAATTGAATTTGGCTCCAAAGATTTCAACCAATTTTTAGCCTTATCTTTGAGTGAGTATGGGAAGAGTTTCAATCTAAACGCATCCTCCGAGACTCTGTGGATGATAAAGTTGCCGCACACATCCGTAAATTGCCTTAGGTGTGCATAGGATCTTCTCGAGGAAAACTCTCGAATTGCCCTCGCAGCTTGCAAAGATTTGGAACATCATTGGCTTGAATTCAAAGTGACCAAAGATGAAGGGTTGGTCTTGCAATGCCCGCTTGTAGATGAGCAGGTTAAGCACAAAGATAATCACGCATCGGGCTCGCCCCGCCATCGACCATGTCCCCGTGGTCCCGCATTGATGAGTCACGCTTTGGTAGTGTTCATCATCAACCACTATTGTCTCTCGTATGAGTTTGTGGTCCACGACCTTGTCCTCTAACTCCTCTCGTGTGTGTCCACCTCAGAACCAAAGTGTTATGTCTGCACATGGTCAGTGTTGTTCTTGCCGTTGTTGCCTCCTTCTTAATCTTTGTTGTCTCCTTAGTTGTCCCAAGGTTCTTTCTGTGTTCGATCAAACTCGTGTCTGAGATTCACCTGGTTGGGCTTGGACTAGAGCTTGAGTTGGAACTAAGCATACGCCGTAACGCCTCAATTGCTCAAACACGTAAACAACAAACTACACATTAAAATTCTTTCAACTTGTGTTTCAATACTTTTGAACAATAAAAGTTACTACAATCCCCTAAGAATCGCGCTAAAAACTTGTCAATGCTCGTGGTGGTATTCGCAAATATAGTGCAAGTATACACGCTGCATAAGTAATAAAGTGAATATAAGTAAGAGATCGCTCCCACGAGGATTGGTTGTACTTTCAAAGTTCAAGTCTTAAAACACAAGTGAAACAAGTAACAAACCGCACTAAAAGTTGGTGTTAAAACTAGGAACATAAATAAAACAAGTAAATAAGATAGTGGTTGTGAATATGGATGAGAATGAGTTGGATTGTTGCATGCAAGTAAATCCTCTCTAGTCGCACATTATAACGCTTACACGCTATTACATACAAATGTTATCTCAGATAGACGCTACCACGCCCCAACGCGTTGCTGTAAAAGAGTCGTGCTTTTCAAAGACAAAAACGCCGAGCTTCAAGTACTAGAATGTCCTATGTCTAGGTTCTAAGTAGGCCTCGCTCCTCGTATTTTAAGTACCCACAAAGAATGTTCTATGAACTATTATCTGCTCTATGTCTAGACTTAGATAAAAATGCCTAAATGTCTTTAGTGCACCTTTTCGCTCATATAAATCTTTGAGTTCTTTCATAGACCATGTCTGCACTCTATGAATCTACCTATTTTAAGAGGCCAACCTCAAAACAAGTTTGGAAATATTATCATGCAAAGATTTAAAACATGTAAGCGCCAATACTTCATAACATTTAACTAGAAATTCATTACATGCAAAACAACAACCCAACTACAAAATGTTTAGCTCATGCGCCGAGCATCTTTACGTAAAGATAAGGAGTTAAAATCCAAATACCAAACATAGAGGAAAAGATATCGAGTGCAACAGATACGCCTAAGTAACTTTCCCCGCATGTACCAGAGAGACGCTATAACGCCCGAGCTTCACAAAGAGTGGTTATGATCGAAATGGAGTCGAGTAGAGTTCAAAATCGAAGTTCTGTGGTCCGTAACTTCGCTTTGAGAACTCTTTTTCAACAATGGAGGAAGGTAGATGATGAATGTATGGACTGGTATGATGTAGGTGTGTGTGCGCTTTTTAGAGAGAGACAAGTCTTCAATTAAATAGCCAAATGGGTCACATGTTGTAGATGTCATTTGCCCACCTACCAAGCCTGCTTTGCACTTCTCGAATCGACATCAGCATGCTACAAAGTTAAGGCCATCCTTGTCAAGACATGGGAATAGAAGATCTTTCGACTTTCTCAATCTTTAACCATCATTGCTAGTGCGCCATAATCGAGATATTTCACTTTGCTCGCGCCTCTTCTACAGACGTGGTGAAGGACGCTATGACGCTCGCTTTTTATCGCACAAACACAAGAAGCATAAAATGCTCACAAAGGCACCAATTGGTGCCAAAATGCACAGTAACTAGTAATTTAGCCCCTAGCTAACTAAGAAACAAGAAACTAACAGTAAAACTAATAGAAACAACCTATTATTGCTAGAGAACTTGCATGATTTATCTTTGAATAAGTATAAATAACTCATATAAATATGAGTTATCACGTACTACAGTAAAAATTATCATAAACAATAACTATTACTTTTCATTTCAAAAATAATAAATCAAACTTTATATTTTTACTTACATACATACCCATATACACACATCTACTGCAGGTACCCCAGGATCTACTTCAACCGAATATTAACCGTAGAACAGCCACCGCAGTACCCTGTGTGCTACTTCACTGCGGATTTACTCCATATCCAATAATCTGGCCTAAACCCATTATTGTACAAATCAACTCTAACTTCATCTTCATTTTTTATAATTCAAAATGAACATTTCGCGCACGGACATCTGATTCCCCCTTCTCGCGCAAATCCTTCTTCACGCTTAGCACAAAAAATAAACTTTTCTACTCCTTCAGCAAAACGTCTCTTTAAACCGCTTCTTCCAGGAAACAATCAATCATATATCCAACTACGATCTATGTTTTCAAGATCCTAGTACTACGTACTACAGTAAAAATTATCATAACAAGTAACTATTACTTTTCATTTCATAAATAATAAATCAAACTTTATATTTTTACTTACATACATACCCATATACACACATACACATATACACATACACATATTTACATACACTAACAATGTAAACATTACATTAATTAATTATAGGTTTAAATATGTTTTTCGTCCCTGCAAATATAGCTGTTTTTTAAATTAGTCCCTGCAAATTTTTTTTTTTAAAATAGTCCTTGAAAAATTTAAAATTATTCATTTTGGTCCCTGCAAAAATTTTCTATAAAACTAGCCCTTGCAAAATTTAATATTATTCATTTTGGTCCCTGCAAATACAGTGAATATTCATTTTCGTCCCTGCAAAATGAATAATTTTAATTTTTGGAAGGGCTATTTTAAATAAAAGAACTTTAAAAAACAACTATATTTGCAGGGATTTATTTTGTAGGGATTTATTTTAAAAAAATATTTTGCAGGGACTAATTTAAAAAACAACTATATTTGCAGGGACGAAAAACATATTTAAACCTTAATTATAATATAAATAGAATTTAAAAAATTGAACACATTTTATATATTATGTTATGGTAAACGTAAACATTTGTCATTTTAACTAACACTCTATTAACTAACAACATAAATAACATTTTAACACATAAATAACAATATTTAACACATACACTCTATTAATATTAGTCATTTTAACTAACAACATAAATAGCATTTTAACTAACAAGTCTATCAATTTTTTTATTAAATTTTTTATTAACAATAAATTCAATATCATAACTATTTAAAGTAAATGAAAATATAACTATAAATTACATATCATAACTATTTAAATGTAACTATTTAAATGAAAATAAATTACATATCATAACTCTTTGATATATTAATTGATAATATAATGATTTTCAAAAATATAATAAATTTGAACAAATTTTAAACAAAAAATGATAATATAATTAAATATAATAAATTTTAACAATTTAAACAAAAAAATGATAATAAAATGATTTTCAAAAATATAGTAAACTTTAACAAATTAATCAAAATAATGATTATATCATGAATTTTTGAAATATTAATATATTATTGTATTTCGCATTTATCTAAAAAGTATTATCAACATAAATTAAAATTTAATAAATATATTCGTTATTTTATTTCTGATTTATGTATTATTTATTAAGAAAATTTTAAAATTAAAATTTCGTAATTTTATTAACTTAAAAAAATATTAACATATAATTTCGTATTTTCTAATAAATATATTAATTTTATTTTGTACTAATTTATTTACTAATATTATAATATTTCATATTTAATTATTGAAGAAATTCTAACTAATAATATCAAATAACGTTTAATGACAACTAATAACTTCAATAACTAATCGGTGGTGCTGAGAAGACTCTAACTTGATGCTAAACATGAGTCCTTTGAACAAACAAATAGAGGTCACCAAACTCAAATAACTCATAAACAAACAACACCACAATTAGTAATTAATAGTTTAAAACAAAGTATAAGCTAAAACAAAGTATAAACCGCTTGGTCCTCGAACTAAGAAGTTACTTCGTCCGAGGAGCTTGTAGGTTCCGCTCTCTGACTCGCTGGCAGCCTTTCGGGGATGAGAGATCCTTCTCTGAAGTCTAAGTCGCAATCCTTCCCACGCCGGGTGGGGGGTACTACAGCACACTCTAATGCCTAAGTCAAGAGAGGAATAGGCGAATGTGCAAGAATGAGAGCGCACTCGGGAATTGGAGGCCGCGGTGCTCTATTTATAGACGAGGCGCTTGCGTGCGCCTGGCTTGATCCGCTGGTGAATCGGGACCGCTTGGCCCTTCAAATGCGGTGCAGGCGATGCATACCGCACTGGGTTGCTTAATGGGCCAAGCTCCCCGGTAGATATTGCACTGTGCCCAAGTATTCATGGGGCTTCTAGCCTGTGCCTGAACATAAACTAATACATACCTTCAAAAATTTGAGAGAGGAGGAGAATAAATCAATTTGTAAGAAGTTTGAGGGAAAATTTGAGAGAAGTTTTGAGAAGTGTTGAGAAAGAATGAAGATTTAAAGTGTGAATGAGTGAGAATCGAATTTATGAAGAGAGAAAGGAAAGAGTCGTTGTTTTTGATTCAATACCACCGTGTAATTGCGCGATTTGGGTCCGCTTTCATGATCATTTGGCTTAATCCCCATCATTTGCGCAGATCGAGCTAAGCTTTGAAATTCGCGTGACCGCTAAGTGCAGAATCTGTGGAATTTTCGCGAATTAACAAACTGGCCGTAATTGTGGCGATTTGTCCAACTTTTCGCTGAATTCAAATTTGGGATTTGACCGCCATTTGTATTAGTATGGATTTGACCGCCTTTTCGCGGAATTCAAATTCAAATTTCCCCACATTTTAAAAATCACTCAAACGATTTTTTTCAATGATCCGCATTTTTGTTTCCAAATTTTTTCCTACTTAAAATCAGCCAGAAACTACCAAAAATCTACCGAAAGTATTTCATTAAAACTTAATCCTCCTGAAATGTAAAATAATCCACGATAATGTTCTCGTTTGATGAAATCATTAAAAACAAAATCCTCGAAAGTTCCGGCAGAATAAAATCCACGAAAGTCCTCCCCTGAAATTTCAATTTTTCTTGTAGTTTTCTTACCGGAGTCGCTGGGGACGTTCGTCCTTCGGGGGCGGAGACCGTGCAATGGGTCTCCTTCCTTCTACCGATGTAACTCTTCACCTGCATCGAGGGAAGGCCGACTTGCGTAAAGTGAAATTGGAAAACCTTCGACCGCGACTTATTTCTTGGGATTCTCGATGGAGTTGTTGACTCTCGCGATCGAGAGAGCCATTGAGGCTTTCTGCGTGGCCATTCGAAGAGCTCGAAAAAGAGGAGCTTGAAGCCAAACTAGGCTAATCAGGAGTGAGCTTGGAGAGACGAGCTATTGGAGCCAGATTAGTCTATTCAGCAACGAGCTCAGAGAGACAAGCTATTGGAGCCATATTAGGCTATTCAAAGAACTGCTCAAGAGATGATCTATTGGAGCCAAATTAGGCTATTCAAAGAATGAGCTTGTGCGTGAAGATGGAAGAATATCCCGAGGTGGGAATGCTACTTGAGAAGATTCCTCAATGATTCACCTATTGCGCGACCCTTGAATTATCAAGAAATAGTAATTATGAGCATACGGTGACGAGTGGAACGATCTCGATATTTCCGACGCAGATGAATAAAAGTCCGAGATAATTGGCCGATCGAGATAATGGCAACAAGCAGCCGAGGATGGATAATTTCGATGAATCCTCGGGAGTTAGTGATCCAACTCCCACCGTGGTCGCCATTGTTTGGTACTCAGAGACCTGACATGGTCCCGATCCTGTACTTAGTTGAAGTGCTCCAGAAGGAGAAGTAGAAGTCCTCAAGAGAAGAGTCATACTTTGACAAAGAGAAAGGAGAAAGAGAAAATAATTATTTTTACAACATGTAATGTTTCATGAAAATCGTTGATGATAATGAAATTATATCAATGCGTAATTTTTTCTCATCAAGTCACATAAAGATAATAAAATTCTACCGATAAACAAAAGAGCTAACAAAAATCTTTACTTTTTTATCTTTCCTTTATCGCTTTTTCCTTTATTTTCATGCAAGTTTAGTTTAGTAGTTAAACGCTCTAACATCGCACAACATTGAAAAAGAAAAATAGCGATGGAAACCTCTACTAGGTTAGCGCCGCGACGCTCTTCCCATGGAGGAAAGGTCGCTTCGCAGACTGATGGAGCAGTGGACCCGATCGACTCGCCAATGCATTATTGTATGGTGATTGGAGAGTTATTTTCACGCTACCATCAAATTTGTCACGTGACATGTTGTTGTTCTCAAGTCCAACAAGATTTCATGACCAATAGCACCTCTCACGCGTTTAACAGATCGACCTGGCCAAATCTCGCCACGAACGGGTGACGCAAGCTCGCAGCATGTCGCCAGACTGCTTTGTAAGCGCGAAGTCGCCAACTCTAGGGCCCCCGCACAAGATTTCTGTGTATTCCTCGATTCTAGCGATCGCCTAAAGGAGTCAAGGCACTGCTCTCGAACCGATGGCCACTGCTTTCGTCCTCGCGACGATTGATGTCCCCTTTTCTTGCCGGGTTCCAACTGCACGTCTCTCATAAAAAGGCAACAAATACTAAGTCTTTAGCACAAGTTTTGAGGCCGGATTATGCTTTCTCCGTTGGCATCGCAGATTTCTTTTTTGCTTGAATTGCAATACCGCTAGACATGCCACTAGTGCTTGCAAAGGAAGGACTCTTCAGTAAAACAGTTTATGTCCCTAAGCATAAGGCTCTTAAAATGAGCAACCTCCTCGTATACATAAGCAAAGAAGGGGATTTTTCTAACATCGAGCAACCTTCCCTGCATTCATCAAGAGTGCGGGGCTCCTCTAATAAGGAGCAACCTTTCTGACATCAACAACAAGTGGGTTTCTTCTTTGATTGAGTCCGAGAAAAGGTCACACATTCTACCGATGCCTCTCAAGTCAAGAAGACGACTAGCACCTCTAAAGGTAGCCGAATTGGTAGTGATTCCACTCAACTTTCCACCACCGTGCTTGACTCGCTTTTTACCTCAAAGTCCGATGATATTCCAAGATTTGATTCCGACATGAGCATTTCGGGAAGCATTGGGTGATGTGGTCTGATAATGTGGATGACCACACAAAATCTGCTATGATAAGTCCAATTAGGTGGCTTCCACATCTCGAAAAGAAACACAAAAAGAAATCGCTCGTAAGATAGCATCAGATAAAACTCGCCAAAGACTAATTTCGCTTTTGTTTCTTTTGATTTGATTTGGGGGTTATTGGCTCTTTTGATTATCATTTGCTAGCCTGCACTTGGTTGGTTTTTCCAATCTCGCGATTGTTTATCTATTTTTTGTTACTTAGATTGATTTTTCGATTTTTTGTCTAGTCTCTAGGTCAGAGTGTTTTAGTGGGCCCCGTTAGTGGGCTCTCTATTATTGCTTTAGTTCGAGCTTGTCTAATGGCAAGAGTTTCTGGCCTAGTCCTCCTTCGCTTTTCATTGTCTTTTTCCTTTTTTCCTCTTTTTTAATCAATTCGGGCAGTCTGCCTGTTTGTTAAAAAAAAGGAAGTCATCTACTATCATCAAACTAAGAAAAGAAAGAGCCGATTGTTACAAAATGGACATAATATAAAGTTGACAATTCATGTTTTAGTGGGGGACAAGACAAAAACTCTAGGCAAGAAACAAGATAAAAATAAAACAATTCTAAGTGGTCACCTAGCATGAAGGACCACCAAACAATCTAGAGACAAATATGGTCCAATTAGAAACAAAATATCCTATTACAAACTAAAAGTCCAACAAAGGAACTACGATAAATCACCAGACATCAAAAGAGGCAAAGGATCGAATTTGTCTTGGAACGAATGGTATAGCAAACACTACTCTAAACCAAATTCTTTTTTTTGCCGAAATTTCTTCTTTTAGGTCTTGACACCACGGCCATCACAATGAGCAATCGTTTTTGGCTAAACAACCTTATCATCTAACCCATCACCCCAAAGGTTTCCTAATAATCTCATTTCAGATTCTCGAGACAATTAACTAATCCAACCTATTGAGGGAGGAAAAGTGAAGGTCGAGTCAAAAGAGAAGCACCGACAAGCAAAATTCAATTCTTGAAAACGCCCAAGTCAATATTCGTTTATAAACAATATCCATCCACCGAATGGATTGTAGACCTCAACGGAGGAAAAAGAGTCCTTCACAAATTTTATCAATCGATTCTTCTTTAAGAAGCATAACCTCATCACTAATCTCATTGCACTAAGAATCCTCTTGTTTTTGTTTTTGCATCTTCATCTAAAAACTTGATGGGAACTAGATTTAATCATTGATGCCAACACTTGTAGCTTGAGCTTTCTCGCTTATTGTTAAACTTAGGAAGATACTTAGAAACCTATTTTAGCTCGGGATCTTCCTTTCCTTGCTATATTCCGCATTAGAGTGCATATCTTTTTACAATTGCTAGTGGAGTGACCGATAGTCGTGGCAATTCATACAAGAAAGAAGAAAATTTTCATACTTACAAAGAAGGCATAACTAGCCTCGTGATAACCATGGATGACGAGGGCGGGAGTGATCGCCAGGCATAGCATGCATAAAGAGCGCTCCCGATGCCTTTTATAGGAAGCGGGCGGATGAATGAACCGACTCGCACTGACTCGCACCACAACCGAAACTCGCAGTAATGGACTGCATACTTGAAGGAAGGCTTTAAATAATTGATTTGGACTACCTCGCACTCAACAAAATGCATCTTCTTTTCGGGAGCCCATCCCATAAGAACTCTATAGTTAAGCGTGCTTGACTTGGAGTAGTAGTGGGATGGTTGACCTTCCGAAGTTTCTAGAAAGCATGCAAGTGAGGACAAAGCATGGTGAAAAGACCGTGTTGGTTCTGTGGGGATAGTCGATAGTTCCGACGCACCGGGATGTTACATGCCCTATAAACTAGAATTTGATTCCTAAGCTTTGATTTCAAATCTATATCAACTAGAATGCGTGCAAAATGACCAAAAGATTTTTTTTAAATGAGCTTTTACTTTTGTATCATCTAGAGAAAAGTGGTGTGCAAAACTACTAGCAATTGCAAAAAGAGTTTTTGAACGACAATATTCTTAAGGAAGACTGTAAGCCTAATCCAACATTATGCATAATGTGTATTTTATAAAAGAATATTTAAAATCGGTCACAGCAAACAACCTAAGCAAACCTAGCTTTCAGAGCAAAGAGGATGCAATCAGTATTTTACGTGAAATCATCAATCGAGGAAAATAAAATTCATAGTAACCTTTCCCTAAAGAGATAAGACCCCCTACCTGGGCCGATTCCAAAGATCTTCAAAAAGGATCTCAAAACACCAATATTGATAGGAGTATCTCCCTTTGAAAATAGCAATCTAGCAAGAAGATGTGTCTTGCATCCTCCAAACTCGCTACATATTATTCTTCAGAATGGAAATTGTGAAGTCATCACCTTTGATACACTGGCCGTGGAAGTTGACTCAAACAAAATCACATGTGCTTTATCATTTTTACCGATTAAAGCATCAAGAAAAGATTTGAAAGAAGCTTTAATGGTTCCACCATCGTGTAACATCAAGAACAAAATTTTTAAAGGCCACGAAATTCCCAAAGCTTGTTTCGCCTTTCTCCAAAGGTTGAATCTTTCCATTAATGGCATGATTACGCTTCCTCAAGATTTGAGCGCTACCACTATCCAAATCGATTCCTATTTCAAGGAACAAAACTCGAATTGTCGACCCATCTCCAAACGGGCTTCTATGCAAGAGATGTGACATATGATGATAAAATGGGGCCCATGGAATCGTAAATCAATGCAAGAAAAACACACTTGCTCAAAGGTTGTGTAACATCAAAGCGACAAGTTGTATTGTCGTGCGCTAGAGGCAGCGCACAGTTGACGCGACGCTGGTCGGGCAACCCATCGGGAAGGCGAGACGATTGGAGGAATTCATAAGCGGAACAACCAAGAATCCCACATCGAGAAAATGCTTTCTCCAAGCCTCAGCAGATCTACCGACTAGTGCAGTTACTTGTAGGTCCGCAGTGCGCACTTTGTGCCATTCAACGACTAATGGCAAGTGAGACACTAAAACCCTAGCAGAGGAAGTTCTCGCTTAGCAAAAGGTTGACATTTTTGATTCTTTAATTATTACTAGTAAGTATGACTCTGCAAGCGCCGCACGGGTTGACATTTTCTTTTTGAATGTAAATTGAAAATAATCAAATAAGAAAATTATGGAGGATAGCTATATATATATATATATATATATATATATATATATATATATATATATATATATATATATATATATATATATATATTTGTAATTATATAATTTTGAGTTAGTAAAAAGAATAAACATGTGTAGATTAACTTATGGTCTTACAAAAGTAATATGTGATCTGGTAAGATTTATTTATTTAATCGATTAACCTATACAAATTTGTATAAATGATTTGTACTCAAAAAATTGAAATATTATAAAAGTATGTTGTCAATAAATTTAATTTCAATGTGTCATTCGTATGATACAAACTACAATAGTTTTTAACAATAATATATAATAGAATCTAAAATATAACATTAACTTTATTGTATATTTTGTAAAATTATCAATCTATACCAATAGAGAGAATAACATTTGCTGAAATTGTGCCAAAGAAGGGAAGTTCTATTGCTTTTGAGCTTCCAATCCATGCAATGCTATACTTAGGTTAGAGAAGTTTTTAAGTTTGAATTGATTACAAAATAAAACTCATGTCATTTATCATTAGCTAAGTGATAATGTATTGGTACAGTAAGAAATATCATTTTGGAGGAAGTTTAGTGAAAAATAACTTTGCCATAAAAAGGAGCTCAAATACAAATTTGAAGAGTAATTCACCAAATCATAAACTACACAAATCAAATAAAGGGCAATTGTCATTTAATAAATCTCTCACATAAGATTAACCACGGTAGAACGTGATGAGTTGGACCACGCACTCAATTCAAAAAGGGAGATTAACGCAATAAAAGTACGTAATGAAGAAAATGATCAAAGTATTCGAACATAAAGAACTCAAGATCAAGACATCTAGTATTATCCAATTTCAAGACAAACATCTAGACCTCAAGAATGCATGGAATAAAAGAAGCTCCAACTTGAACCCCTTCACGACCGATCAACAATTCTTTTGTTTGTCGAGGGTTTGTTCTAGTTTTTATAATTTGCAATGCATGCAAACCATATTGCAAACTTTCATTGTATAACACCCAAATCAAGGAATGTAGTAAAACAATATAAAATAATAGAACTTAATAGCACCAACCATATCCTATTTTGGTGGAATTCTGTGGCAGTTGATGTAATTTTTTCTGAATTAATGATGTAGACGATTATGTGGCAATATGGTTTATTATAATAAAGATTTTAATATTTATAAAGTTATACCCATGGGGATACAAATAATTTATTGAGTGTTTAAATTCCCTCAAATTGCCTTTATCATATTACTATTTTAAAATTTTTCATTTCAATGACTTCCTTTGTCGTATTATGAGTGTTTAAACAATGTTTGTCATATTTTGACCAGATAATAATATCTTATTAAGATATTGATTTCTAGTTTTTCAAATATATATATATATATATATATATATATATATATATATATATATATATATATATATATATATATAATATTCTGACTTTGTTATTACATTTACAAAACTAATTAAGAAACAGAAAACAAGGCTAATAAATTTAGTAACAGTTTTGCAATATTAAAAACATAAAAATTAATGCTTCTATTTATTAGTCAATCTAATGTCTATAATTTTGAAATAATAACATATTTTAATTTAATATTCAAAATAATTACCTCTTTCTAGTGTGTAACTATATATAGGGGTGCAAGGATTGCATATAGTCACAGACATAAGTATCTCTCATTTCTAATCTCTTAAACTTTCTTTATTTTTATTTTGTGTGAAACAGTGAAGGAATCATGGACGCCGTGAAAATTGAAATTTCGAGGTCGAAAGACAAAGAACTTAAGGCATGTCACGCTCTCAAAACGTCGAATGTGCTTATTTAAGAAAGCAAATGAGTTATCCATTATGTGCGATATAGAAATTGCTATTGTTGTATTCTCAATTGGGAATAAACCTTATTCTTTTGGGCATCCGAAAGTGTTGATGATGTTGCAACCACGCTTTCTTCACCAGAGCCAAAATCTAATGATGTTCAAGACAACCCTTCTTGGAGGTTCCAAACATTGAAGAGCTTAATTCAGAGCTTGCTGATGTCTTGGCTCAAATACGTGACAGTGAAAAGAAGGGTAAGTTGCACGATGAAGTCCTAAAACAACATGACGCAACCCAACTCTCTAAGCTTAAAGAATTGAAAGATTCATTTATAGAGCTTAAGGATGGGGTGAAATCACGTCTTCATGAGCACGAGATATCTGAATATATGATCCTTCTTGCAAAGAAACCGGTCGTGGGGAAAAAGGTGCAGGTTTCAAAGAAGAAAAGAACAAAATCCTAATGCTTAATTTTATGTTATTTTGTTTCTAAAGTGTTGTTGATGCGATCCTTCCTACTAAAATTGAGATTGTAAAATAAAATAGTAGGAGAGATTAATAAAGTTGTGCTGAACTTAAATTATGGAAATGAAAATAAAACTCTTAAGCTATAAGATTATTTTATGAGAAAATTTTTTTTATTTAAAAGAAGCTTTATCATAAGTGAACCAAACTTTTTTTTGCAAATAGTGCACCAAGCTTTTTACACTAGCTGTTTCATTACTGAATTCTCACGCGTATGAATTGATTAATAGTGAAATAGAATCTTTTAGAATATTAAGAATAACACTTGTGAAGGTTTTGTCAAAAAAATAAAACACTTGTGAAGGAAGTGTTTTCCTTTAGCATAACAATTTCTTAGGCTATCTTTTCTTTGGACACAGATTACTACTGACTAAAAGAATAGAATTATAAATAAAATTAGGTGCCTTTAAAAACAATGGTGCATATGCAGTCAACTGTATAAAAACATTTTTATAAAAAGTACTTATTTTAAGAATTATATATATATATATATATATATATATATATATATATATATATATATATATGTATATGTGTGTGTGTTTTGTTTTCTAATCTGATACATAAAAATATATTTTGACTGGCTCTAAAAATAATGTAAAATTATTTAACTTTAATTTTGACAATAGAATAATATAAACCTCTTCTATATTTACAATAATAATATAAAGTATTTAATAAAGATTTTTGAAAATAAAAACATTTAATTAAAAATAAGATTTAGGTTTTAGGTTTTCAAAAATATTATATTTCCACATGGTAACTATATAAGTACAACTGAATTAGCAAATTTGGTCAAAAGAAACTGAATTAACAAATAAAAACAAAAATGCACTTATAGTCCTTTTTAAGTTATTTAATTGGAAAGAATTGGTTCTTTAATTTTTTTGTACCAATGAGGTCTCTAAATTACATAACGCTTACACTTTTAACCTTTTTGTCTTTCCGCTCCGCATAAGCACACATGGCATAACGTGGTAACATGTCCGCATATTTGTCCTACAAGGTTTACATGTTAATCAAAAAAGACTTTTTAATTAGTAATTATACTTTTTAAACTAATTTTTGATTAAAAATTGTCTCGACGGTGAAGCCCACCCCGCTCAAGCACAAACCAACGCTCGGGAGTATATCACTAGCTCTCATCGATTCATATCCTCTCCACAACTCCTAAAGGACGCCCTACTCGAGGTCACTTTCACCACTAAGCACCATTGAAGCTCATTTCATGCTCGAACAAACACCGAGGGGCACATTCGCATTTACTTCATGGAAGAGGCACTATCCACACCAAAGGCCTCCACCTCTCCCAAGAATCGAGGCAACATCGGTCCCTGCAAGTGGTGAATCGATATTAGACATCCTCGATCGCCTCAAGATAAACATTTCACAACAAGAGGTGCGCTGCACTGCATGAAAGATGTAGTCGCTGCAGCCACGCTAAAACCAACCCGCTTCGGGGTGGGTTCGCCATTTTTTGCTCCAAAGAGACCGTAGTGTCCATATGACATCGCTTCTCCACCACGACGCGGCTGCTCATACACACCATGTTCATCGATCTCAAACTCGCAGAGGGGTCGAGGCCGCAGATCTCGTGACTCCGCCACGCCTCCAAGGACGAGCCCAAGACAAAGCTCTTCTCTCGCCATATTCACGTTGTAGTAGATCACCTTGCAAAGAGAAATCACCTCAAAGGAAGGAGAATGTGTCAAAGCATGCTAGCGCCATCACGGCCCCACACATCATCAACACTCTAGCCAATCTCCGCACTAGTCCTTTCATTCGCAAGATTGCCAAGTGTCGATTCACAAGTCGCTTAAACCCCTCAATTGAACATGTACGATGGCTCAGAGACCCCGATCAACACATAGATACTTTTGATTTGATGATGCAATACTGTAACGCAAGCGATGACATCAAATGCAAGCTTCGCTTTATCTCTAACCAAGAACGCCTGCATGGTTCAAAGAGCTTGAGCCCGCCTCAATCTCATCACGGGATCATCTCATCCGAGTATTCTCTCGCTGGTTCCATGCCTCCAGGCTCAAGCCCAAGTCTACGGAGAGCAATGCAACAAGGGGAGAAAGAGACGCTATGAGACTACATTGAAAGATTCAACAAAGAAGTCGAACAAGTCAAAGAACCTTGAGGACTAAATTAGGCTACTCTTATCGAGGCACGACTCTCCCAAAGGGAACTCTTTTCTAGGTTGATGTAGCCTCTGTAAGACCTCATACCTCGGAAGAATTATTACGAAGGGCACAACTATTCATTAACTATGAGGAAGCCGATCTAGCAGTGAGATTGACAACGCTTAGCCCCTGTGAAAAGACCAGAACAGAAAGAGAACTATCCCAAGAAAACTTTGGTGAAATCAACGCGATCCTCATCGCAGTATACATGATAATCTATACTCAACACCGCCAAAGCCAAGATATTCGCGTAACGCGCCAATACCGAAGTTTAGAGATATGAAATGGCCAACCCATCTAGTGCGTATGAGTGGCACCAACAAACGCAATATATTGTCTCTATCATAGAAGCTATGTCCATGACACCAATCAATGTAGGATACTTAAAGACAAAATTAAAGAGTGATCTAAAAAGGAAACTCACCCAATATGTGAAGAAAAAAAGAGCAAAACGATCTCGCCGCTCGTAAGTGGAAAGGTCAGAGTCAATGAGGTAGCTAAACCTCCCAAAGATGAAACTAGTGATTCACCCGATCGACCGATTGCTATGGTCATGATCGAGGATATTCTCGTCGATGCAGTGAGACCCTTCGCTCGATGAAGCTAAAGTAAGGTGGAAGTACAGAGTCCCGCAGATCGACTTCACCCCTGCCACCATCGAACAGCCGCCATTAGCTTTTTCCAATCAAGATCTCTTAGATGGAAAGCCCAACAAATTCATACTCTTATAATATCCGCTGTGATGCTCGACGCCGAGGTACAACGAATGCTAGTGGATCAAGGGAACTCTACCGACATTATGTTCCAAGATCTCCTTACAAAGTCAAAATTGCGCATGCACTTCACTCCCTACCGAGGCAATCGACTTGTCTCGATTTTAATGGAGCAAGAACTCAACCACTAAGCTACGCCGAACTCATGGTGATATAGCCAATCGGGCAAAGCCCTGGAAGCAATTAGAAATAAAATGGGGTGAGTAAGTCCTTGACGCAATCCTCTGCTTGCATTACAATGAAATTCTTTGACTAAACCGATTATACCATCTTTCAATGTCTCCCAACACTCCTAGAAGAAGTTGAAATTATATCCATCAGGTCCCGGACTCTTATTTCCATCACAGCTCCAAACCACATCTTCAATTTCCTCTAATGAGAAAGGTGTGATTAGTTTCAGGTTGTCTTCTTCAGTGATCTGATTAAAATCGATGCCATCCAAAACTGGTCTATTCAATTGATGCATTGACCTTTGGATTTGGAAACTCTTAAAATGCAACTGCTCATGTTAGAAAGGGTATTAATGCAGTTGATCATGATATGGCTTGTTTGGCCTTTATTTTCTGTGACTCTCATTCCTCCCACACCCCCATAATGTTCCAAATGGACAAAAATACCCTCAAAATTTACAAAAATTACATGGTTTTGTTAAAAAAATTACAAATTTCGAATTACTCTAAAATTTCTAATTACTCTCAAAATAATGGAATTTTTGATTTACCCTGCATTCTGAAGATTTTTGAATTACTCAGTAAATGAGGTAATTTCGTTCACAATTAGAACCTAATTACCTATTTCGAGGTAATTCCAAAATTTAATTTTTTTTTCGAACTAATAATTTAGGCTAAAAATCGGTTTTGACAACATACTTGATCGAATGAAACCACAACCATTAGAAGTAAATAAATCAAGAATCAAGACTCTAGAAGGGACTTCTTACTTGACAACAAATTTCAAAATCCCAAATTCCATCAAGCATTATTTTTTACGATTTTTTTAATTTTCATAGTCTCCAAAAATCTTAAAAATTTGTATAGCCTTATTTTGGTTTTGTTAGATTTTTAGTGGTGTTTTTATATTTTTTAGAGTAGTTTTGACTATTTTTAGTAGCCTTTTAGTAATAAAAATTAAAACAAATCGTATATATACGCATCAAGGCCTTGATTGGCCCGATGCCCTAGATGTCGCCCATTCACCTACTTCACGCGCTTATTTTCACTATTTTTAGACATTTTGGACCCATAGTTGTATTTGTACTCCTATTTTATGTTGGTCATTTTATATATTTTGACGTATTGTTATTAAATCGTAAATCGCTCAGATTATATTTCCAATAAAACGCGCTTAAATCTTAAGACCAAAATACAAACTTTTTTTTTAAAAATTAGAAATTTCGAATTACCTTTTAGAGGTAATTCAAATTTTTATTTTTGAACCGAATTACCTTTTTTGAGGTAATTCAAAATTTAATTTTTTTTTTTTTTTAATAAACGCAGGGGTATTATTGGCATTTTTAGATTATGTGTGTGGATGAATGAGGGGGTAATAAAACAAACACCCGGCTTGTTTAGCTAGGAGTTGCGGATCCGGATCCTGAACTAGTTTTCCTAATGTTTCTGTTTTTAACTTCCTATCATGTAAAACCCAATTTTAGTGGCAACTTTTCCATTTATCAATGAAAGTTATGTCTTACG
>JAJHUT010000013.1:57500-112457 GCA_020916435.1 Oxytropis ochrocephala
GAGAGAGAGGTTGAAGATCTGAGCTTCAGAGAAAACGCAAGAGAGAGTGAAAAGGGTTGAAGCTTCAAGCTTGAAGGTTGAAGAAAACGATTGGAAACGGAGAGAGGAGGAAACGGGTTGAAAGCTTGAAGCTTGGAGCTTGAGAAAACGATCGAAAAACGCTCGTGGATACGCAAGAGAGGTTCCTTCTTCATCTTCTTCGCACAACGCTCTTTCTCTCGTCACTGTGTATGGAGCTTTCTTCTTCTCTATTTTTGATTGTTTCATTGAAAACTCTAAATTGATTGAAAACCCTAAACTTAAAATTGGGGAAAATTTATGATTGTCGTTAGATTACTATTCCCGATTGTTTCATTGAAAACCCTAAATTGATTGAAAACCCTAAAGTTAAATTTGGGGATAATTTATGATTGTCTGTTAGATTTTGTATTATAGATTATACATTCTTTATGTTTACACATTCATCTCAGTAGATAGCATTTGTGATTCTATTTTTAGCTTAGTTTCTTCACTTAAGCTTGTTAGGTTCTCATATCGCAATACTGATAGAGGGTCAGCAAGTTGTATATATATATATCCTTATTCAATGAAAGTAAAATCGTAGATTTTACTTTACTTAAATTGTGACAATTGGCATTGAAATTTGATTTTAATTTAGTTGTTTAAATTGAGGAGACTTATGTTGATGAAGGTTAATTGGAGATTCATTTTGTTTTGTGTGTAAACTAGAAATCTCCAAGTTTGTAGAATAAAGTACATGTCCGTATTGAAGTTCCTTCTTCCGATGCATGAATTCCACTTTGATTTCATGAAGCCAATAAAATATATTGCCATGAACCATGTTTTAGTCTAGGTATTGAATAGCGGCGATATAGTGCGCTATAGCGCTTTAGTGGAGCGAAATTTGAGCTTGTGTTCGTTATTTGTTGTGTGGGGCGTGTTTGCAAAAGCTGGTGAAAGCGCCGCAAATAGCGGCACAAAAGTGGGTGACTAGCGTGATAGCGCCGCTATTGTAAGGATCGCTTTAATTTAATTCGTGTTTTACATGCTTAGTGTATCTACCGATTTACGCTAATGTAGAAAGAGGTGGTGTGAGAGCTATCTACCGATGTAATTTTTGCCCTCTTCGATTTCCTAGTTACAAAATTCGAGCTAACAATCGATCTTGGAGGCAAAGAATGACCCAAAAGTGTTATCTATGAAGGAGGTTGTTGCACGTGAGATCGCATACCGTTGGAACAACAGTAAACGCTCATCGCTCGCTACCAAGCAGTAAATTCTAGAAGTGTTTATCGTCGCCGCTAAGTTGTATAAAGAGGTTACCTTTTTTCTATTTGAAATTCAAATTTTTAATTTTTTTATACAAATATAACTCTTATTTGGGAGAATCTGAGATTTCTATTATGTAATTGGTTTTTGATGTTTTAAATCTAGATAACCAGTGGATCACAATTTCCAAAGAAATTCATCTCATTATTTTAACTAAGCTTGTCATCCGTTGTTGAATTTCGTAAAGAAAAAATGGGAAAGTGAAAGTGAAGGTTTGAACGTTTCCGTAAAATATAGCTCATTCCAAGATGAAGAAGGATAAACCATATATAGCCGAGTCATTTGTTGTGGTAAGCAACCTTTCTCTTTAGCTTGGAAGTTTATTGTGTGCTTGACATCATACTTACACAAGGAAGAGTGAAGGAAGAGAGAAGGTGAAGAGGGGATATTTCAAGTTTCTTATTACTTGCACTAATCTTCCCCTTTATATTTTCTAACTTGTATCTTTATACCGCCAATTATAAGTCGCCCTTCTTGCTAACATTTATGCTTTTGAAAGGAAATTTTTAATTGTTGGTCGATCAAAATGTGGCGGACTTCTTTCTTTCATATTATGTTGCTCACCTTATTATGTGCCTCTACTCTACTTTTAAATTATGTGATGTAGGATAGTAACTAGAAGTACTTCTCTTGACTTTGTTTTAGATACTTTTGAAGGAAAATGAGTTGTTGTCCTTGATGAATAAAAGTTCTAGTTTATCATAATTAGTTCTAGTTGACATATCTTTCGTAAATAATGGAAGATATCAAAATCCTAAATTGTCAACAGCTCAAATAACCCAAACACTCCAGATCTATTCTCGCATCATTGTGTCTCCTTTCATTCTTTGGGTTGTGCAAATACATATTAAGATGAAGAGCACGCTTTTATTCAAGAAGATAAAGAGCAAAGTTTTGAGATATATGGAGTAAAATGAAATGACATGCTTTCAAATTGCCTAAACAAATTTTTGGAATTTAGTTGAGATAATACACTTTTTCATGCAAGCAGAGCAATCTTTGAATTTCTCGAGATACACCTTACCAATTTTCGATAATACTAAATGGGATAAGGTCTTGAAGAATGCAAATCTTTGAAAAACTTGTTGAGGGTTCCCGCTGAATAAGCGAGGGTTCCCGCCGCTCCCGCTACAAATTTTTATGCTAGAATTGCTCATTTTGGTCGTGGACTCATACTTTGGACAATAACTTTGGCATGCTTCACTGGCCCAAGTTTAGATCGTGGTAAAACTAAGGAACTAATGGTTATCCACTGCCTAGTTGATGAGCTAGAATGCTAACTTGATATTTAACTCCTTGCTAGCTTTAGGTTAATGAATGTTAGAGCTCGATGAATGGACAATCGTCGTGGTTGTAAGATACTATTGTATTCAATAAATAATATTCATTCACTTGGTAGTTGTCTCTACATGCATTGTCTCTAAATGAATCTGCCTGGTACCAAGTTGTCATAAAAAGTGTTGTACTACTAAGTTTTAGTGAATTGGTCTTGTTCAAAATTGTAATGAAGAGGGTCTTGTACTACTACCAAATTGTACTTAATTGATATTTATAACCAAAAGAGGTATTGTTTGTCTCATTGTTATGTCACAAGAATGTGATAATGTTGAATTTGTAAATGCTGTTAATGTGTTTCCTAATGAGTTTCACAAGAAAATGAGGAAAAAAAATGGTTGGTCATTTAGCAGAAAAGGTTGGTTAATTATGTCGTGCTAGTGGTTAAATGACTGAAATTGACAAATTAGATGACATTTAATCACCCTATGGCTTCAGGCTTACATTTAGGGTCGAGGCACTCATACAGACCTTTTGTAGTTTCATGGTGAGTTTCACAAGGAAAGAAGAACAAAAATAGGTTGGTTATCTAGCACAAAAAGCTCTGTTAATTGTGTGGTGTGTGGTTAAATTACTCGAATCGACAAATTAGATGATGTTTAACAATTCTATGTCTTGTGATTAGGGTCCTAAGGCACTCATACAATACCTCATATAATCGCTACTAATTATCATTAGTCAATGTTATTTGAAGTTTTGATTTTAATCATATTGTTATTTGCAATTGCAGTGTTATTTTCCAATATGGTGTCGACACCCCACCTCAAAATTGACGATCTGCTTGTATCTCACACCTCACCATTATAAAAGTCTAATTCACCTCATATATGTCTAGAGGATAGAAGTAACTATTCTTCCTACTAATGAACTTAGTCTGAGTAAGCAAGATTGGGAGAAAGATATTAATTGTTCAAGATGGGATAAAGGTATATGTATAGAGGATGTATAAACCAAATCTCCCGAACAAATTTCCAAGTATAAGAGGCAACAACACATTTGGTCAATGTGTTTAGGATTTTTGGGGTTGATGTAGTTTTTGGAAAATTTGTAAAGTAGTTTTAGAACATAATGTATATAATGAATTGTTCTTCAATTGTAAAGTATTTTTGTTTTTTGTTATAAGTTTGTAACTCTTTTTAGATATAATGAATGAGCTTCATTTAAACCCTCCTCCCCAACACAATTAACCAAGTTTTTGTGCTAAATGACCAATATAATTAGTTCTGCCTTTACCTTGTGAAACTCACCAAGAAACTAAAAGAGGGTGCTTCATGAGTGTATTAGAACCCCTAAATGTAAACACAAGGACATGAGGTACTTAAATGTCTTCTAATTTCTCAATTTGAATTAGTTAACCACCGCTTTAATACAATTAACTAACTTTTTGTATGACCAACTTGTTCTATACTTCTTTTCTTTGTGAAAGTCATTAAGAAACTACAAGAGAGTACTACATGAATGCCTTGGGACCCCTAAATGTAGTTAAATGTAATATAATTTCTCACTTTGAATTAATTAACCACGCCTTCTACACAACTAACCAACTTTTTGTGCTAAATTGACCAACCTATTTTAATCTTGTTCTCCTTGTGAAACTCACCATGAGGGTACTATGTGAGTGTCTTAGACCCCTGCATTTAAGCACAATACATAGGGTTGTTAAATGTCTTCTAATTTGTCACCGAGTCATTTAAACACCGCACACACAATTAACCAAGTTTTTGTGCTAAGTGACTAACCAAATTTTCCCCTCATTTTCTTGTGAAACTCATCATGGAACTGCAAGAGGGTACTTTATGATTGTCTTAGGACTCCTAAATGTAAGCACAAGGCATATGGTGGTTAAATGTCACCTAATTTGTTAGTTTGAGTCATTTAACCACCTACACCACACAATTAACCAACTTTTTGTGCGAAATGACCAACCTAGTTTTTTTTCTCTTTTTCTTGTGAAACTCACTAGGTAACTATATGAGGGCACTGTATGAGTGCCTTATGACCCCTAAATGTAATCACAAGACATAGCATTGTTAAATATCATGTAATTTGTCGGGCTCTGTAATTTAACCACCGCACCACACAATTAACCAACTCCCACACACAATTAACCAAGTTTTTGTGCTAAATGACCAACTTGTTTGGTTCCTCTTTTCCCCGTGAAACTCACCATGAAACTAAAAGAGGGTACTACATGAGTGCCTCTGGGACCCTTAAATATAAGCCCAAGAACATGGGTTGGTTAATTACATGTTGGACATAATTTTGCATCCTCTTGTAGTTTCACAATGAGTTTCACAAGAAGAAAAAATGAAAATTACAGTTGGACATTTATCACAAAAATTTGTTAATTGTGAAGCAGGTGGTGAACTTATTAAAATAGAGAAATTATGGCATTTAATCACCTCATGTCATTGTGCTTACATTTAGTGGTCCCGATGCATCAACTTAGTACTTACTTGTAGTTTCATAGTGAATTTCACAATGAAAAGATAAAAAATAGGTTGGTAATTTAGCACAAAAACTTGGTTAATTGTGAAAGTTTAGGTGGGGAACCGATTAAAACCGAGATCTTAGATGACATTTAACCACCATGTGTCCTTGTTCTTACATTTAGGGTCCTAACCCACTAATTTAGTATGCTCTTGTAGTTTCATAGTGAGTTTCATAAGAAAAAGATGAAAATAATAGGTTGGTCATTTATCACAAAAACTTGGTTAATTGTGAAGGCGATGTGGTGAATCGATTAAAATCGAGATATTAGATGATAATTAACCACCCCATGTCCTTGGCACAATAAGAACAATATTAGAGGATACTAAATTAGTTGGTTGGGACCCCTAAATGTAAGGACAATGACATGGGGTGGTGAAATGTCATCTAATATCTCGCTTTAATCGCTCACCACCTCGCCTACACATTTAACCAAGTTTTTGTGATAAATTACCAACCCGTTATTTTTCATCTTTTCCTTGCGTAAACTCGCTATAAAACTACAAGCAAGTACTAAGTCATTGGGACTCCTAAATGTAAGCACGATAACATGAGGTGGTTAAACGTTATAATTTCTCGCTTTAATCGGCTCACCATTTCGCCTTCACAATTAACCAAGTTTTTGTGATAAATGACCAACATGTTATTTTCATATTTTCCTTGTGAAACTCACTATGAAACTACAAGAGGGTACTAAGTTAGTGGGTCAGGGCCCTAAATGTAAGAACAATGACATGAACTCGGTTAAATGTCATCTACTTTTTCGCTTTTTTAATCAGCTCACTGTAACACCTACACAATTAACCAAATTTTTGTGATAAATAACCAACCAGCTTAATTTGATAAATGAATCAAGAAAAGACATTAAAACATAACTAATGAAAGATTCCACACTATCTATCTAAGGTGTATCAATAAAACAACATCTACGCATTTACATCACCAATATCATCCTTAAGGCATTTATATCATTTACATAAACCTGGGGCATTTACATTATTTACATCAATTACAAACAAAGGAGCAAGAATATAGAATATGCATCCACTGCAACTTGAACTTGAAATGAACATTGTAAACTCCAGATGACATCTTCAAAAGACGAACGAGATGAGAAATTTTGAGATATGCATTTGGTTATGATAGATGTTACAATTGATAAAGACTCTTGACAATACTGGATCTACAAATCTTTTCTCGCCATCTGTGTGTTGAGTGTCAAAGGATTCCCGCAGCTAACAACACCCGATCTTAAAATTGCCAATCTATCAAAGCTAGTAGTTTACTATCCCTATTAATTGGCATATCAAATAATAAAGAGAATGTAAACAAACATTACTTTTCTTAACACAATAGTGAAGTTACCAAAATGGCTAAGCTTTTTAAAAGTGTGGAACACCCCGCTTGCCTTCAAACTTACACTCACACCTACAAGGCATCATAAAAGCACATGGGAACTATTCTAGATAACCTATAACAACACAAAGCACATGGGAACTATTCTGGACAATGAAGCATACATATTACATTATAAGGTGGAATATCAGAGACTTTGATCCACTTTTGTGGTATTGAATTTTTAAAACCGAGAATAAAGTTATTAATTAACAAAATCACTAAGTCAGAGATAGTGTCCTCCTCACTATATCCTTTAATTCCTTTATCAATATAATTTAAACTACCAAAACCCACACTATAAATAGCCTTCCTTCATAAGAAGCTGAGCTCTCCACAAGCTCTTAATATCATATTCCAAATATATATATATATCCTTTTTTTTTATCTCACTATTATAGTCTTTCATGGCCTTCCTCGAGCAAGTACAAATGGAATTTCACCTAACAAAATCATTATGGAACTCCCTATCCATTCCAATCAGCCAAAACCAAGTCAAGGAGTTGACCTTCAAGAGAGCAATATAATCACAAAGAATATAAACCGCTTTTGCAAACACGCCCCACACAACAAATAGCGGAGCACAAGGTCAAATTCCGCTCTACTAAACCGCTATAGCGCACTATTCGCCACTATTCACTACCTAGACTAAAACATGGTTTATGGAAATATATTTTATTGGCTTCATGAAATCAAAGTGGAATTTATGCATTGGAAGAAGAAACTTCAAATGGACATGTAGTTTATTCTACAAACTTGGACATTTGTAGTTTACACACAAAAAAAAATGAATCTCAAATTAACCTTCATCAACCAATTATCCCCAATTTGTAGTTTATATAATGAATGTGTAAACATAAATAATGTATAATCTAACAGCAATTAGAAGCTACATGTAGTCAATGGAAATTAACAATTTCAAGCTATTTAGTCATACGATCACGCATAATAATCAATCGAACTAACAATCAAGTAAACTAACAAAGTAACAATGAACTAAACTAACAAACTAACAAATATAACAAAAACTGCTGCAACTAACTGACACCCATACACCATCACCTTAAAACTTGAAGCCCAATATAACCACCCCTAAGACCTCTAAAAAATATACACCATAACCTATAAACTTAAAAGCTACCTAAGTGGTTAAAATCAAAACCCAAGCTCGCACTCATATCCATACCATAAGAGTATCATTATCGCAAAATAAAATGCCAAACAACTTGTAGCCAATTTAAGACTCCACCCATTAGGAAACAAGCAAACCACCAACCTCACAAAGGCAAATAACTATGTTTACTTTGAGCAAATTCCATTTCAAACTAAACCATAGTGGTTAAAAACCAAAATCATAAATAGCCAAATGAAAAGCAGACATAAACCCTAAAAATTGAAATCGCCCTAATTCCTAATTCCGAATTCCTAATTCCCAAATGACACAAACCCTAAAAATTGAAATCGAGATAAGGGAAATCCAAAACGTAAATCAAAGAGGCAATGAAAACGAACCTCAGAATAAAAACGAAGTGAAGAAGATTAAAACAAAAATGAAAAGAAGAAGAAGAAGGAGGAAAACGAATTTTAACCTTCAACCGTGAAGAGTAGACTAACGGAAGAAGCAAATGCACGATGACAACACAATCAAGTGCGCGACGAGTACGTAGAAGGTGGCGGAGTGTGGTGGTGATTTACTGAGAAGATTGGAGGTGGAGGTGGATGGAGGTGGAGGTGGCTAGCTTCGTGTTTTCCTTTCTTCTCTCTAGCTTCGTGTGTTTTGTGATAACAGGCATGTTTTTACTTATTTTAATTTTAATATAAAACTATTTTATATTTTATTTGTCAAACATACGTATTAGTAACTCACCGTATATTTGTCATATTATCGTACAAATAGCATTTCAAAAGAAAAGGAGGTAAAAAGATAAAATAGCAAAGATGTTGACAAGAAGCCGTCATAGATCCGCAATGCTTAGACTCCTATATTCCGGAACACCAGCTACCAACTTGATGCATCATAGACATAAACTCGTGTGGGGGAGTGATTGACATCAGCAGCGTGGAGAAAAGATGCTACACCATAATAATGTTACCAACCTCACAAATCTTGAGACTAATTAAATAAGGAGACAATAATTTGTATCACCCTTAAAATCATACCTACGTTTCTTCCAATAGGTTCCATTCCAAAGCTAACTCAACAAAACCAGAACCTTACAATGTACTAAATCCAATGTTGACAAAAAAAATGCAGCTACACTCCTTCTTCCTCACAATAGCATGCATGTCAGCCACAAGTCATATAATCAAATAAACCTGATGATATCACTCAATAGAGAGAAATCCAACAACTTGATTCACTCCAACATTAAACCGGAAGCTTAATTTCCTAGATAACCCAACTTGGATGCACTTATACGCATGCATCAGATCCAAAAAGAGGGCACCGACAAGAACAACACAGAAGTCTTAAACTTGAGACATCAAAATGCACCGCAACCAGCAAGCCAACAATACTGCGTTTACTACTGCAATATTCTTCCATGGAAACAAGTCCATCACAACACATTTAGAGCGCAAGTATGCTAGCTTTTGACACGAGCCTCTAAAGGAGGAATTAATAGGAACCTGCAAAGTAAAACAAGGAAACCAAGCAAGCAAACAACCAAATAACAAGATCAAAAAGGTTAAGGAAGAAAGACAAAAGCAAGGATATATATTAGTATTGACATCAGCGAGATGGGTGTAGAGAGCTTGGGAAGAGGATATTTCTAGGAGCTCCACGAGTGTCTTGCTTCTAGTTCTCTATCAGCGGTGCTAGACTTTTTTGTATGGTCCCCTCATGCTTCTGGATTGTTCTTGACTTCTTCTACTTACCACCTTCTCTCGCAGTCGTTGTCTCGCATTTTTAGGCTCTCTACTCAGTTGAATGAGATTCTTCACATGGTTTAGAATAGTTTTGCTCCTTCAAAGGTGGCCCACTTCTCTTGGTAGCTTCTATTGGATAGAGTACCTACTCAGACAAACTTGTTTACCAGAGGAGTGGTCACAAACTTGGCAGCTACTATTTGTATTTTGTACTGTATATCTTATGCCATTGTGAACTAGATGGGTTTTTGTTTTGTGATGCAACAGGATATTTTCTCCCCGTTCCTTCAGTTCATTAATCTGGGTGGTTCAGTTAAAGGCAGATGTGTGGTTTATTTGTCGCTTATTTGGCATAATTTTCTTTGGGTCCTTTGAGATTTGAGGAACAACTGTATTTTTTGGGAGTTGCAGCTGATCCGGAGAGGTGTTTTGATTGGATAGTATCTCTCTTGGCACTAGTTCTTGATCTCTTCTTCTTTTTTATTCTACGAGTGGTTTGTTGATCCTATCGAGTGTATATCTAGGAGGTAGTTGTTCTTTTTGTTTTCTCACCTTTTTCGAGGTTGTCGTTTCTCGTTGTATATGGGTGACTACTCCTTGAATAAGACAAAAAGTTGGAGAGATATATTAAGTTAAGTGAGTGAGAGGATTGAATGGTGCGCATTTAACACTCGAGAGTGCTAAGTGAAAAGTTAAATGGAGAGAATCCTCCCTTGTACTCCTATCTACATTAAGGTTTCGGATTAGATCACTAAAACAATGTTTTAGTTGATCATCACTAAATTGAGTGTAACCGTTAGATCGTTGTTTTAGGTTCCAAATGGGATCCAATGGGTGTTATTGAAAGGGGTATATATGTACTATCATATTTTCAATTATATTAATTACTTAATTTTTATTAAAAATAAAGATACGCTTCGTCCTCGGGTGTATTAGCAATTACGAGGATCGCCAACAAAGAATTGACTCGCGCCCACCCCATCACGATCGCCCAACACGCGCTTGAGCGCACTTCGCCACGAAATTCTCGCTAAACGGCTTCGGACATCATCAGATATATACGCCATTCGCATATGGTATCATCGCACGCTTCTCTAACCTTGTGCTATCCGCCCGAGCGACCTCTCACTAGATCGTCTGAGTGTCTTTGCAGTACCACCCGAGGTGCTCAACGCTGGCGTGAAGCCGTGGACCTGGCCCTTTCACCTATTCAACGACCGCCCATGTATCTAATCAATCAACACTTCAACACTTCATTGGTCAAGGTACGATCAATTGGCGCACCACAGTGGGAGGCCCGCGGCGCTATCCTACCACATTCATGGCTCCACGCCGACCGCCCCGCACGCGGGCCACCTCGACTCAATCCTCCGGCAGACCGCAGCAGACTTCGAGGCGGCCGCCACAGCCCACTTAATCTCGTGGACTTCCACGACAAGAACCTTCGGTGACACAAACCGGCCGTGGACCGGCCTCTCAAGCAGATCCATCCGGCTGCTCGAGATTTGCCGCTCGAGCCGGGTTGAAGCGGGCATTCGTGAACCTCTCGCCGACCATGTTACTGCCGCTTTTGCAAATCTTGCAAAACAAGAATCGTGTGATCGCAGACGAGATGCACTCATCTCCCGCAGATGAAAGAGGTTCGCTTCCGCCGCGCTGCGGCGCGGAAGACGGAGAACCTTCACTGCCGCCGATCGGGCGCAAGACACCGCTCCTCCTCGGCGAGCATTTCACGCCGAGAGCACTACTCATCATTCTCCTGGGCGAGAAGAAGCAGTGGCACGCAGTCGCCTCGAGCAGAACGCGCAGACGCCCGCTCGATGTCCGATGACTATGAAGATTCTAGCTACCGCCCCGACACCGGCCGCCGCCCACCGATACTCCTCTAATGAGTCGTCCGGTCACGCTTGGCCGAGAAGCGAGATCTTGGGATTCTCGTGAAGAAGAGTCGGAAGATTACGTAAATGGGAGAATTAGTGGACGCCAGATCGCCCAGAGAAAGCCAAAGCGAAGCGCCCAGAGGCCACCTCGCCTTCCACCAACCGCCCATCCGAGGATTCTATGGAATGCCGGCAACGAGGCATGCCTCGCAATGTAACCCTTCGGGTCGAACGGCATTCGGAACGAGCACGCCCGCTCTCCGTGGAGATCAGCGTTATAAGATTCCGAGAGATCTCCGCAAGCCGCCCAATCTCAACAAGTTTGACGCACCGAGGAGATCCCCGACAAGCATCTCCGTTATTTCAACAATTATTGCCGCTATAGGGAATTGGGACCGACCATGAAATGCGTGCTCTTTCCCCGCCCGACGGCCGAGCATTCGAATGGTGGGAGTCTCTCGCACCCAATTCCATCTCCTCCCGACGCACTGATCGTAATCTTCTCGTCTCACTACACCGCCAACCGGTGCAATACCGATACGAGGAATACTTGACTCGGCTGCTCAAGGCGAGAATGAGACGTTGAGACAAGATATCGACCGGCTCAACATCAAGCCGAAGTTCGCTCGCGTGACTTGTCGATAAGGACAAGTTGAAATATCTCAAGCGTGGTATTCGACTTCGACCACCCGTCGTAGAAGAATTCACCTCAACCATTACCAAGATCTCGCCTACTTCTGACGAGCAAACGCCCATATGGCATATGAAGAGACTTTGGTCGCGAAAGGCCGCCCACGCTACGCCCAAAGAGGAAAGCAAGAAGCCTGGGCCAGTGGTATGAAAGTCGCCGCGACAATCGGCCCGACTTCCGTGATAAGAAGTTCGATCATCGCACTCGACTCAACACCTCTATTGCGCAGATCTATAGCGAGTGCGTAACAATGAGTTTGTGGGAGTTAAGCGACCGAACCACTGCGTGCTCAAGAAGGGCACGACCGACTAAAAGATACCGTCGCTACCACAAGAGTAAAGGGCACGACACTAACGATCGTATGGCCCTCAAAGATGACATCAAGAGCTTATTCAGAAAAGGCAAGTTGGGAAAGTATGTGAGGCCGAGGAAGGCGACCGACCTCAAGAGAAAAGAAAGAAGCCGATCCAGATAGAGGGAAGGGCCTCTCCGCCCTAGAAAGCACCCAAAACAAGGATCGATTCAAGATCGTGACACTCGGCAGCTTAAAGGCCGAATGTTGCGATGGTTATTCATGGTGGAAACCCCGGATCGCAGGAATCTAACAAAGCCACCAAGAGAAAGTGGGACGAGTTGTTAATGGTCGCGATCCACTTCAAAGACCACCACCGCCTCGAGCGCACTTCTATCTCGCTCGGTGACAACGATCATACGACTCGCAAGCCTAATAGTTATGTTCCATTGGTAATCGTATCGCCATGGCAAACACGTAGTGCAGAGAATCCCGGTCGATCAAGGTAGCTCTACCGATATCATGTTTGAAGATTTGATCGACAAGATAAAGGTCGATCGGGCGAGATAATTCCCCGTGCCGAGCCTACTCCTCTAACAGTTTCAATGGGGCGACTACATACCCGCTGGGAACGATCGAGTCGTTGGTCACATTTGGTAATGACACGGGATAGTACTCTGCATGTGACGGCCAGACGACGCTCCTTGTACTCCCCTCAAATCCTCGCTATCAATGTATTATTGGTAGGCCGACTTTGGGTAAGCTAGAGGCCGGTTACATCAATCTGTGCATCTAAAAATGAAATTCTATAGCAAGGACGCACAAGTGGTTACCTCGCGCCGACCTTGAATCAAAGAAGAAGAAGCCACGCCTATACCAAGAAATATGTGACGAGGTAGATCGTGGCCCGAACGCTCGTGAGCACTCAGTGAAGGCCATCAAGTCAATGTCACGATTTGGGACGCCGATATGATCCGCATACGGCACCCGTAAGACAATGATGATGATTTGGCTCGAGAACCAAACACAGCCGATAAGACCGTGAGCCTCATGGAGAGTTGGTAGATGTTCAATTGGGTGACGACCCATCCAAAACGGTAAAGCCCTGCAGAGCGACCTACCGAGCAAGTGAAGCAAGATCTTGTACAAGGCTTAAGAGACTACGCCGACCGCCGCATGGGTGCATCGACATGCCCGCATCCCCATCGGTTGGCTCGCCACCAACTTTCACGATGAAGCGGTTAGCTGGCCGCCGCCGAGAAGACGATCAGAGCGAGGAAAATCTCAAGCCGCCGCGCAAAGGCCGCTGAGGACCTCATAAAGGCCAATTTCATAGAAGAGATCAAATACACGCACCGCTATCCAATGTCGTGGCCGGTTAAGAAGAAGAATGGAAAATGGAGGATGTGTGTGGACTATACCGATTTAAATAAGGCATGCCCGAAGGATGCCTTCCTCGCACTCCAACATCGACAAGTCGGGTCGATGGGGCCTCGCTACAAACTATCGTCTTTTCGGATGCTTACTCGATACAATCGATCACGATGTATCCGCCCGATCGGCACAAAGACCTTCATGACCGATCGGGAAATTTTCAAGATAAGGTGATGCCCTTTGTCCAAGAACGCCGAGCGACCTACCAATGGATGATGAACAAGATTTTTAAAAGACAGATCGGCGTGATCTCGCAGGTCTATCCGACGACATGATCATTAAAAGCGAATCGACCTGCACTACACGGAGCGACCTCGTGAGAAATATTTGAAGAAGCAGAGGAACTCACTTAGACTAAATCCTCAAAGTGTACCTTGGGGTGAGGGCCTCGCAGATTCTTGGGTTTCCACCGACCGAAAGAGGATGAAGCAAACCCCGAAAAGTGTAGAGGCGGATCGCCGATATGAGGCCGCCCACATCAAAAAAAAGAAATACAACAAACTAAATGGCATGGTGGCCGCTCTATCCAGTTCATCCCCAAAGCGCCCGCAAGTCGCTCCCATCGTTTAGACTGGCCAAGAAAGAGGTGGACTTCGAGTGGACCGAGCAATGCCAACGAGCATTGGATGAGTTAAAGCAAGCTTTGGTTAGCCCGCTGATCGTACCTTGATCAATGAAGAGGTGAAGTGTTTGTTGCTTCGCCCGACAGGCCGGCCGTTGAGAGGATTGAAAGGACCGGCCCCGGCTTCACGCTGCGCTGAGCACCTCGGTGGTACCGCAAAGACACTCCGACGATCTAGTGAGAGGTCGCCGCAGATAGCACAAGGTTAGAGAACGCACCGATGCCATGTGCGAATGGCGATATATATACGTTGATGTCCGACCGCTTATGCGAGAATTTCGGCCGGCGAATTGCGCTCCAAGCAAGCGTGGTTGGGCCGATCGTGATGGGTCGGGCCGCAGTCCAATTGCCGCTGGCGCCCTCATAATTGCCGATACACCCAGAACAGCTTGCCCTCAAGCCTAGGTCGCTAAGAGCTGGCCGAGGCTTGAATCGATGTCCCCAGAGTAGTAGTTCCTCGATGAAGCTGACGTGGCCGCTTGCTTTTTCTCGTAGGGGTATCGACCGCTTCTCCAACCGTCTTACGGCCGCCGCGACGGCTGGTCTTTCCCGACATTGAAGACGCGACGCTTGGTGTTTCCGAGGTTGTCCGAGACAACCATTGGCTAGAAGATGAAACGCTGCGACGCTTCGCCTCCCTGGCCCCTTCGCGCCATGGGTCTTCACTATAAATACCCTTCGCCGACGAGTTCATATCTCACACTTTCTCGATTTGCTTCTCACAATGATCGACTCGTCACACACGCAGATCTCAGTAGTCGCTTCAACCGCTTGCGAACCGATCTTCAACACTGCTTAAGGTACGAGACGATCGCTTTCTTTTACTCTTTTAGACTTTAGTTTTTTCTTCAAAGTATTTTGTGCTTTTCCACGCTCGTGATAGGGGTGTCGTCGAGGATGGCCACCGCTTCTCTCATGAGTGCTTCGCCGATCGACCGACTCGATCCCTTTATCACAGTGTGTCAGTGTATGCCACTTTGACAAAATTAATCGCTCAGTATCCTCGAAAACCGCCCTCACCCTTCGCCACATACATGTCGAGGCCGGCGAGCCCAATACCCTCAAGCGGACTCCAAGTCGTCTTCGGGTGACAAAATGCTCGATTCTTCGAGCGGTGCTTCTACGAGCAGCTCCAACTCTAGCTCCCATTCTTCCGCTCACTCGCTGTCCTGGCCGAGTGTCTCTACACCACCATCGGCCGATACCCCGTCGCCGAACAAGACGAGTATGTCGAGGTGATCGACCGATGATGATGAGGAACCAAGAGACGCCCGTGTCGAGGACGAGGTTATGCCCGATGCCGAGACGGCCGAGACGAAGCGGCTAATGAAGAGATCGCCCGGCCCGCTAGTTTCTCGTGCCGTGAGGCCAACAACGGCGGAGAGGTCGAATGAAGAAGCGCCGATGTTCAACCCGATATAGCCCGAGACCCTCTCGATATGTCTTGGGTCTCCGACACTCTTCGGCGCACAGAGTATGCCGACGGCCGATCATTACGCCCGCTCGACATTGAGCGTTGAGCCACGACTCACCAGCCGAGAGTGAGGGTATGAAAGACGGCCAAGATATCGCCACCTACTCCCGCTTCTCAAATTCACCATGTATCGGATCGTGGTCGAGAAAATGAAGATCGCTCCTCCTTTCACCGAAGTTCCAACGGACGCCCCGCGTCATATCGGTCGCCCTCTCGCCTTCATCCGAACGCATGGGCGCTTTTCAAAACCTTTGAAGTCTTGTTAACCCAATTTTTGGTCGTGGCCGGTGTCGATCATGCTTTTCTTCACTCTCTTTGAGCTAAGCCGCTCGGAGAAAGCAAACAAAGAGAAGAGGAGCAGTGTCTCCTTCAAAATGCGTAAGAATCATCATCGATTCTTCAAGGCTTTCCAAGAGTCGCGGCGCGCCCGGAGAGGCCACTACTTTCGGGTCGTTCGACCAAGGAGGCCGGATGGCCATTTCGAGATTCACCGGATGGGATGCTCGGCCCCATTCTTTCCAATCATGTGGAACGGCCCACTTCTTCGTGAGGCCGGGCGACTACATCTACTCTGACAACGATCTGGGGGAGGCCGATCTCGAGTCTTTGGAGATGATTAAGGCGCTGTCGAGCATGATGCGTCCAGATCCTAAAGGCGACATACCTTGCCGACCCTTCGTCTTGTACGAAGGCGAAAAACTCGAGGCCGAGATTGGTCTGCCTTTGCACTCTTTCTTTATATTCTTGCTGTAGGCCTCGTGAACTTTTTATTCTAACCCCTAGCTCGTTATTTTGCAGAAAGGATGTCCGCAAAAATCGAACTCGCCGCTCCGCCCCGAAGCCCGGGAGGGGGCTAAGGGACCTCGTTCTTCTCGGTCGGGGGATAATCCTGAACCTTCCTCCAGAGTGCCCCACACCCCTAAGAGCCAAGTGAAGAAACCGGCGGCAGCAGCCCTGCCGCCTCCCAAAGGGTGCCGATCGCTCACCCAAGCGGGCCAAACGTGATTGTCGGGTCCCGGCTCCTGCAACGGAGGAGGTTCCCATCATCCAGCTCGAAAGCTTGAGTGCGGCCGATCTGGAGGAGTACCGAAGGAAGCCAATGGCGCTCGCGCTTTCTCCGTATGGGGTCGAGAAAGTCATGGCCGAGTGGTGGCGAATCGATGGTAACTTTACTTTCTTAGTCTTGTCATCTTTATCTTACCTTTGTTCGACCGACTAACCAAACTTCGACCAATTTCGCAGGAAGGGCAAGGCTTTGATCGAGGCGCAGCAGTAAATATGACAAACTCCTCCAATCGAAGAAGGAGGCCTCAAGCCGGGGATGAAGACCGCCAAATCACAAAGAGGAACAAGGAGCTTGCCGCCAGTGAAGCAGTTTGAAAACCGACCTTGAATCCGCCGAGAAAGAGAAGGCCGATTGGAGGCCGAAACGCCGAGCCGCAGGAGAAGATCCGAATGGTGGCTGGGTCGGCCAGAGGCTGCGATCGAGCAATTTTACAACGCTTGGCCAGCGCGGTGTTGAATACCGATCCGCAGTCAACTTCGATGACAAGATGATCAAGCCCACGCACTATGTTGAAAATAACAAGATTATGTTGCCTGCAGAATATGACGAGCAGGGCAACGTCATCCGCCCGGCCACTATTATCTTTTGAAGCCCGCCTGCGAGCGGTGTAATTTTGTAACTTTAACTTGCCTTCGGGCTCGACAATTTCTCCGCCTTCGTGCGGTTCTTTTAATTGTCGGCGCGGCCCACAAGGCCCCATATTTGTAATGACAATCTTTATCGCTTTTCATTTATGCCCGCTTGAATTTATGTTGCAATTTCGCGCACTCTTGCATTTATTCGCCTTGTTCATTTTGAATTTGTGTACGCTCGGTGGCCGCTTCGTGCTACGCCGATAGCGCTGCTTTTGGTCGCTTTTCTTGGCGTGTCTTGGAGCTTTAAGACCGTTTTGTCCTACTCGCGCTTTACTTGAGAAAAGCATCTATTCTTTGATAAGTTAATATCAGCAACGGCCTTGGATCGCCGGCGACCTTCATCGCCCTTTCGATGGCGTTTAAGGTAGGTCGTTTTCGACGGCCTACCTCGGCGGTTATTACTTAACCTTTGGGCCATTTTCGATGGCACTCGATGTAGATCGCTTCGACGACCTAGCTATTTGCTGGGCCATTTTCGATGGCGCTTTCGGTTATGCGACCGCCTCGACGGCCGCCGATTCTGATCGCCGACGATCTAAGGTTTGCGCGGTTTTAACCTCGGGCCATTTCGATGGCACTTTCGGTTGGGACCGCTTTCGATTGCCGCCGATTTAGATCGCTTCGGACGATCTCGGTGGCTTTGATAAGTCTTCGATCGCTCCTTTGCCTCGCAATCTTGAAGCGGACGGCCATACATTCTTGCGAGAAAGTAAAGAATACATCATGTTTTTAAAGGTCGGGCCTCGTAAAAAACCCGCTGGGAAAAAGCGCCGCTCGCTTTCATTAATAGATCGGCCGTTATTACATTCAAATTCTTGATTACATTCAAACGTAATACTTCCTAAGCTTTTTCGCATTCCATGTTCGGGGATAGTCGCCCATTCATGGTTTGAAGCTCGTATGCCCTTGCGCCTTCTTCGTGATGACTCAGCACGGACCTTCCCACCCGCGCCACTTCCTCGGCGTGCATTCTTGTTTCCCACGCCGGCCCGTCTTTAACGAGCCGCCCGACCGAGAATTCCTCTTTTGAACTCGAGCGTTATACCGGGTCGCGACTTCTGCTTGATCAATTGCTCTCTTAGCGAAGCTTGCGTGCAGCTTCTTCAATTAAGTCCACTCTTCTCGGATAGCCTTGGCCGTTGTCAACCGTAGGGGTTTGAAGTCCTCAATTCAGCCTCGCCCATCTCTATGGGTATCACAAAGATCGATTCCGTACACCAACTGGAAGGTGACTCTGGCCGATGAGTGGGGGTCGTCCCGTAGGCCCACGTAACGGATCGCAACTCTTCGACCCGTTCCCTGCTTCATCCGCCTTCGCTTCAAACCACGCAGATCACCTGCTGCCGCCAACTTGGCCGTTAGTCCGAGGTAGCCTGACCGAGGTGAAACGCTGTTTCACCCCTAAGTCGGCCAACATTTCTCTGAATCTCTTGTCCGTGAACTGGGTGCCGTTGTCTGTTATCAATTGCTGGGGGATCCCAAAACGGGCTAGCACACACCGTCCGAAGAACTTACTGACTTTGGCCGATGTGATTGTTGCAAGCGGCTCGGCCTCGATCCACTTAGTGAAGTAATCTACTGCCACGATCAAGAACTTGAACTGGCCTCGAGCAGGTGGAAACGGGCCTAGAAGATCCATGCCCCACCAAAGTACGGCCAAGGTGAGACCGGACTTTGTAATTTCGAGGAAGGTGCAATGTGGACATCAAAGATGCACTTGGCATTTCTTGCACTTCGAACGAAGTTTCTTGGCATCCTCGCCCATGGTTTGGCCAATAGTAGCCGCCCGAGGGCCTTCTTCGCTATGGAACGCAGCGCCCGGGTGACTTCCACAAACACCTTCATGAATGTCCTCAAAGACATGGGTCGCTTTCGACCGAGGTGAGACACCTTAGCAATGGAGAGGAGAAACCTCTTCTGCATAACCTTCCTTCTATAATGCAGTATTTGGTCGCCTCGAGCTCGACCAACTTTGCTCGCTTTTGGTCGCCTGGTTCTTCGCTTCCACGATGTACCTTAGGATAGAGGCGATCCAATCGAATCGAATCGACACAAAGAACGGCCATGGATCGGGTTGGGCAGGTCGACACACTCTACGATTTAAAGTTTCTTGAATTACACTTCGATGATTCCTCGAGTCTTGGTGCTTGCAAGCTTTGATAGGATATCCGCCGAACATTTTCGGTCCGAGGCACATGTACCACTTTCACTTGGCCGAATCGCTGAGCGCTTCTCTCACTCTTGCTAGATAACTTTTCAAAGACGTCATCTTTGGCATCATATAATTCTTTGATCCGCGAGACTACGAGCAAGGAATCGATCCGAGTTCAACTCGGTCAACATTGAAGTCTCTCGCGAGTCGCGCAGTCGGCTATACACGCCTCATATTCGGCCCGATTATTGGACGATGGAAAGCGAAAGTCAAAGACACCTCCACGGCCAAAGCCTTCGAAATT
This sequence comes from Oxytropis ochrocephala, assembly GCA_020916435.1. Classification (NCBI taxonomy): domain Eukaryota; kingdom Viridiplantae; phylum Streptophyta; class Magnoliopsida; order Fabales; family Fabaceae; genus Oxytropis; species Oxytropis ochrocephala. Next base: position 77,468 of record JAJHUT010000013.1, read on the forward strand.
TTCCCACTAGGCGGCTCCACTTCCTTTACTATTAGGCGACCCATCTACGTGCAAGATCCGTGTCGCTCCAAATTTTGATCTTCCGGAGTAGGAGTCATTTACGCTATAAAGTCGGCCAACACCGAGCTTTTGCGGCCGATCCGATTCGAATTTGATACCAAACTCATCGAGTTCTACCGCCCACTTTATCATTCTTCCCGCCCGGTCCGGCCGATGAAGGACTTGCTCGATAGGTCTGGTCGGTCCTTACCACGACTGGTGGGCCACAAAGTAGGTCTCAACCTTCTAGCAGCGGCTATTAGGAGTGCAAGGGCAAACTTCTCTATCTTCGGTATCTCACCGGGCCTCGGAGTACTTTGCTTATGAAATAGACCGGATTCTCGCTTTAGATCGTTTTCTCTAACTAGCACAAAGACCGAGAACTTCTGTACGTTATGGCTAAGTACGGATATAACGCCTCGCCCGGTAACGGCTTGGTCATGATCGGGCGGGCTAATCAAGGCTTGTTTTAACTCATCCAATGCTCGGCATTGCTCTGGCCCACTCAAAATCCACTTCCTTCTTCGCCAGCCTAAACAGATGGAAGCGACTTGCAGCCGCTTTGGGGATGAATCGGATAGAGCGCCACCATACCATTTAATTGTTGTATTTCTTTTTTTCGACGTGGCGGCCTCATATCGGCGACCGCCTCTACACTTTTCGTGGTTTGCTTCTATCCTCTTTCAATCGGTGAAAACCCAAGAATCGGCCTACCTCACCCAAAGGTACATTTTTCGAGATTAAGTCTAAGCGAGTTCCTTCTAGCTTCTTCAAATATTTCTCGAGGTCGCCAAGTGATCCGGTCGGTTCACGCTTTTGATGATCATGTCGCCCGGATACACCTCTCCGAGATGCGACCGATCGCGCTTTTTAAAAATCTTGTTCATCATCCGCCGGTAGGTCGCCTCCAGTGTTCTTGACCGAATGGCATCACCTTGTATCGAAAATTTCCCGATCGGTCATGAAGGCCGTCTTGTGCCGATCGGGCGGATACATCGTGATCCGATTGTATCCGAGTAAGCATCCGTAAAAGAAAAAGAGTTTGTAGCCCGAGGCACCGCCGACCCGCACTTGTCAATGTTGGGCAGAAAGGCATCCTTCGGGCATGCCCGTTTAGATCAAGATAGTCTACGCACATCCTCCATTTTCCATTCTTCTTTTTAACCAAAGACGACGTTGGATAGCCAGTCGTGTATTTGATTTCTTCTATAAAATTGGCCTTTATGAGGTCCTCAACGGCCTTGGCAAATGCTTGAGATTTTCCTCATTCCGAGTACGTCTTCTTTCGAGCGACCAAACGACTCCTTCATCGACGGAAAGTTGATGGCGTGCCACTTCTATAGGGATGCCGGGCATGTCCGATGCTCCACGCCATGCAAAAACAGTCAAGATAGTCTCTTAAGCAATCGCACAAGATCTTGCTTCACTTGCTCGTAGGTCGCTACCGAAGCTTCACCGTTTTGGATGGGTCGTCACCCGGTTGAACGTCTTCCAACTCTCCACGAGGCTCGGTCTTATCACCGCGGCTTCCGGTTCTCGAGCCAAATCACCATCATTGTCTTACGGGTCGCTTATCCGGATCATCATACCGAGCATCCAAATCAGCGACATTGACTTGATGGCCTTCACTAGTGCTTTGAACGTTCGCCACGATCTACCTCGTCACATATTTCTTGGTATGAGCGTGGCTTCTTCTTTTGATTCAAGGTCGGCGCTGTGGTAACTACTTGGTCGATCCTTGCTATAGAATTTCATTTTTAGATGCACCGTCGATGTAACGGCCTCTAGCTTACCCAAAGTCGGCCTACCAATAATACATTGATAGCGTGGATTTGAGGGGGAGTACAAGGAACGTCGTCCCGACCGAGTCCGCATGCAGTACTATCCCCGATTGTCGCCACCAAACGTGACCATCACCGATCGTTCCCAACGGATAGAGTCGTCACCCCATTGAACCCTCGTTAGAGGAGTAGGCTCGGCACGGGAATTATCTCGCTCCGATCAACCTTTATCTTGTCGATCAAGCCTTCAAACATTATATCACCGAGCTACCTTGATCGACTCAGATTCTCTCGCACTTACGTGTTTGCCATAACCGCCTGACGATTACCGGTGGAACATAGCTATTAGGTTTGCCGTCAAATGCAGTCGCTATCATCGAACGAGATGGGAGGTGCGCTCGAGACCGGTGGTGGTCCGAGGTGGATGCAACCATTAATAATTGCGCCCCACTTCCTCTCTTAGTGGCTTTATTAGATTCCCCGCGATCCGGGGTTTCCACCATGGATAACCATCGCAACATTACGGCCTCGGATCGCCGAGAGTGTCACGATCTTCGGTCGATCCTTGTTTTGTGTGCCTTCTATGGCCGGCCGCCCTTTCCTCTCGTCATGCGGATCGGCTTCTTTTGGCTTTTCGAGGTCGGTCGCCTTCCTCCGACCTCACATACTTTCCCAACTTACCTTTACAGACGGTTCTTCAATATCATCTTTGAGGCCATGCGATCATTAGTATCATGACCCTTGCTTTTGTGGTAACGGCAATATCTTTTGGTCTGGTCGTGCCCCCTTCTTGAGCACGAGTGGTTCAGCCGCTTAACTCCCACAAACTCATTATTCGCACTCGTGAGATCTGCGCAATGGAGGTGTTGAGTCGAGTGCGATGATCGAACTTTTTGTCTCGAAAGTCAGCCGATTGTCGCGGCGACCTTCATGCCCTCGCGCGGCTTTGCCGCTTTCTTTAGGTCGCACGCGACGCCTTCCTTCTTTGCAGGGTTTCTTCATACCGCATGTGGGCGTTAGCGCCTTGTTAGGAAGTGGCCGAGATCCCGTAATGATTCAACGTGAAATTCTTCGACGAACCGGTGGTCCTGGTCGAATACCACGCTTCGGATATTTCAACTTGTCCTTATCGACAAGTCACGCGAGCGCATTCGGCCGAGTGTTAAACCGGTCGATATCTCGCCTCAACGTCTCGTTCTCACCTTGAACGCATCGAGTCCAAGTATTCCTCGTATCGGTATTGGCACCGTTGGCGATATAGTGAGACAAGAATATTCTAATCAGTGTCGCCCCACGAGGAGATGGTATTGGGCGCAAAGACTCCCACCATTCCAACGCTCGGCCGTCCAACGGCGGGAAAAAGCACGCATTTCATGGTCGGTCCCAATTCCGTAGCGTGGCAGAATTATTGAAGTAACGGAGGTGCTTATGCGGATCACCTCGTACGTCAAACTTGTTGAGATTGGGCGGCTTGCGGAGATCTCTCGGAATCTTATAACGCTGATCTCCCACGGAGAAGCGGGCGTGTTCATTCTCGAATGCCGTTCGACCCAAAGGGTTGCATTGCGAGGCATGCCTCGTTGTTCTAAGATTCCATAGAATCCTCCGGATGGGCCATTGGCGGTAGTGAGGAGGCCTTACGGGCCGCCGCTTTGACTCTCCTAGGCCGCGCGTAAACGCCCCTAATTCTTCCATTTCTGTACTCTTCCGACTCTTCACGAGAATCCCAAGATCCGCTTCTCGACCGACGTGACCGGACGACTCGTTAGAGGAGTATTCGTGTGAAGCAGCGGCACGGTGTCGGGGCGGTAGAGTGGAATCTTCATAGTCATCGGACATTGAACGGCGTCTCACGCGTTCACCTTTCGGCGACCTATGCGCGCCCGCTTCTTCTCGCCGAGAAGCGATGAGTAGTGCTCTCTCGGCGTGAAATGCTCCTGCGAGGTGGGGAGCGGTGTCTTCGCGCGGTCGTGGCGGCGAGCGAAGGTTCTCCGTCTTCGCCTGCGAGGCGACCGGAATTGAACCTCTTTCATGCGGGAGATGAGTGCATCTCGGTGCGCAATCACACGATTCTTGTTTTGCAAGATCGCAAAACGGCTTGAGTAACATGGTCCGCAGAGGTTCACGGATGCCCGCTTCAATCGGCTCAGGCGGTAGATCTCCGAGAACGGCCGGGTGGATCTGGCTGGATGACCGGCCCACGACCGCATTGTACCTGAAGGTTCTTGTCGTGGGAGTCTTGAGATTGGTGGATCATGATCGCCACGCCCGGTCTCTGCTGCTGGTTCTCGCCGGGAGGATTGAGTCAGTGGCCGCGTGCAGGGCGGTCGCGTGGAGCCATGAGATAGGTAGGACAGCGCCGGGCCTCCCATCGTGGTCGCCAATTGATCGTACCTTGATCAATGAAGAGGTGAAGTGTTTGTTGCTTCGTCCGATAGGCGGTCGTTGAGAGGATTGAAAGGACCTGGCCCCGGCTTCACGCGTTGAGCACCTCGGGTGGTACTGCAAAGACACTCGACGATCTAGTGAGAGGTCGCTCAGATAGATAGCACAAGGTTAGAGAACGTGCGTGCACGATGCCATGTGCGAATGGCGATATATATCTGATGATGTCCGACCGCTATGCGAGAATTTCGGCCGGCGAATTGCGCTCCAAGCGGCGTGTTGGGCGATCGTGATGGGCCGGGGCGCAGTCCAATTGCCGCATTGGCGATCCTCATAATTGCCGATACACCCGGGAACACCCGCCGATCATGACCAAGCCGTTCACGGGCGAGGCGTTATATCCGTGCTTGGCCATAACGGAAGAAGTTCTCGATCTTTGTGCTAGTTAGAGAAACGAGCTAAAGCGAGAATCCGATCTATTTCATAAGTAAAGTACTCCAAGGGCCCGAGCTGAGATACCAGAAGATAGAGAAGTTTGCCCTTGCACTCCTAATAGCTGCTAGAAGATTGAGACCCTACTTTGTGGCCCACCAGGTCGTGGTAAGGACCGACCCCGACCTATCGTGCAAGTCCTTCATCGGCCGATCCTGGCGGGCGTATGATAAAGTGGGCGGTAGAACTCAGTGAGTTTGGCATCAAATTCGAATCCAGATCGGCCGCAAAAGCTCAGGTGCTGGCCGACTTTATAGCAGAAATGACTCCTACTCCAGAAGATCAAAAATTTGGAGCGACACGGATCTTTGCGTAGATGGGTCGTCTAATAGTAAAGGAAGTGGAGCCGGCCTAATTCTAGAAAATTCGAAGGGCTGGCCGTGGAGGTGTCTTTGACTTTCGCTTTCCATCGTCAAATAATCGGGCCGAATATGAGGCGTGTATTGCTACCGACTGCGACTCGCGAGAGACTTCAATGTTGACCGGGTTGAACTCGGATCGATTCTACTCGTAGTCTCACGGATCAAGGAATTGTATGATGCTAAAGACGACGCGTCTTTGAAAAGTTATCTAGCAAAGGTGAGAGAAGCGCTGCCAGCGATTCGACCGAAGTGAAAGTGGTACATGTGCCTCGAACCGAAAATGTTCGAGCGAGATATTCTATCAAAACCGCAAGTACCAAAACTCCGTGGAATCATAGAAGTGTGATTCAAGAAACATTAAATCGGCCGAGGCGTCTCGACCAAGCCAAGTCGGCCGTTGTCCGATTACGTGTGTCACCACGGATTGATTGGATCGCCCCTATCCACGAGGTACATCGTTGAAGGTGAAGAACCGAGCGACGTAAGCGGCGAAATTGGTTAGGCTCAGGGCGACCAAATACTCTGTGATAGAAGGAAAGTTGCAGAAGAGGATTCTCCTCTCCATTGTTAAGGTGTCTTACGTCGGTCGAAGCCGACCATGTGCTAAGGGATATTCATGAAGGCGTTTGTGGGAGTCACCAGGGCGCTCGTTCCATAGCAAAGAAAGCCCTCGTGGCCGGCTTATTCTTGGCCGACCATGGATGAAAACGCCAAGAAGCTTGTTCAAAAATGCAAGAAATGCCAAGTACATGCCGATGTCCACATTGCACCTTCCTCGTAATTACAAAGTCTTGCCTCACCTTGGCCGTTCTTTGGTGGGGCATGGATCTTCTAGGCCCGTTTCCACCTGCTCCAGGCCAGTTCAAGTTCTTGATCGTGGCAGTAGATTACTTTACTAAGTGGATCGAGGCCGAGCCACTTGCAACAATCACATCGGCCAAAGTCAGCAAATTCTTCGGACGGTGTGTACTAGCCCGTTTTGGGATTCCCCAGCAATTAATAACGCATAACGGCACCGGTTCACGGACAAGAGATTCGAGAGAGATGTTGGCGACTTAGTCAATCAACGGCGTTTCACCTCGGTCGAGCACCCCGGACTAACGGCCAAGGTAGGCGGCCAACAGAGTTATCTTAACGTGGTTTAAAGCGAAGACTGGATGAAGCGAAAGGGAACTGGGTCGAAGAGCTGCAGTCCGTTCTATGGGCCTACAGGACGACCCCTCATTCATCGACCGGAGAGTCGCCGCCCGATTGGTGTACTGCAGGCGATCTTTGTGATACCCATAGAAATGGGCGAGCTGAATTGGAGGACTTCAAACCCCCTACGGTGGTTGACAACGGCCAAGCTATCCGAGAAGAAGCTGGACCTAATTGAAGAAGCTGCGCCCAAGCTTCGCTAAGAGAGCAATTGATCAAAGCAGTCGCAGCCGGGTACAACGCTCGAGTTCAAAAGAGAATTCTCGGTCGGCCGGCTCGTTACGAGGCGGGCCGCGTGGGAAACAAGAATGCACGCCAAGAGGAAAGCGCGCACCAAATTGGGAAGGTCGTGACGAGTCATCAAGAAGGCGCAAGGGCATACGAGTGGAAACCAAGAATGGGGCGACTATCCCTAGAACATGGAATGCGGAAAAACTTAGGAAATATTACGTTTGAATGTAACAAGAGATTTGAATGTAATAACGACCGACTTATCAATGAAAAGAAAAGCGAGCGCTCTTTTTCCCATCGGGTTTTTTACAGAGGCGACCTTTAAAAACATGATGTATCCTTTACTTTCTTGCAAGAATGTATGACCGGTCGCTTCAAGATTGCCCGTGGCAAAGGAGCGATCGAAGACTTATCAAAGTTGCTTAGATCGTCGAAACGATCTAAATCGAAGCGACCGTCGAAGCGGTCCCAACCGAAAGTGCCATCGAAATGGCCCAAGGTTAAAACCCACAAACCTTAGATCGTCGAAGCGATTCGAATCGGCGGACCGTCGAATCGGTCCCAATCGAGCGCCATCGAAAATGGCCCAACAACGCTAGGTCGTCGAAGCGATCTACATCGAGCGCCATCGGAAATGGCCCAAAGGTTAAGTAATAACCCATCGCGGTGGGCGTCGAAAACGATCTACCTTAAATGCCATCGAAGGGCACGATTGAAGGTCGCCGGCGATCAAGACCGTTGGGACATTAACTTATCAAAGAATGGATGCTTTCGAAATAAGCACGAATGACGACCGAGCGGCCATAAAGCTCAAAGACTTAGAAAAATAAACATACAAGGCGCACAAAGAAAGCGACCAAAAGCAGCGCTATTGAAGTAATGCGAAAGCGCCACCGAGCGAGTAAAGAAAGCATGCAGAAACGATATAAATTTAAAAGGCGTAATTAAAAGCAAGTAAAGATTGTCATTACAAATATGGGACGCCTTGTGGCCGCGGCGACCACGAATTGAAGAAGCGCACGGCGAGAAAAATTGTCGAGCCGAAGGCAAGTTACAAAGTTACACCGCTCGCAGGCGGGCTTCAAAAGAGAATGGTGGCCGGGCGAATGACGTTGCCTTGCTCGTCATATTCTGCAGGCAACATGATCTTATTGTTGTCAACATAATGCGTGGGCTTGATCATCTTGTCATCAAAGTTGACTGCGGTCGGTATTCAATACCCGCGACCGCCGAGAGCATTGTAAAACCGCCAATTGCAGCCTCTCCGACCGGCTGGGCCACCTTTGGATCGTTCCCTCGGCTCGGCCTATCGGTCGCCCAGGCAGCCTCTCTCTTGGCCGTAGCATCAAGGTCGGCCTTCAAAGTAGCGACCTGAGAAGCAAGCTCCTTGTTCCTCTTTGCCAGCTTGACCCGGTCTTCCTCCCCCCGTTTCAGGGCCTCCTTCTTCGACTGGAGGAGCTTGTCATACTTTAGCTGCGCCTCAGCTAAAGCCTTGTCCTTTCCTGCAAAATTCAGGTCGAAGGATTGTTAGTCGGTCGAACAAAGGTAAATGAAAAGTACAAGACTAAGAAAATAAAATTACCATCAGATTCGGCCACCAGCTCGGCCATGACTTTATCGACCCCCATACAGAGTGAAGCGCAGAGCGCCATGGGTTTCGCCAGATCTTGCTCCGATCGGCGCACCAAGCTTTCGGTGAATGATGGGAACCTCCTCCGTTGCGGGCGGACCCGACAATCACGCTCAGCTGGGCTTGGGTGGCGATCGGCCGGGAGGAGGCGACCGAGGCCTGCCGGCCGGTTTCTTCCCTTGGCTCTTAGGGGTATGGGGGACCTTCGAGGAAGATTCGGGGTTATCCCCAGGCCGAGGACCGTCATATCTTTTAGCCCCTCCTTCGGGCTTCGGGGCGAAGCGGCGGTTCCAGCTTTACGGCCATTCTTTCGCAAAATAACGAGTCATGAGTTAAAAGAAAAAGCAGAAGGCAAGCAGCGAGAATATAAGGGCGAAAAAAGTTCAAAAGCGAACCAATCTCGGCCTCGGTTCGTAGCGCCGTACAAGACAAAGGGCGGCAAGGTATGTCGCCCTTAGGATCTGGACGCATCATGCCCGCCAGCGACTTTATCATCTCCAAAGTCTCCAGGTCGGCCTCTCCCAGATCTTTCACTGTGTAGATGTAATCTCTCGGCCGCTGCGAAATGAGCCTCATTCTACATGATTGGGAAATAAGGGGACCTAGCATCCGTCCGGTTGAACCTCACAAAGCGGTCTTCCGGCCTCCTCGGTGGGAGCGATCCGAAATCTCGACTTTTCGAGGCCGCTCCCAACGACTCTGGGGCGCTTTGAAAAATCTGTGGTGGGTCTTCGCATCTTGAAGGAGACTTGTTCCCTCTTCTCCTTGTTGGCTTTCTCTCCGAGCCGGCTCGGCTCGAAGATAGCAAAGAAAAGCATCATCGATCGGCCGACCCAGCAGTGGTCAAAAACTTCGAAGTCTTTAAAAGCGCCCATGCGTTTGGGTGAAGCTGTGAAGGCGACCCCAATATGGCGCAGGACGTGTATTTGGAATCGGTAAAAGGAGGGTAATCTTCATCTTCTCGAACACGAGCCGATACATCGTGAACTTGAAGTTGGAAGAGTAAGTCGCGATATCTTCGCCTCCTTCATACCTCTTATCCTCCGGCCGGTGAGTCTTCAAGGCGCTCCGTAGATCGGGCAAAGCATCGTGACCGCCGTAAGAATGCTCTGTTAGAAGCGAAGAGTCTCGACACCCAAGACATGTCGGACACCTCCAGAGCTCGGCGACGGACTTCGACCTCGGCTTGAACCTCGGCCGACGCCCGCCCGTTCGACCTCCGATGTTGGCTTCCAAACCGAAATATTGACTTGGTGAGCCACCCTTCTCCTTGGACTTCTTCACTGGCCGCCGCCGGCCTCCACCATCTCCTCCACGGCCCACGACCGGGCGGCACTCTGCGCCTCGTCATCATCAATGATAATCACATCGGCGTCTTCTTTCTTCTCCTCCACTCGGGATGCAACATCCTCGGGCGGTGGAGAAGGCGCTTTCGGCGCTTCGGCGAGAATGGGAAGGTGCGGAACCGGCACTCTTGGAGCTAGTTGATCCCCGACCGGAAGAAGCGAGAACTTCGAGCCGTCTCGCTCGAGGAACTACTTGGAGAGCTAGAGCTTTTGTCGCCCGAAGACGACTTGGTTTCACCGGCCTCGACATGTATGTGGCAAAAGAGCTGGGCGGTTTTCAGAATACTGGCGATTAGCTTTGTCCGTGGCATACACAAACACACTGTGATAGAGGATCGAGTCGGTCGATCGAAGCAAAGCGCTCATGAGAGGGCGGTGGCCATCCTCGACTGACACCCCTATCACGAGGCGTGGAAAAGCACAATCTTGTATCAGAAAAAAACTAAAGTTGAAAAGAGTAAAGGGAGCGATCGATTCATACCTTAGCGGATGTCGAAGATCGGTCGCAAGAAGGCGGCGACGAATGCAAAGTCGCGGCGAGCGAGTCGTCGTTAGCGAGCAAATCTTGGAAGTGTGAGAAATGAACTCGGCAGAAGGACTATTTATAGTGTAAATTCTGGCGCGAGGGGACCGGATACGAAGAGTCACAACGCAGCCGCCTTCTCGCCAATGGTTGTCTCCGCGACTGACCTCGGAAACACCAAGCGTCACGTCTTAAATGTCGGGAAAGACCGACCGTCACACGATGCAGCCGGCCGGTGGTTGATGGCGGATCGACACCGCCGTGGAAAAAGCAAGCGGCGCGTCCGTTTCATCAAATTAACTTCACTCACGGGGCATCGATTCAAACCTCGGCCCGCTCTTAGCGACCTAGGCTTGGGGGCAAGCCGTTTCTGGGTGTATTAGCAATTACGAGGATCGCCAATGCGGCAATTGGACTGCGGCCCAACCCATCACGATCGGCCCAACCACGGCGCGGAGCGCAATTCTCGCCGCCGAAATTCTCGCTAAGCGGTCGGACATCACCGTATATATCGCCATTCGCATATGGTATCGTGCACGTTCTCTAACCTTGTGCTATCTGCCGGCGACCTCTCACTAGATCGTCGGAGTGTCTTTGCGAGTACCACCCGAGGTGCTCAACGCAGCGTGAAGCGGACCAGGTCCTTTCACCTATTCAACGACCGGCCCATAGGCGAATCAATCAACACTTCAACACTTCATTGGTCAAGAATACGATCGGGTTCCATTATTCATGGATGATTTTTGAATTGATTTTGTGATAATATAGTATGAATTGATTTGTGATAAAAATAATGTTCCCTTTAATGACTTGATTCCATAACCGTAAAATTAAGCATAAATCCCCTTAAATATAGTTTTTAATAAACCTAATAATGAGCCAAGTTTGTTGGTAAACTTCTTTCTTCCTTCCTCCTTATTCCTTCTTCATTCAAACATAATAATTCTTTTTTTAATCCATCTCACCTTCTTTGCAACTTATACACCTCTTATCCATCTACATATTAAAATAAACAAGAGGGTAGACGCTAATAAGGGATTCGCGTTTTTCAGCTAGATAATGGCTCAAACAGGCTTTGATGAACATGATCAGACGAATATTAGCTTTACACAATTACTCGCTCGTAAGTCTCCTCACTCTCGTATTTGACATTGACCATGCACAATGACTAACTATTTGCTTGTATTCTCTTTACGCTGCAGGATTTAATAACATACCTGAAAATTGGCATGCGATCATGAGCAAGCCCGACATCATTGTTCGGTGTTCAATTTATTTGTTGAGTGTATATTAGTTAATATAATCTGTGATTATAGTTTTCTATATTCTGGAGCATAGTTTATGTCACTAAAGGATAAATCCGTGATTATTGGTTGAGATGCTCAATTTTCGGTTGATTGTATTTTTCCAAGTTCATCTTTAGGATTTATTATATTACGGTTTTAATAGGCGTCACTAACGGGACTCTTTAAAACCCATGGATAGCTTACGGCTAGCCACGATTTGTGCGATGTTGTGGTTAGTTCATTATGTAGAGTCCGATTCAAGAGTGTTTAATTTCTGATCCGAGATTGCGAGTCCGAGTATCAAGATTGTTTTACCCATCGGATGGATCTATTTGTTGTCATTAATTTTTTCTATTGTTGGGTGTATATGGTTTACGGTGGAAATGCTTATATCGATGAACTTTTCAAAGCTGTTTTTTCGGTATAGATATGTTTGCTACCGATGATATAAACGACGATAATTTGCAAAGAGATACTAACGTGGGTCGTGATGACGATGAAATCCATGATGTTGTGGTTGCAGGTTGGGCGACTCTTCTCTATAACCTAGTTTATTTATTTTGGCTATATTCTCCCGTTGGTTATTCATAATTTTTACTTTGTATGCCAGGGTCACTCCTAACCTGCGGATGTTACGTATTGGAAACGTCTGGTGTTCTCCACAGAGTCCGATGCAAGTGAGTTTTATAGCTCATATGCCAATTCAATGGGGTTTTCAATCAGGAAGTCCCATGTGTATCGTGATACTAAGGGAAAGACCACAGACTTCCCATTCTATTTGACTATGATGTGCCATAAAGAAGGTTTTAAGAGCGGAAAAAGACAAGTCATCTACTTCTTCGCAAAAGCGGGTGACACTAGGGCCAGTGTGTGTTAGGCTTCAATCAAGTTAAGGATGAATGTTGAAAAGGGAGGTTACGTTATTACGAAGTGGAGTGATTCCCATAACCACCCACTGATAGAGGTTGACAAGAGACACTTTCAACCATCTAATAGATCCATCACGGAACAGCAGGCACTTATTATTGAAAATAATTTGGCATCGGTATATCATGAGGAGCTACATTTGACATGATGGCTCGGATTTGCTAGTGGGGTTAGAATCTTGGTTTTCTTCGCACCGATTTGAAGAATCATGTGCGAGGTTGTAACGCCCAAAATTAATTAGGTGATTATTTAACTAATTTAATTGAGTGATATTTTAGTTGACCACATTAAAATAATAATAAGGTAATTAATTAAATTAAGGAGTGGGGTGTAGTAAATAAATGGGGAGTATTTTAGTTAAATTGGGAGGATGTGTGTAAGTACCTAAGGGGTGTAAATAAGGGGCCCAAGCCCACTAAATAGGCCCAAATTCATGACTTAAACTAGGGATAGGGTTTTAGTCTCATTAGAAGAAAGAAAACAAAAAAAAAAGAGGAGAGGGAGGAAGCTTGGAGGCCGACGGTCTGCACATCTAAGGGGGGAGGGAGAGAAATTCATCTTCTAGCTTTGGGTAAGTGAGTTTGGTACCAATCCACTCCATTTTTCTTCCTCTATCATTTAGTGTAAGTTTCATACACTAATCTTGTTCCTTTTTCTCTTTTACATGGATGGGTTTGAAGCTCAAGTATAGGAGAAAAGCTATTAATTGGTGGTTCTTGGGTTGTTGGTGGAGGGGTTTTCTTGGGTTTGCAATTTTGAGGTATGGGGGCTCTCTTTCATAGTTAATAATCTATAAACCATGAAATTATAGGGGTTAGGTGTTAGGAGTAGTTGTTTAAATTGATTCATGAAGTATTTGAGTGATTGGGTGATTGTTTGATTTTATATGTGATTATATTAATTGTTGTATGGAGATTAAAATGTTATTGCATTGATTGTTGATATTAAGGTGTTATAACATGAGTTTAATGAAGAATAATAGGTAGAATGAAAGTGATGGCTAGGTGTTTGATGATTTGCTTGAATGAACATGATAATGTTTTACAAGATTGTATGGTGTGATGTTTTATATGTGAATGTTGTTCTTGATTGTTGGTGTTAAGGTGAGTTACATGAATTTAATGCAATATGGTGTGTAAATGGTGTTTGGTGTTTAAGTGTTGTTGATGTTATTGGGTGTTGATGATGAACTTTACTTGTTTATGGTTTTGTGTGCTTTACGGACCTTTGTTTGAGTTTTCTCAAGCTGAGTGCTTGTTTGGTTGATCCAAAAATCGTGTGTTGCACTAAAAGTTTTCACGCACTCGATTTTCAAATTAATTAAATAGTAGTTATGTAGAAGGGGGTGTTACATTAGTGGTATCGAGAGCGATTCGGTGCTGTAAAGCCAAGTTGTTGAGTCTGTTAACCTCGAGTCTTGGTACTCGTTCTAAATCATAATAATGTTCTTTGTTTATTCTTTGTGACCTTTGTTGGTTTATTCTTTCATTGACATGTCTTGTAAATTATTTGATGGATAAGCGATTGCAAGTTATATCGATCTATTGAGGTAGGTGTGATTGAAATATGTATTTATTGATTGTAGCATTGATTGTGATTGTTTGTATTTGTTGTTGTATCATTAAGATATGTGTGATTAAAAGAGTTCTAACGACGTCAAAGGAGTGAAAGTCGTGGCAGCGCTTCGCACTCTAGATTGCGTTAAAAGTCTTTTAAGGTGGTATATGTAAATTTGAAAGAAAGTAGTTTTTTGTGACCTTAATTAATTGGTTGCATGAGTAGGAGGGACTGATCACCCCGATAACTCATCCCCAATGAAAGAAGCGACAATAACTCATAATTATTATTCACTTGGGATGCATGCACTAATTTTAATTTGGTTGATTGCTTGATTATCTTGTTAGAATAGAGAAAGTACTCTTATATGACCTAACCTTGGTAAGTTGTACATTTGGGCGATAGTTGAAGGATTGCTTGTTGAATATTGTTGCACTTGATTGGCGTCTACGATATAGGTTGATTATTCTTGTGGCGTATATGAGTTTAAATTTGATTTGTGCTAAATTGTTTTGAAGTTGGTGTGCTCAAATGAAATCTTTGTGTAATACTATATTTTCAATTTCTCAAGTAAGGTTGCATAACTTGAAGTTTTGACATTTTTAGTGTTTTGAGCATGATGTGAATTGTCAAAATGAAATGATTAACTTTTCTTACCTTACGAGTTTATGTCGGAAACTAAATTTTGAACTAATAAGTAGTTGTTTATGTGGTTGCATTTAGAAGTGCGTGTTTAGTTTAGGGTACTCTACTAGAAATCTATTGTTTGTTGTGGTGAGTGTTAAGTGGTGCATTGTCAATAATAGTTAAATTTTAGAGGGCGAAAATATTCTAAGTGGGGAGAGTTGTGCGCCCCAAAATTAATTAGGTGATTATTTAACTAATTTAATTGAGTGATATTTTAGTTGACCACATTAAAATAATAATAAGGTAATTAATTAAATTAAGGAGTGGGGTGTAGTAAATAAATGGGAGTATTTTAGTTAAATTGGGAGGATGTGTGTAAGTACCTAAGGGGTGTAAATAAAGGGCCCAAGCCCACTAAATAGGCCCAAATTCATGACTTAAACTAGGGATAGGGTTTTAGTCTCATTAGAAGAAAGAAAACAAAAAAGAGAGAGAGAGGAGGAAGCTTGGAGGTGTCGTTGGTGCACATCTAAAGGGGAGGAGAGAAATTCATCTTCTAGCTTTGGGTAAGTGATTTTGGTACCAATCCACTCCATTTTCTTCCTCTATCATTTAGTGTAAATTTCATACACTAATCTTGTTCCTTTTTCTCTTTTCCATGGATGGGTTTGAAGCTCAAGTATAGGAGAAAAGCTATTAATTGGTGGTTCTTGGGTTGTTGGTGGAGGGGTTTTCTTGGGTTTGCAATTTTGAGGTATGGGGGCTCTCTTTCAGAGTTAATAATCTATAAACCATGAAATCATAGGGGTTAGGTATTAGGAGTAGTTGTTTAAATTGATTCATGAAGTATTTGAGTGATTGGGTGATTGTTTGATTTTATATGTGATTATATTAATTGTTGTACGGAGATTAAAATGTTATTGCATTGATTGTTGATATTAAGGTGTTATAACATGAGTTTAATGAAGAATAATAGGTAGAATGAAAGTGATGGCTAGGTGTTTGATGATTTGCTTGAATGAACATGATAATGTTTTACAAGATTGTATGGTGTGATGTTTTATATGTGAATGTTGTTCTTGATTGTTGGTGTTAAGGTGAGTTACATGAATTTAATGCAATATGGTGTGTAAATGGAGTTTGGTGTTTAAGTGTTGTTGATGTTATTGGGTGTTGATGATGAACTTTACTTGTTTATGGTTTTGTGTGCTTTACGGACCTTTGTTTGGTTTTTCTCAGCAAGTCTTGTTTGGTTGATCCAAAAATCGTGTGGCTGCACTAAAAAGTTTTTACGCACTCTAATTTTCAAATTAATTAAATAGTAGTTATGTAGAAGGGGGTGTTACACAGGTTACCAAAGCGAAGGCATTACAACTGGGAGGCTATTGTCTGCAATCATGGTTGAGGGCAATGAAGCATATGAGAGGCATGGGTTCTTCTACGACATTCAAGTTGATGAGGACCGGACAATGCATTTCAATATTACAGGCTGATCTGTCATGCGTCTTGACTACGCCATTTTGGTGATTTTGTTAGCTTTGACACAACTTATAGAACAAACAAAACTATACGCCCCTCGATGCGTTGCTTTGACTTGTTGTAAATTTTTACGATTTACCCGACTTTTTTCATCCTTTTGTTCTCTAGTCAGATTTACTAACCCTTAATATATGTTTTGGCGGTTAGGAAAGATTTTTAATAAGAATCATGTTTTGTCTTTCTTGGATTATAAGCATTGGTTACGGACTAATTCTCTTTTCCACATTTTTAGGTATTTTTGTTGGATTTAACCATCACAAAAGGCGTGCGTGTTTGGGCGCGTTGTTGTATGATGAAAGCTGCGACTACATTCAAGCTGGTTGTTCGAGACATTCTGAAATGCATGAATGGAAAGAAACCGAGACAATTATATGAGACCAAGCACACTGCCATTCTTGCTGCGGGTGTTGCGAGGTTTTCGGATGTGTTCCATGCTCTCTGTTCTGGCACATCAAGCAAAATGCCGATGAAACTTGGGGCTAGGGCAAGCTTCTTTGCATTTTCGATGAATTCAAGCATCTTATAAAGCATGTTGACAATGAGGAGCGATTTGAATACTCTTGGAAGCACATGATTAACCACACAACTTAGTGAGCAATTCAATGCATTTGCTCGTTTCTATCGAAGGCGGAACACTCAATCGTTCAATTGTTACATAGGTTCCAAGTTCTCATCGATGATCTGCGCCATAATGGTGAGGTCCGATTTTAAAATCACGCACACCATCGTTGACAACGAGGCACCCCAATAGTGGGTTAATGTGTCACTTGCGGCTAAATTGTTTACTCCTTCCATTTTGAAGTAATCGAGAAGGAGTTTGAAGCCTCGAGCATACACAATCTCGGTAAACACACATCTTTACTTTAAGGGATTTTTTTCGTTGTCATTATAATATATTTTTACGACCTTGTTATTTTTTTGGTTGTATATTTACATTGCAGCATATGCCGGACCTTAGCCGGACTCCACATATGACATACATGTCGAGAGATGGGATAAGCAGTTCACAGAGGACAAACAATTGGTAGCGAATGAATCACATTGAATTGGTTTTGGGCAAAGGTTATGTTAAGAAATGGTTTATCGTTTTGGAGTGGGGATTAATCTGCCCGACACACACTAAGAGTCTTTATTTTGCTTATGGTGCGTTGCGCCAACCTTTTTCATTGCATCCCTCACGGATATATTAAAAAAAGATGGTGCAGGGATTATAAGAAGTCTTTTGGTTGTGATGTCGCTCAGCTACATCAAACCAAGCCTCTTGCAAATTATAGGGAGAGGTACCAATACATTACTAATATAGTTGTTGGAGCTAGTTCACGGATATGCTATAACGAGGCTGCATTTAATGTTTTTATACGCCATGTTAATGATGGAGTTAAGGAGGTGGCGGTTGATGCATTTGATGCACGAAATGGCCCGAACCCAGCGTGCATCATGTTCATCTTTGCCAGGTACTTTGTACACTCTATTTGTATTTCTTTAGTTGTTTAAGTCCCATACAGTGTTTGCTGATTCTTGTGATTCCTTACGTATGTTGTGGTTGTTAGATATGGCAGTAGAATATGAACAAGGTGATTTCCCAGCTACAAGGATAAAATTACGCCAAAATCCATGTAAGAGCAAGGTCAGATTGATGTCTGATTCGGAGAAAAGACACTTGATCAAGAAACAAAAACGAAAGAATGCGATGGAACTGGAGAAGATGTATGATAGTTAGGTGTTTTATGGCACCACGTAGAAAAAAGGTGTCTCATATTAGTTATATTTTTTTAAACCTCAAGGAAAAAGTGTTTAACGTTCTTCGTTATCAACTTTATCGCCATGTAGTTGTTATAAGCATCTTCTTAGCTATAATTTAATTTTCTATTTAATTTGCAGTTGGTGGCGAAAAATGTTGTCTCCATTAACAAACCACACCAATTGCGAATGGTGGCTAGATTGAATGTAACCACATCACGAGGTAAACTTGGTTAGGCAATTGAAAAAAACAAGCATGTGCGTTCGATGCGGAGAAGGCGTCCTCCATTTGATATCTATTTTTGCTGAAGTTTTGGGAAGTATGAAACCCCCAATCGGTGTGGGTGTATTATACACCATGAGGATGTATTATACACCGTGAGGATGTATTATATTTGTAGGTACTTGATTGTTGATATTTTGTTGCGTTGGTTACTACATTCTCCACCTCATAAATGGTTTAAAAACAAATACAACAAGTATCTAACAAGTGATATTGTTTCCTTTAATTTTCATTAATTAAAGAAAAAAAAACAAAGCTGCGATCGTGGAGAGGTTGTCCTCGGTTGGGTGGTTTGTCACATCTTAGTTATGTTATGATAAACAATGTGGAAAAAGTTTTTAGATTCGTGATTATCAACTTTTCGCTATGTAAACATTTTCGCCGTAATGTCATTGATATATATATAGCCGTTGTCCACCGCATATATGGTTTATATACAAAAATAAAAAGTCTCTAACAAGTGATATCGTTACCTCTAAATTTCACTGATAAACAATTTAACAGTGCGTTGGTAATTGGTGGCCAAACCTGCTGAAAATATTAACTAACCACAGTCATAGCGAAATGGTGGTTAGACAGGCGTTAACCACATCATGCGTCAGAGTTGGTTACTGCCTTGTTAGTTACCAATCAAAAACAGCTAACAGTTCTATGTCTATAGCCACAACCATGCACATTGGCGCGAATATATAGATATCTTCGTATAGGAACACCTACTTTACCTATTTAATCCAAAATTCTATAAAGGTTCAAGAAGTGTGACGAGCATAGAGTCGATATCTATGTTGAACAATTAAGCAAGTGCAATTATATTAATGTTGTGGAAATATAATTCAAAACAAAACAAGACGTATCCATAGTTTTGCTGCAAAAACTAACTGAGTAGACTATTTCATACGTCTTTTCACAGTAGGCTTTTGTGCACCTCCATTAGCCAAAATATCTTTCTCCAATTGTGCACAGAATCTGTTTGCCTCAATCTGGATAGCCCCTGCTGATGAGTTGGATAGGTGGTTCATGATTCCACAACATAGTGATATGCGGTTTATCATATTGGAAAGCTTTTTTTCTTTTGGTTTAGATATTTCCCACGTCCTGAAAGACTCAAGTTCATTTTCATTGCCATTCCATTCTTTGAGAAACACCATTGTGAAGACACCATAGCTTGCGCTATCTTGCTGGCCTGGCATTTTTGGTTCATACCACGCAAAGTCTTCCCGTTGATATGGGCAGCGCTTTTTATGATGTTGTATCGTTGCGCAACAAAGCTTAGTGCCTCGTTCATCAATCTATCGCCCATAGACTCGAACTCAAAAAATGTCCCACTTTTGTTCCTTCTTGTGAAGTCATCATGGCTAGATAGAAATTCATACAACCCCATGCAGCGTAAGTTTGCACGTATGTCACGAAGTGCTTTCAGCAATAGTGGCATGAGAATCTGCGATTTAGGTAGGACAACAAATTACAAAGAAATCACAGAGAATGCATTCATTGATAGTTGCTAAATCAAGACTAAAGTAAACCAATTATAACTTACGTATTCAAGTCTGTGATATCCAATTTGCTTTAAGAATTTATCGAATATCTTTGTGCTTTTTATTGAAAGCGTCGTATGATCGTGGTCTCGATGGTCCACCACGATTTACACGTGATACGCCGCGCCCAAGGTCGCTATCTGTGTTTGGGAATTCAGCAAGGAAATAAGTCATCAAAGTGTTAATCTATTCTTCCTAATTACAACAAACAAATAAGTCTATTTTGTCGTCAGGCTAATATAAGTTATTATTGTTAAAGTAAATACATGCTTGCCTTATGACTACGTTATCCACTATATTGATTCAGCAGTTGTTAAAAGTTTGTTAACCAACCTATAAAGCGCATTCTAAATTCATAATGTATAGACATTACGAGAGTCAATAGTATCACAAACATATGTCTATAAAACAAATCACGATGTGAGGTGACATACTTACAGAGGCTCTTGTTGTCAATACAAGTCTTTTCATCTTTCCCCTACGATCGAGATTCAAGATGTTAGTCAAGTATCTATGACAAGGCTGTCTACCCATTCACAGATCTGCGGCGTCCACAATTCACTGCCTCTAAGGTTGAATCTTTCATCAATTGGAATTGGTACATATTTTAGTAAGCGCAATTAAGTGACCAAAGCAATCACAATGGTTATATATATACATAAGTATATATATATATATATATATATATATATATATATATATATATATATGTATGTATATATATACTAGTTTGCGAGGACTGTGCCGTGCGGGTAAATAACTTCGGTGATAAATATATTATGATCTTGGCGTAATAGATACCTCGACACCAGTTAATTCGCTATTAGCGGATGTGCCTTAGAGGAGAGGTTTTGTTGTTTTTTTGTTCATAGAGTACAATAACACCAATCATGCATTCAAGCTGTAGAAGACTCTTATTACGTGATAAGTTGAGGAAAAAACGATTCGACACAATTTTAGTCTTTATAATGTAAGTTACGTGGTAGCGTAACAACAAAATTAAATGCAGAGATATAGGTCTTTTTAAACATTGTGGGTGAAGCTATACCCACTCGATTTGTTATTAGGATACTATGGTGATATGATACCTTTGTAAGAATGAGAGGCGCTTAGAGTAAATGTCATTGCAAAGCGAGTATATTAAGAATGATTTGTTGTAAAATAAGTGATCTCGATTATGAAAGTCACACACAATTTTTAAAAAGAGTAAACAACATCTTTAAAAAGAGAGTGCTTAGAGTAAATGTCATTGCAAAGCGTTATATTAAGAATGATTTGTTGTAAAATAAGTAAACAACATCTATACATACTTGACACATTGATCAAGCATAAACTTATGACCAAGTTATCGGTAATCTATATAATTTTAACACTTCATAAAAATTACAGTGATCTTACTTTTAAAAATATAGAGAACTTACTTGAGAGACCACAACGGCGCTCTTTCCAACACGGGCAACATCACTTGATGGAGTATCTTCTAGGAGGAGGACATCCGAGACTCAAGTCAATCATACCCTATGTTCACGTAGGTGTAAAAATAAGCGCCAAATCAAATTGGTTAGTTACTTGATAGGCCGATAAGGTTTACGTAGCGGATATCGTTGCTTTAACACACATACCTCAGTTGCCACTTGTCATGCGACCACGATAACCTTTGCGTAAATCACGGACGCGCACATGGTATGACCGCGGATACCTATCATCATTATTTTGCTCAGCTTTGATTCTCCACAATGCCTCCCTGCCTTGAAGGGCAGCAACCTCAGTTGGCAGATTTCCTATGGCAGGGTCCTGGGTAAAATTATGGTTTCAGAGGAAGTCAATAGCTATATACACATATGGGCACTTAAAATTAACCCACATGTTAAATGATGAATTGAACACAAACAAAATAGGATGTTATAGACAGCTATTAATTATATGTTGTTGTCGAAACAATAAGATCTGACCGCATTCCATTGTCGGTAGACATCTTCTGATGGTCTACCAATTAGTGCACGCACAATATTATCGAAAAGAACAACAGTAAGAGAGTCGGTCTCGTCGATTAACAACAGCTTAAGTAAGAACCTACAAAGGGGCCAATAAGTATTAGAATTCGCGTAGAAGCTATAATAAAACTGTAAAACGTATAGACTTAACAAAGAACGTGTGTTCACTTACTTCCGCAACACTCTTCCAACATGTGTGTCACATCCGGGGCAGTAGTACAAATTTGGTACATCCTCATCGGCTTTACACTTCCTATTGCATGCGCGACATGCGAAGTACCACCAATCGAAGTCTTCAAAAATGTAATTAATACTGGCAGTGGAAACAAATTCGTTGACCTGCGAATACATGACAATAATATTGTCATTTCTGATTTCTTTCGATATCATTACAATGGGAATGACAAATGTAAGTTCGATTCAACGACTCATTGAATCGTAATAATGACCAACTACCTCGAGATTTTTAGTTTGATATACGCTAGTGTGTACTTTCGGTCTATGTCCAAGAAGCTCTCTTTGGATGAATCAAATTTAGTGGATTGGGTGATTGTCAATGGAGTGGGGATGATCGTCTGGCTTACTCTGTAAAGATATGAATTTCGACTAAGAAATAAACCACATGTAAAACATTTAAAAATATACATAACATGACCAAAAATGTAGGTAGATATATATGCGGTGTTTGATTTACGTTTCAGGCAACATAACTGTCTTCGGAATCTCAGGATTAAACAGCAGTTGGGTAGTCCTTCCTGCTGTTTGAAGGGTGGTACCACCTGTATGTGTGAGACAAATATGAATATTATTCGTGAGCATCGAATAAATTGTGACCAAGATACACTGATGAAATGTATTGTTGCCACATTACCCGGCCAAGTGTTAACTTTGCAGAACAGGACAACAACAACATCTCCAGCTGCACCCCCCGACTGCAAGAAATTTTTCATAACAACTGCATTTTCTCCGAAGAGATTAACGCTAAAACGATAACTGTATAAAAAAAGAGATATAATTGTATTAATCAATTATAAAATGATCTTAGTTCTTAACATTTAATATAACACATGATAGTCGGCATAACAACAACTATTTATACGTAATAATTATCGTTGAACTTACCCTCGATTTTCAAGGTTGATTGGTAGCCTTGTGCTTTTTCGATTGTTGGTTGGAACTCGGATTCCGCCCGATTCAGTAAGGACTCTGCGACATCTATTTCCAAAAAGCGATTTGGAAAGTGGTCGGTTTATTTGAATTAAATGGATCGTTTAAATTCAATATGACGGAATGTGAAAATATATGGCTTACCAACTAAAAAGTTTTTGTTGAAATTCTTATCGAGACACTCCGCGGGGAGAGTGTAAATCGGTAGAAGCGGCGTCTCAACTTCATCGGGTGAGGCACGAGTGATTTCGATATTGTATTTAATGTTCATCCTATATGGGTGGTTGGCTGCGCGGTACTCCCCGTAGTTAGTTGCTACCGAAAACTTCACCATCTTGTAAGGCGAAACCCTCCAAGAGACACCATTGTGTTTGTAGATGAGCGGCTTATCAATGTGGGCTTGGATCTTGATCACTGGATGAAATAATGAAATAAATTGGTAAAAATTTCTTGAAGAACAAATGCAATAAAAATAGTTAGACAATTTAAAGGAGATGCCATAATTAGATAAGTTGAATAAAATAGATTTCATTATGCTTAGTATTGCACATAAAAATATACGAGTTATGTTAATGCCAAATAAGAACATGTTCGGATTATGGCATGAAAGCACATAGAGTTAGTATCACGTTAGGTAAGTTGTTTTATAGTCGAATGCATGATATAAAGTTCAAAAATATAATTTAGAGTATGACTAATCTATGTGATCTATATGCGAGTATGTATTTAGCATGAAAAATTATATTTATATGAAAACTAAATCTGCAACATATTTGAAATTATTGATTTCATCACCTCTTTAATCGACTAAGACTAAATCATTACCATGAGGTTTGTCACCACCTCTCGTGAGTGTACCGTCCCACTTTCTCAAGACTCTCACTACAACGGTACATGGTTATTTGTCTTGGGAGAGATTAGCGACGCTGACCATATGCATATGGGGAACAATCATGCTGTTCTTTCTGGAAGCCATTTCGGTAGCAAATTGGGTGTTGATCCTTTGTAACTTCATGTCGAATTAAGAAAGCGTGATATTTCTTTTCGGACTATAACGAGAGATATTGCGTTTTCTATATCTTTGTAAATTAGTGATACATTGTTTAGGTTTATGGGATAATGCACGGAGAAGGTGAATTACGCCTATTACCCCTAGCGATAATAGGTGCATTAAGTATTAAGTCAAATGGGTGTTGGTTGATACAAATATATTTTGATTTTGTCTTTGTCCTAAAAATTAGTAATGTTAGCGTGATTGTAGCCCTTCAAGTGAAGATTGCGAATAAATGCGCAATAGTTTTATGCCCATTTAATTCTCTCATAAAAAGTAAATTGACTAATACATGCGATTAAGTGGGAATAGATTAAGAAATAGAATAAGAAATGTTTGATTCTTTGCAAAATCATATGATTCACGTTATTAATATTGAATTAAAGAGCGATATTTTAAAATCTCAAGCTTTAATGCCACACGTTATTTGGCTTAGTTAGTCGATCGTGTATTTGGTTAGCGTATAAAACCTTTTAAAAATGTAATCTTGGCGAGATGTTGCGGACGTTTGGTGGTTGAATGTGTGGCTCACCACTTAGCGGTCCGTGTTCGAGCCTCATTGAAATTTAGGAAGCCTTTTTTTTTGTTAAAGTAGCGGTGATTGCCAAGCGTGGGTTTTGGGGTCGGTTGAAAATGATGTGTAAAGCCACGTATTTATAAGTGGTCTCATTAACCTTCGACTTGGATGCTTAGGTGGTAACATTAAGTGATTTAAATTACTTATGATATATATATATATATATATATATATATATATATATATATATATATATATATATATATATATATATATATATATATAGAGTAAATATCTTGGAGTAAGTGTTGCTCATAAAAGAACTATCTATGAATATGCACAAATCACGACACATAAATATGGTAATGAGCCTACCCATTGAAATACGCGCATTTGGTTAACTACCTTCCAACCACCTATATATGTAACATTATTGGAATGGTGTTCCATCACGAGCATTAAGGTCTATTGGTTATCTAGTATCTTTGAGTTTACATTAAGTATAACTACACTTACTATGGTTGATGCGGTGACCGGATATATGTTACAAGGTTCTTTTCCTTCGCTAATCTTTCTTTGTCAGAACAGCGTGGTTATCATATGGGCTCTGAAAGTATCTCGATGGCTTTGGGATCCTCTTCCTCTTGCGGATGTACTTTTCCGGGCTACTCACATCCTTCTTAACTTCTTGATCATCCACCAGTACCGTCCTTAAAGGTTTTGCCCTGAAATCAACAAGTTAGATTGTTATAGTAAATAACAAACAGTCCATAAAATCAAAGTGCCAGTTAAAACCACGGTGTAACACCCCCTTCTACTTAACACTAATTTAATAAATAAAAATCAGAGTTTTCAAAACAACTTTCCACGCACCTTAAGGAGAGTGCTACATTCAATAAAACCTCATCGAAATAATATTTAAAATTCCAACGCATCTAGTGCGTGGATATATTATATATATAACATATCCAACTGGGGTAAACCCTCAAACCTGTTTAAAGTTTACAACAATAATCCAGAAATAGTTTTCACAGCACAGCGGAAATAAAACAAGTTTAGTAGATTCAGTACATGATCCAAAAAGCAGTCTAGTACTTAAAAGAAATGATAATACTATAAACCCTCGTCCCGGTGTTACTAATCGAGCTTGACATAATAACCGGGAAGGTATAGGCACCTTCACTCGAGAATCACTGCATGTCGCCACGAGCGAGGCAACATAAAGCGCTAGGGTGAGTCTCTTGACATAAATAATAACAAGTAAGATAAGCATTAAGTTAGGAAAGCATCTAGTAACATCAATCCACAACAATTAAGTCATTTACCATTCAATTATAATACCAAGAAGCAACCACAACAAATTGACTAAGCATCATCAAGGATCCTAAGATGGTATGAGTAAATGCATGTATGCAATATGCATGTGGATCCATAACCACCTCAATAACCCCGTCGGGCAACCACGCTTTTGGCGAAGCCATACCACCACTTTTTGGCGAAGCCATACCACAGCTTTTGGCGAAGCCATACCACCGCTTTTTGGCGAAGCCATACCACAGCTTTTATATGCATATGATTTATGTGACGCCATGACAATGCATCACAACATAATAAATACATCACATCAATTATTACCCACCACTTTGGCCGAAGCCCACATCAATTATTAACCACCTCTTTGGCCGTAGCCCACATCAATTATTAACCACCTCTTTGTCATTCCTCACCACCACACCCTATTTATTAAATTAAATCCCACCTAAGGACCAAAACACCTCATAAGGACCTTTTCAACACCTAAGACCATTTTTGACACACCCAAGATTAATTTGGTACCTAAGGACCAAGCGGACATTTAGGGACTAAAAAGGTTCAAAGGATCAAAATAGCATTTTTGACACCGGGCAACATTGGCAACATTCGCACAAAATGATGGATTCCTACAGCGAGTGCACCTACGCCGGCGGAGTATTTAAAATAGCAAGCGACATCGAAAAATTACAAGAGACCACTCGTCGGAAAGCCACGGATATGTAGTTTCTGGATATATCTTTAGATTTTCAAAACAGTGAACCAATTAGTACAGTTTTTAGAAACAACCCGAACAGTCCCCATTTGGACAGATTCTGCCCTCCCACTTCATTTTACTCTAAAATGACTTAAACTTGACCAAATGGGACAAAACCTTAGCCCGAACAAAATCAATTTGAGTATAGTTTCTAATGGAAAAGAATCGTTCAAAAGCGGAATTCATTTGAAGGCATAAAACTTGCAAAAACCGCACCTACCCACAGATTGACTCTAGAAATTTGACTCGACTTTGGAGACTCATAACTGGAGCTACACAACTCCGAATTTAACGAAACTAGTGCCAAAACGACCGGCTTTAAGTCTATTTTCGAAAACACTCAGCCACATAATTTTTGACTCAATCAAACAGTACCAGTTTTAAAAATACTGAAACAGTGTCAGAAAACCACACAAAGACCATACACAAGTAAAACTCATCATCCATTTAATTCAACAACACTTTTATTCAACAATTCGATTTTCACTTAGACAACACACCTCTAGGCATTTAATCAACATAATTAAATCCACACATTCTCATACTTCTTCACATTGAGGCATTTAATCAAACACATGGCATGCATTTTTCACAACACATTTGTTTCCAACATCAAGCATCGTAGTATTAACACATTAAACATCAAATACAACAACAAACATATGATTAGCACAAAATTCATACAAACAAACCATCCTAGTGTTATTCCACACATAACACATATCATACAAGTTATTATATAGGTAAAGTAGAGCCCCCTAACCTTGAATGAGCTAGAAACTCTCAACCCAACACCAGAACCAACAAAGTGGAGTACTCCTACCCTCCTTTCAATTTGAAAACGTGGACCCCTCTCTCCTTGGGTAACAATGGAGAATCAACAAAGAATGGAAATGAGGTGTTAAAAACTATACCACACTAAAAAGAGGAAGAAAAATGGAAGAGATTGGTACCAAATGCACTTACCCAAAGCTAGAAAAATGATTTTCCTCCTTCCCCTCTCAAGCACTCAGCTGCGCAAGCTTATGGCTGCTGTCCCCTTCCTTTCTTTTTCTTTCACTTTGATCTAAATGAGGCTAATAACCCTACCCCTAGTTAGTGGGCTTGGGCCCCTTATTTACACCCTCTAGGTGCTTTCTCACATCCTCCCACTCTAATTAAAATACTCCCCACTTAACTAAAATACTCACCATTTATTTACCACACCTCACTCCTTAATTAATTAATCACTCTATATTTATTTTAATATACACAACTAAAATAATTACTTAATTCATTTAGCTAAATAATCGCTTAATTAAATTAGTTAAATACTCACCTAATTAATTTTGGGGCGTTACACACGGGGGTAATAATTTTTACTCTGTTGTCTGCACTCGCAACTTCAAGTTCGGTGAATCCCCATAGAACTCCGTCATGTTAGCTTCGACATACTCCATACTTTCTTTTATGATTGTACTAGGACTGATAACTTGATGTTCAAAATCTTCAGCTAGATTCCTCTTAACATCCGGAGGAGTTTCGGTCAAGCTGGAAATTTTAATAGAAGTATACAACATCAAGGTTACATGACTGCGAAAAGTTTCGTGTTTAGTTAAAGTGCCCCTGTATAAATATCACTATAAGCAGTAAAATAGTTGCAATGTTGTCACCCTACAGATTAAAACTTGGAGGTGTGTAGTCCACATTGACACGCTTGTTAACTGGAGCCTCGCATTGTTTCTCACCCCTAGTTTGATTAAATAATAAAATCACACTCAGTTATCTGTCATTTCATTTAATTTATGAACAAGATAAGCTGGAGCCTCTACTAACTTATGTTGTCAATTCAAATTAAATAAATACCTTGATTCGTCGATATGGGCGTCCGTGGCTACCTTCCGTCAGACCATAGGAGGAGTAAGTGCGTAATTTAAAGCCCGAAATTAGATAATCACAAAATCATGCATAATGGCATTATTAAGCCAAATCTAATGATAATATAGAAGCAAAAATAACCACCCACAAGTTTAAGAATTTATCATCATAGTATGGGAAGTAAAGTCCGAAACTTGCGCACTTCTGATTAAAACTTGGCATGTTGTGGTCTACTTTGTCATGTTTGTTCACCCGAACTCCCGTTGTCTCCCCTATATTCTGTCATGAATCAATATAAAGGCGATCGATTCACGCACATTATACTAAATGATGACACACTATATTAAACTTGTACCTATCACTTGTTGTCGGACATTAGCAAGTGGCAACAAGCTGGAGAAACATATGCTACTATTTGTGACCCTACGTCATTTGTGTTTTCCACATCAGGTATCGACCCATTATCATCAATACTATGACCATCGTTCAACCGTTGTTGGGTTTTTAGCCATTCCATGAATGCCTTGAGTGTCGATCTTACGCCAAGCCACAACCACCCCGTCTAGTGTTGCATCATTATCTTCTACACCAAAGCGATGTCATTGTCACCATAAATCCATTTCATCGGTGCTTTCATCACCTGACTCCACCAGACCTCCCACTCTGCTTCCTTCACATCTAGTATCCTTCGCCCTTTCATTCAAAATAACGATGCATTCCTTGAATTGCTCAAGATGGTACTCACAAAATTTCAAGTTCAATGTGACCTGCATCAACATACATACATACTCATTTTTAGTAATCGTGGATTAAGTCATCATTGGAGAACAGCTACATATTTGACACGGTTTGGTAGCTAACCATATTTATGCATGCGTGTTGTAAGGTGACACCAACCATGTTCAAACATTTTAGAGGTTAGGAATTTATAACCAAGCATCTTAAGGTTTACGGTTGGTTTATAGCCCATAGTTTTTAATACGCAAATGTAGTGTAGTGTATAGGCAAGCGACTTGATTGAATGTAAAGAATCTAAAATGAAATTTTCAGCTCGGGCAATACTTAATTCTTGTAAAGTTATATCAAAGAATTTACACCAATGGGAGAAAATTGGCGATGGAATATATCATCATCTCATGGTCATTTTCATATTCAATAAAACAAACACAAAGCAAAAAAAAGTGCAACACAATTTGGTGTTTTGTAACCATACTCCCCGATCACATTTCAATAGACCCATCATCACGTTCACATGAAAGTGATCATCGACAAACAAAGAAACAAACAATACACCTATAAATATAATATGTGTATACGAATATAAAGAATTAATTTACTGCAAAAAGTAACAGTGACCAAGCAGGGTCAAGCACACGCATAACGCGAAGCGGCATAGTGGATAAAGATAGGTGTTTATAACGGTTTGAGATTACGGTTTGTTTGTAGCCAATACATAAAAAAGTTTTTAGTGTGAGAAATATGGATACCTTTGAAGTTGCACACGTTTTGGGATCGAGCGGTATGAGTGAGATAGAAGAAGCAAGGATTTATTCTGAGGCCTTAGTTCATATCCGGTCGTTATCCCTCTGCAAAACCACGTAGTGCTGTGCACCTCTTCCAAAATTTTTAACTCCCTGATGGTGTCCCAATTTTTCAAGGTTGGAGGAGTGCATGAACCTGGAATAGGGACTATTCGGACCCAATCTCTCTAAGTAGTTTATACGAAACATTTTCAATAAACAATACGTAAATAGGAATAAGTATATTGGTAAAAAGCGCACTACAAAGAAAAATGGGTTTTTTGGCGGATTTTTCCGCCAAAAAACACCAATTCGCCGCATAAATCGGGTATTTTAGTGGATTTTTTCATGAGTAAAAGGCTCGTCATAGCAATTTCCGCGGAATTTAAGTGATTTTAGCACTCTTTGGCGGATTTTCATGAAATTTTTATTCCAAAATCATATAAATACCCATAATTCCGCGAAAATAATTTTTTATTTTTTTATTCCAAAATCATATAAATACCCAAAATTCCGCCGATAATTGTTTTTTTTTTATCAAATCCGCCGGAAATACATAAATTTCAGAAGCACGGTTCTTCTTAGCTTTCTCTTGTTTATTTTTAAATTCATCCGTCTTCCAATACTCTTCCAGTTGTGTATAAGCCTCTGGTCCCATAAAATCAGGTTTTGCCTTCATCTTCCGTACACCCCGCAGTACTTCAGAATATCTATCACTACATCTCTTGTTGAACGCATGCTCAACATCTTTCTGTTGCTCTGGTAACCATGTACATTGTTCCTATTTAAAAAATTTAGAAGAATATTGTTAATACAGACAAATTAAACAATTCAATAAAATAATTAAAAATTAATTATTTCGTAGAACTTACTTGGAAAGAATTGAGCATGGCCCTAAAATAGTCTTTGTTATCTTCTTTATCTTTTTTAATTGCACTCCAATTTTTCCAACCTTTTTGGAAATTCTGCTGAATTGAGTTTATGACTGCGGTGGCTGCAGGCTTTGAAGGAAGAAACCTGAAAAATTTTAAAAAATCTGAATTTGGATCACGAAAGTTGTATAAAAGGCAACAAAAAATTAATAAATAATTATATACTTACGAATCTCCTTGAGGCACCATGATGACCACGACCATCTTCAACATGTGTCGGCGATGAAGTCCTCCCCACCTTGATCAGGAAGAGGTGCACAACTACTACTACTACGCACTGCTTTGTGTTTGGCTTTGGCAAATATACGCCAGAGGAACAACACAACGGCGTGTCTGTGTGGCGCGTTAAGGCGAGTAATAATCTTCTTCCTCCCACCATCGTATCCGCGACGGTGGAAGAACTATCGTGTGTCGTCACGACCGGATGAGGATCGGATGATGACATACCTATATACATATATATATATATATATATATATATATATATATATATATATATGCATACATTTAAATATTAAAAAAAGAAACATGTATATTGCATAAACTTTCGTACAAATATTCATACAAAATAACCATAAATATCCATACTATTACCAGTTACTAATTAAGTACCAAATAAAACTTAATATCTAGAAAAACTAATTTGAATCCCACTCATTCTCAAAATCATCATCATCAGATGAGCAGGGAGTTCTTGATACACCAATATGGTCTTCTGCATCTTCATCAGCATCTTCTTCGTCATCAACTTCATCGACGGTGTTTGGTTGATCACATAAACGAGTAATGGGTTCAACTTGAATCACTTCATTTACATTAGACATCTCATCCATTTGAAATGGGACATCTTCCGATGTGTCATTTGTCTCAATCCGACCTCTTGGTTTTGTCTTAATTGCGACACACCAACCACGCCTATCAGTCCGCGTTGATGATAAGGGACATAATAGACTTGTCTCACATTTTGAGCAATGGCGAACGGATCATACAGGTTGATATCTACTACTCATTTTAATGTCGACTGTATTTGACTTTGGATTCACCCTTGTTCCTCGGCAGGACGGATCAAACCAATTACAATAAAAAAGCACTACCGTCGACTATAGTCTAGATAGAAGTACGCAACCGTATATGTGTTGAATCACACGGTGTTATCAAACCCGGACAGACCGGCGGTCGGGACGATTCGCCCGTGAACCGTGGGGCGATCGGTTCGGGCACCACGTTGGATCGGCCAAGCAATTGGCGGCGAATATTCGGTTGGCCCGACAAATATCCGATTGGCCCGTTCCAACCCGACAATATAGCGACCGGTTGACTGTTTGTTGGAAGCCGGCTATTTAATTACTTAAAAATCTATTTGAAAGGCATGGTGCGAGGATTCGAACCTGCAACCATGAGTACAACCGACAAGCCACAAACCACTAGGCCACTATCACGGCGATGTTAAAGTCTTTGCCAATATAATATATGTACAATGAAAGAATTGATTCTATCGACAACCAACGTATATATATCATACTCCTATGCTAATGCTTTTCTTTATACTTTTTAATATTAATATTTAATTGAATGAATGTATATATATTATATGCTTTATTTTCTTCACCCAAAAATCATATGCTTTCTTAATATATTTTTATTCAATACATCATTTTAAATTTATGTTAGTCTCATAATTAATAAAAGTATAAAAGATAATATATTTAGGATTTTATTGATATTAAGGTAAAAAAGTTGACAGTTTTGTGTGTAAATTTATACTTGTTATGCTTATTTTTATTGTTTTTTAGTAGTATCACGGGTTATGCGGGTCAATCAGTAACCCTTCGGTTCGACCATTGACCAAGTGACCAGGTCCCCGACCAAGTCGATCACCGAGTCGATTTTAATAACATTGAATCACACCATAAAAATCACCTTCACCACCTCTAGTGACACCCTTCATGCAAACTCCACTATTGATTGTTTCTCTGGCCTGTGTCCATTCATTATTGTGAAATTTGTATCCATTGACAAAGTATGTGTGCCATTCTTTAACAAATCTTCGAGGACCGTCTGATAAGTTCCTCAAGTGTTGGTTGGGAGGAGTTGGTGGGAGGGCATAAACACGTTGCCTAAACCACATTGGAAAATGTGCATTAATATAAGCCGAAGATTGTTCTTCACTTATTTCCTCAGATGACAAGAATTCCCTAAAAGAAATAATTAATTGTTACACATTTGTCTACTTTTATTGACTTAATTAAGATCGATATATATAGTTAATGTTGAGAATACATACTCAATGAATGGTTGCACCTCAAGATGCAGTTTATCAACACATGAATATGTCTTTGCATTGAACTCTTCCTCTGTCGGACGGTGAATTGACTCCCTCCCGGATGGACGGCCAGGGTAGACAAAAGGCAGACAAAAGCTAATTCATGTCTAGGACATTCAACATCCATTTCATTTCGACTACTTCTTGGAGCATATTCATTCTTGAAATAATAAGAACAAAAGTTGGTTGTTTCCACGGTGTAAGTATGAAGAACATATCGATCCTTCAACTCTAGCTTTGTTTTTCACCGATCTTTTTGAATCACCCGTGAACCTAGATAAAACGATATGTTAATTAATTAATAATGTTATTTTTAAACTTCCTTTTATATTATAATAAATAAGCTGACCTTTCAAACGGATACATCCATCTGTATTGAACAGTCATAAGTTTAACCAGATCACGAGATGCCTTGGTAGATGCTCCATAGAATCAAAGAAACCAAAGGAAATACTCTCTCCAACTTGCATAAGATAAGTGGGATGTCTTGTTCCATTTTTGTAAGATCATCAACTTTTAGGGTTCTTGAACACAAATTCTTAAAGTATGTACTTATTTCAATTCAAGCGGGATCAGCGTGTGTTGGCAGCGAACTAAAGCGATAGGAAGTAAGCACTCCATGAATACATGATAATCATCACTCTTCATCCCATGCAACTTCCCATTATCCACATCCGCATAAATCGAACAAATTTTCACATTTGTAATTCACACTCAGAAGGTACTTAAAATTACCTATGTTTGTTTCTAAAACCTTGTGAGTCATTTTGAACTCACCTCCCATATCATAAAAATTCTATCTTATCTAACCTTGCAATTAGTGTAAAACTCCATCATTTTCAAACAACATCAAATTATAGCTTAATCGATCCAAAGACCTAAGTCATGTCACTTTTTGAAATAAGAATCGGAAAACAACTCGAAAAGCAGTCGACACCAACCTTACATTACGTTCATTCCTAATAGCACAAAAATTTTCCGAGTACCGCTTTTGAAAATCACAGAATTCTGATTTACGTCAAAAGGAAACTACAGGAACCCAACCTTTCTATCACTCGAGCATGCAACAACTACCTATTAGTTCAAAATTTAACTTAGACATTCACTAAAAGGTAAGGAAATTAATCATTTAATTTTGACAAAACCCATCATGCTCACGAAACAAGCCAAATTGAAACATTGAAAATGTCGGAAACTTGAAGTTAAGCAACTTTAATTGAGATAACAAAACTATAGCATTGCACATTATTTCATTTTGGCATACAATCTTCGAAACAATTAAGTACAAGTCAACTCAAATTCCTATACATCACAGCAGCAATCAACCTATAGCAGACACGTCAATCAAGCGCAACAATAATCAACAGGCAATCTTCAAATATCGTTCAGTATATACTTACCACGGTTAGGTCATATAAAAATTACTTTCTATATTCTAACAAGCTAATCAAGCAATCAACCAATTTAAAATTATTGTCGCCTCTTTCATTGGGGATGAGTGATTGGGGTGATGATCCTCCTACTCATGCAACCAACTAATTAAGGTCACAAAACTACTTTCTTTCAATTTATAACTACCACATTAAAAGACTTTAACGTGTCCGAGTGCGAAAGGCGTCGTCACGACTTTCACTCCTTTGGCGTCGTTAGAACTCTCTTAATCACACATATCTTCTTAATGATACAGATAACAATCACGAGCAGCACAAAATCAATGCTACAACCACGGTTACGGTTGATCGGTCACATATACCTTAATAATGCAATATAGCTTTCAATCGTCATCCATAAAATGAATCACTAAAGCATGTCAATGAAAGAACAAACCAACAAATAATGTGATAAACAAAGCAGACATTATTATGATTTAAAACGAGTACCAAGACTCGAGGGTTGAACAGACTTCGACAACAGTAGAGACGGACCGAAGCGCTTTGATACTCACTAATGTAACACCCTTTCTAAATACTACTAATTAATCTATTTAAAATCGAGTTTTCAAAAACTTTCCACGCACCTCAAAAGAGAGTGCTACATTTTCATCAAAACAACATAAAAATAGCATTTAAAAACTCAACACA